>OX401419.1:23723162-24256540 GCA_947846245.1 Cerastoderma edule | reverse complement strand
TGATAGATAGATAGATAGATAGATAGATAGATAGATAGATAGATAGATAGATAGATAGATAGATAGATAGATAGATAGATAGATAGATAGATAGATAGATAGCTCGATAGATAGATAGATAGATAGATAGATAGATAGATAGATAGATAGATAGATAGATAGATAGATAGATAGATCGATAGATCGATAGATCGATAGATCGATAGATCGATAGATCGATAGATCGATAGATCGATAGATCGATAGATCGATAGATCGATAGATCGATAGATAGATAGATAGATAGATAGATAGATAGATAGATAGATAGATAGATAGATAGATAGATAGATAGATAGATAGATAGATCACGTCGTCGATAGATAGATAGATAAGATAGATAGATAGATAGATAAGAGAAGATAAGAAGATAAGAGATAAGAGATAGATAGATAAGAGATAAAGAGAAGAGAGAGAGAGAAGATAGAAAGAAGAAGAAGAAGATAGAAAGAATAAGAAGAGAAGAAGAAGAAGAGAGAAGAGAGATAGAGAGATAAAGAGATAAAGAAGAGAAGAAATAGAAGATAGATAGAGGAAGGTAGGAAGGAAGAGGAAGAGGAAGGAAGAGGAGGAGGAAGAGGAAGGAAGGAGGAAGGACAGGACAGGAAGGGACAGGAAGGACAGGAAAGGACAAGAACAGAGGACAGGAAGGACAGGAGACGAAAGGACCTGGAAGGACAGGAAGGACGGAAGGATGGAAGGACGGAAGAGGATGGAAGGACAGGAGGACAGGGAGGACAGGAGGACAAGGACAGGAGGACAGGAAAGGACAGAGGATGGAGAAGGACATGGGAAAGGACTCGGAAAGGAAAAGAAAGGAAGACAAATAAGGATATGGAAGGACAGAGAGGGATGGAAGGAAGGACAAGGAAAAGGAAAGAAAGGAAAGGAAGAGGAAAAGGAAAGAGGAAGGATATGGAAGGAAGGAAAGGAAAGGAAAAAAGAGACAACAGAGAAAAAAAGAAAAAAAGAAAAGAAAAGAAAAAGAGGAAGAAAAGAAAGAAAAGAAAAAAAAGAAAGAAAGAAGAAGAAAGAAGAAGAAAAAAAAGAGAGAGAGAGAAAGAGAGAAAGGAGAGAGAGAGAGAGAGAGAGAGAGAGAGAGAGAGAGAGAGCGAGAGATCATTGAGCCAATGAGAGAAACAAAAGCAGACATCTCGTTTTCTTTGTTATGTTTCATTTTATTTAACCTCATTCATGTCACTTGTAAAAGGAATTGAGTGTTTTCCTATTGTATTGTTCTCTATTGTACAGAGAAGAGAAGCGTGTTAAAATCTTCCCGGATGCCCATATAAAGGGAGCCAATCATTGTCGGACGGCCGCCTTTTGTATCGGTCTGTGTTTGTAACCGTGTATTTATCGAAGCTGTCTGCCTATATGTCGAGTTAAACCCGATATCGCAGAATGAATTATATTGGTATCCCGTTCAGTTGACTTTTCGAACTGGCAATACGCTGTGGTATATACAAGGATATTGAACACGGATTAGCAGTTTTCTATATATGGACTTCGCTGATTGATCCTGACTTTGTGACGATTCCTTGGCTCGTACTACCTTAAGGTAAGTGAAGTGTTAAAGCAGTTTAATCCGTCTCTTAACATGTATTAATTACGTGTTCCAGTAGGAGTAGTTTGGAAATGTTGGACGTGGCCAGAAGGGTTAGATGTCCATTCGAGTCCTTAGGACCTTGACCACCTGTTTCGTCTGTTGGACCAGTAACTTCATAGCCTGTATGGTTCTTGTGACCATGAGAAATTGAGGAAAGTTCATTTGAGATCTAACCTTGTTACAGAAACTTGTCAACATAGTTTAGAAGGAAGGATATTCTTTAGTATAAGCTTTATCTTCCATGAGGAAATTCGTAATCCTTATCTTACAATATTAAAGAATTGACAACACGATATCTTAACCCTTAGAAAGCGGGCAAATTTCTAAAAATAGATTTTTGTGTCGTCTGCTCTCCCAAACCTTAAATATCTGCTTAATTTTGTTGATGAAAGATACACAGAGTAGCAAACAGGTTAGATCACAGGCTAGCCGCGAATTTAGTTGGCGGCTGGCCTGGATCTAACCTGTTTGCATAAGCATGGAGTCGGTTCCAGCACTGTAAGGGTAAGGGTCAAGATGAAGTTGTGAAGGACCCATAGATTGAACAAGTTATTGGTCCTGTAGACCGCCCTGGTATAAAAGTTAGTGTGGACCCTTGTCCTAAATGAAAGAAAATGCAGACGACATAAAGAGACAAACGAATGGGAAATCTTATCGCGTTGCAAGGGGAATTCTTACTATCTCCTGTAGTACATTCATCAAGGTAAAGTATCCATGACGAGCAATTTCTCATTTCCTCACATTAGTGTCTTCCTAATTTCATACAAAAAACGGCGTTTGAAAGTACATGTGTATCTCTATCATATAAAACTGTCGTCTGCTATAATTGGATTCATTTTGGACCATTTGATTTGCAGAATGGCGTATTCTCGCAAGTAGGTACTTATCCTTTGTACCATCTCAAATACATGTATACCATTATCTGTATGCGATTGAATTTCCATTTCTGTTGTTTATTCATGTTCATGCATGTAATTGTAAAAGTGTTCTCACTATTTGCCTATGTACATTGCTCCTAATACAGTTATATTATGTTATGTTTTGTTATGTTTTGTTATGTTATGTTATGTTGTGTTATGTTATATTATATTATATTATGTTATGTTATGTTATGTTATGTTATGACTTTAGAGCGGGTGTCTCAATTATATGTTTTTTCTGACTCGAATGACCCTTTACCAAACGTCAAATTTTCGACTGTTCCAAATTAAAAAATTTGCAGACGACATTTCAAAATGTGGTGAAATTGAAAATAATCTTTTGAGAAGATAAGAGCAATTTATCCTTTTCCCACAATGTTTTCCAGAGTCGTATTCAATAAACTGGTCAAATGTCTTTATTGTTTGGTAATGGTTAACCCTTTATTCTATTTTTAATTATCTTACCGCAACTTTGGGGCAAAGGGATAATCTTTTCCTCAATGGCAGTTTCTTTTGCGTTCATTTCTACCCCATTACACAAGGAAATTATATTTTAAACATAACATATAATGTTCTTTCGTCTGCTGTTGCCCTTCGTATGTTGGTAGATGGGTTAATTCTTTTGGTGTCTTTTCGCATTAAGGTAACTTTAATGACCCAAGCAAGAAGAAAATACTTGCGTCTGAATCATTCGGACCGATGTAAACCGAGAATGACCGAACAATTCCGAAGGAAGAAGGAGTTCCAGAAGAGCGGATTATTGGTATTCTACCTTAAAATATCCACCATGAGACTCATTTCGTGAGTTCCCTCAAACCAAAGGCGACTTGATTTACGTTTTGAACATTCAGAGTTTATTCTATTCCCAGCAGATTCCGTCACAACCAATTAACGAAATGTCAAAGGATGTCCCAAATGGTGCGCATGAATAATTTAGTAACATAGTAAATAGTGTGACATAAAACGCCGTTGGCTCAAGTTTTATTGTATGCTTGCGCTTGACAATTTTTTCAGATGTCGTTTTAAGGTGTACGTCTTCGGGGTAGGGTTTTAGTTCTTAGTGCATGGTCGAATGATTTGAGAGTTTGTAAGTTTTGGATCGCGGGATCGTTGAAAACCGACACTTCCAAAAAAGACAGAAAAGCGTTTACTTTTTGGGGGAATATTGCATGATTTTAAAGAAATTTTCAATTGGGAAGGTGCCTTATATGGGCCCCTTTTATATAAAAAGAAAAAGCCCTGTTACCGGTCGAGTCTCCATCGTCCTCAGGGTTCTCTCTGGTTAAAATTTTCTTTGTGCCAACACTTGCGCCAAATTGAAAAAGTTGGAGCCAAATTAAAAAAATTGGAGCCAAATTCAATAAGTTGGAGCCAAAATAGTCTTTTGTAGAAGGGGAAATCCTTCATTAGGGTCACCTACGGTTCTAAAGAGGTTCTCAAGTGTTCGTTCGTTCTATCTATTTCTATGTGCTGTTTTCATTAGGTTCTATGGATTAAATCCTCTCTCACACTCAACATTTGAAACAGGACATAGCAGAAACATGACTTTCACCTTGGCGTCAAATTATAACCAACTATTTCCTGTCTTCCAGGCCTCCTTGTCAGATGTTTATTTGATTTTTAGTGGGAGGCATATTCAACGACTGAGAAGATCGATTTATAGTCACTCTTGTGTTGGATCAGAATTAAGTGTCACTTAAATTCGCGGATTTTATATACCAAAACATCGGTGCATAAAAGAGTTTCATTTATTTATTTCATTTTTATAAGGACTCCTTTAGTTAATGCATGCCTAATTTCATTCACAAAAAAATAAAATTACCTAGGCCCATGGGTATCTCCGCACTTGGCTGGACTGCGGAGGTTTCCCAATAGATCGATGGAGTCCTTGAGCCACCTCGGTAAATGATGTTTCGTCTTTAGCTTTCGGGTTCCGGACGTTGCTATACAAGTAAAAGCGTTTGTTCCCCTATGTTAAGTTTATTTAGAAAGAGGGGCCTTCCATGGCCTAGTGGTTAGAGTGTTGGTTCATTTCCCGGTGACAATATTTGGATTTTTAAGAGGGGTAGTCTCTTCGCTGATTTTGGGAAAGCCGATGGTTATACCCGGCTTGACCAGCCCTTATGGACAGTTGAGTATGGGGTCTTCCTCCATAATAAAGAGCCGGCCTCGCAATATATCTGAAATTATGTTGACGCGATGTAAAGCCCGTATAAATATAAATTATTCAGAAAGGTGTTATCGTTATCGGTTTTAAAATTTCGTATTCAATTGCAATGCTTGACAGATGGAATTAACAGTTTCTCACGTACCTAGCCAGGCTCGATCGATTGATTTTCAATTACTATCGTTAATTGATACACCATCCCTTCATCCTATATACTCTGATACATTTCTAAGGCTAGTCCCCAATGTCCCGCTATACAGGACATATATCGAATGGTCCAGACGTAGGTATAAAATTACTTATTTACGAACTAAGTTACTTAATCCTGATTGTATTTGTCATCTGCTGGGGAGTCCCAGTCACTGGGGTGGGCAGCGGGCAGCCAGATTTTCTAATACCCAATTTCCAATGTGTTCTGTCCATTTGGCTGACACTGACGAGGTTATATTTCTTCCTGTCTCAAACAATGCAACCCGACAAGTTTTTACTGTGTCTTCCTCGTCTATTCGCACCAGGAAATGCTATTCTACATAGTTAACCAAGCTTCATTTCCTAAAGTTTGACAGAGGTCTAGGCCTGCTAATTTTAGAAAATTGCGTTGATGGAATTGCTGAACTTGGAAATTATAATGCTGGTGTGATCTTGAATTTTTGTGAAAACCGCATGCATCTTTACACATTCCCAAGTAGGAAGGTACCTTTATTATGCCCTTGTTATGTAACGTGAAAAAGCCCAGCTGGACGCAGATGATTGCAGTCATAATAACGTGTGTGCACAAATGAATAATGCATGGGTATGGGTTTGCTTCGTTTTGGCATATGAGCTATAATGGAAGAATCCATATGTTGGTCATAGAAAACAGTCAATTTAATAACACGTATAGTTTATAATCGAATCCTTGGTTTCGAATCTGTGGTTTATAATCGTACCCTTAGTTGGAATAAATCAATTACTCCTCAATATTCCTACTTTAAAACAGAAAGTAAAAAGAATAAGCGAGTTTTATAGTAATATGGAAATATCTTGTACTAAGCAACATCAATCCAGCCCGACTATTAAACAGAAAATAGAAAAAAAAAGAAATTCTAATCATCACTTAAGGAAATACTATATACTAATATAAGCGACATCCTCCTTATTTCCCTCTCCAACCACAATGGAGGAAAACTTGGGTGTATAAGGACCCTAATACCGACACTCACACCCATAGTTTTGCTTTTGTCTTGTCACAGAGTCATTACATAAAGACTGTTTATCACAGATGCACTGAACATCGTCTGCAGTAATTGTTTCAATCCGAGAAAACGTCGTTGTACAATAACTTCCAGTATGTTCAATACTCCGTAGCTCTAGCTCAGCCTATTGATCAATAATCCAACTCCGGTTTTTATGTCAATAGCTTGTTTTGATTGTGTTTTACAGCACGCCTAACGTTTACAGCATTTTGTAGCGTAATTGAGACACGGCACGCGAAAGTATGCCCTGTGCGTCTCTATTTTTACACTAATTTTGGTTTCAATTTTCGTTTAAACTTATCTTTTTTTACATCGATTGCGACGGAAGCTTGATGCTTATTAAATCCACTCTCGATGACTGCTTCCTGGATACGAAACGAGTATTCGCGCCGATATGTTGGGTAATCCCGGTAATTTTCAAATCGCCATTACGGCATCGAACCCAGGACCCTCAGTACAAGAGGCCATAGCTCTACCACTGCACCACTGTCGCCCACACCAATTTTTCTGTTGCAAGTTCAGATCCATATTCTACTACTGGTGAATCCAGGAAAGCCGAAACACAATTGAAGGATTGTTGACACCTCATTAAACACCATATAGGCTAACAATAATTTGTGTTTGTTTTTGTGTGTTCAAGTAGGGTTTACAGCACATCAAGAATCTTTTATTTAATCCACGAGTAGTAAGCAATGGCTCTGATTTGCCTGGCCTAAGGGTACTCCCACGAAAGCAGAAGTACTTGAACCCGGAACCAAAAAAAAACAAAACCGGCACTCGCCCCGAATGTTGAGTAATGAAAGATTGCAAAGTGGATACCGCTTCTCAAGAAATTAGAACCCACGACCGTCGTGGCTGCTGTATGGAATTATGGAGCAAGAAGTAAATCTTCTAGTTCTATTTGTGCCATTCTGAGGGTTATCAGGAATTCACCTATTTTCAGACCACACGTATGACTATGTTACTCTCGGAGAAGTGATAATACGATTAGCCACATATCGGAGATCGGGGGGATAACCTCTCAAAGTCTTGACCATCTAGTAACGCAGGTATTGACCGAATTATGTCCGTTGTAAGGCCGTGTCATGGAATAACCCGCCGTCTACAATAATGATAGAAAACCCCATTCGAAAGTATACTCTTTCCTCGGTCAATTGCGCAATAAAGAACTTTCCTCAATGTTGCATACACGAAAAGACTATCATGTCTTCCATGTATGCCAATGCGAAAGAGAGCGCCATGGTAGTTATGCTACGTCTCTCTCTCTCTCTCTCTCTCTCTCTCTCTCTCTCTCTCTCTCTCTCTCTCTCTCTCTCTCTCTCTCTCTCTCTCTCTCTCTCTCTCTCTCTCTCTCTCTCTCTCTCTCTCTCTCTCTCTCTCTCTCTCTCTCTCTCTCTCTCTCTCTCTCTCTCTCTCTCTCTCTCTCTCTCTCTCTCTCTCTCTCTCTCTCTCTCTCTCTCTCTCTCTCTCTCTCTCTCTCTCTCTCTCTCTCTCTCTCTCTCTCTCTCTCTCTCTCTCTCTCTCTCTCTCTCTCTCTCTCTCTCTCTCTCTCTCTCTCTCTCTCTCTCTCTCTCTCTCTCTCTCTCTCTCTCTCTCTCTCTCTCTCTCTCTCTCTCTCTCTCTCTCTCTCTCTCTCTCTCTCTCTCTCTCTCTCTCTCTCTCTCTCTCTCTCTCTCTCTCTCTCTCTCTCTCTCTCTCTCTCTCTCTCTCTCTCTCTCTCTCTCTCTCTCTCTCTCTCTCTCTCTCTCTCTCTCTCTCTCTCTCTCTCTCTCTCTCTCTCTCTCTCTCTCTCTCTCTCTCTCTCTCTCTCTCTCTCTCTCTCTCTCTCTCTCTCTCTCTCTCTCTCTCTCTCTCTCTCTCTCTCTCTCTCTCTCTCTCTCTCTCTTCCTCTCTCTCTCTCTCTCTCTCTCTCTCTCTCTCTCTTCTCTCTCTCTCTCTCTTAGTACAGCAAATGCTAGATCAAACTTCCACACATCTTACCATTATTTGAATTAGGACAATACACCAGAATAAAAAAGTGGTCTGTCTCACATGGGTTCGTACTATAAATGTCTTCGTAAATGTTTATCTATGTAAAGCGTAAAGAATGCATCGGAAAAAACTTTGACGTGAACGGAACAACTTATCTGTGAAATCTTTATCGTTCTAAATTCACGCATGTATTATTATATTCTTCGTTGACAACAGAGACATAGATATCATTATCTATGTCTCTGTTCAAAACAAACAAATTTACCTTTGAAGTTCAGTTGTTTTAACAATGTTTTAAACGTATATGTAACGTTTCGAATCTCTTAGCCTGTGGTTCGAGCCCGTGCGTATGTAACATAACATAACTTAAATTGTAATGGCACTATACATTATATATATATAGCCATACAATTTCACATACAATTTTACATACAAACGGTGAAACATAAGAAAAAGAAAGTGATTTACTAAGAGGAATAGTCCAAGTATAGACAAGGAAATGTATGTATGTATACGCACTGGCCGGGGCCCCAGGCTACGAATCCCTGTGACACGCCCCGGGTCTTCGATTAACCCTTTACCAAACGCCAAATGTTTAACAATCCCAAGTTGAAAGAGTTTGCAGACGACGTTTCAAAATGTGATGAAGTTTGAAAATGATCTTCTGATAGGGCAGAAAACATTGTGGGACAAGGAAAATTTGCTCGTTGCGAGCAATTTCTCCTTTTCCGACAATGTTTTCCTGAGTCGTCTGCAACAAAGTGGTTAAACGTTGTTATTGTTTGGTAATGGGTTAAGCACCTATGACATGATATGCCAGACTTCATAGTTACTGATTAAGACATACCATATGGGATATGGGATTGCATTCGTTGATTTGCGTCAAAATTCTGTAAACCATGTGTTGTTGATAACGTAGCTCAACATGTTAACTCTTTACCACCTGCAGACAATATGTTTTCGCTTGAAGCAGACGACTTAAGACGAGCTTTGTAAACATGTGAAAAGCCTTTCTGTTTTGCTTTTGTGACATGTGAATAAATTGAAAAAAGCATTATGGCAAAAGGAGAAATTGCGTTGTGACAAACAATTTCTCCTTTTGTCACAACGTTTTTGAAAGTTGTCTGCTGCAAGACGCAAAGATGTGGCGTAAGGTGGTTATTAGTTAATAAATTATGGAAACTACCCCCCGTTGGATTGAAGCATATGTCTACATGTGCTATAAATCGTACTAAACATGTGTATGTGATTAAAGGTAAACATGTCAAACAAATTACATTTTGACAGTAGAGGGACTGTAGTATTGACATTTCGTTGTGTATTGATGGGCGCATGGGCTTAAAGCAACGTCTTTAATCCTATGTCTTTAATCTTCTTTGATTCATGCGGACAATATGTCGTCGCTATGCACGGTTATTGAAACTCTCTGCACGTTAATATGCACGTGAATGTTACACTTGGTACATTTGATAATAAACAAATTGTATGATTGTCAATTAACCAGCATGTAAGTGTTTAAATAAAAAGGTTTCGTTTTAAAGTGACTGTCAATCTAATGGTTTAAAGATAAGATGTTCTCTTGTGTAAGCAATGCTATATAACTTCTGTTTTGTGAAATCATCTTAATCGGTAGGAATTTCTGGCGCCCAGAACAAAAAGTAACTCCACACTCTTATTATGTGGAGCTAGAAAAATGTTTAAAGAGAGCAATCCAATGACTATCCGAACGCCAGGTTTCTTAATCAAAGTACTGAAAAGAGCGAATGCTTGTTTGTGGCTAATTAAGGGTATTCTACCTTAACACATATGTCACTGTTCATCATCCATCATCTAACAAACTCGAACAAGCCCAGTCTGTTTCGTTACGACATTCACGTAACACATAGACGCTTGGATTATCCGGATTAACGTTTGCCTGGCCCGACCAAGACACACCTAAGAGGTTCGTTTCCGATTATATCATATTTAGGATTAAGATATTTACTAACTACTCCATTAAACCATGCTTGTAAACTTCAGCAGACAATAACTTAAGAAACCACTGTTTCACGTTTTATTCATCAAAATTTAAGCAGTCGCAGTATATTTATTTGATGTCAGAATCATTGGGTAAAGCGTTTGACTATCGATAAGGATACTTTTAGTTTAATCCAAATGTGTGCCGTTTGTGAGGTTTGAACCCGGGATCCCCGTGTCTTAAGTCACAAGTCCTATACCTTAGCCACTAGGTCAAGCTGGACCCTGACTTTTAGCCAAACAAGTGTTAGGAATCGGTAACCCGAAGGATAAAGCGTATATTTTACATGATGATTGGAAGGAAATGGTCTAGAGGCGTAGAGTGTCGAGCTATGATAAGCGGGTCGTTGGTTCGAATCTCCGTGAGTAGTTGGGGTCCAATTTACGACCTTTCATCAATCCACATTCGGCGTGGGTACTTGCTGTTCCTCCAGGAAGCAAAATCGAAAGCTAGTACTTAGGGTTGAAAGAATTTTGTTCACAATCGATGAAAACTAAATCAGTTTTAACCAAAGAAATGTGTTAAGAAAAAAATACTTTATAACGTTTTAAAACCATTACTTGGTATATTCTAAATTCATCGCACATGTACCGTTTCATATAGTACAATTGTGTGAGTACCTTTTCCGTTATG
Source organism: Cerastoderma edule (assembly GCA_947846245.1). NCBI lineage: Eukaryota > Metazoa > Mollusca > Bivalvia > Cardiida > Cardiidae > Cerastoderma > Cerastoderma edule. Next base: position 24,245,952 of record OX401419.1, on the reverse strand, counting down.
GGACCTTTTACGTTAAAGATCAAAGTCAAATACATTGTCATTGTTTACCAACATACAATGAAATACATTTCCCTCGTTTGAAGCACTTGTCAAATACAATGTTGATTTGACAACTACAATTTGTTACGATTGTACGAACACAGTTTGTGTTTGTTAACTTAGTCTTAAAAGGTGCTTGGTCACAAAAGAGAAAACTTTGAAGTCAAATGAAATGTCGTTGAAACAATACCGTTTTGTGTTGTTGTATGAAATAAAAGCATAATTAATTCATGAATCGTCAATTTATCTAAGTATGTAACGTTTATATGTGGTAGATCTCAAGAGCGATGTCACCCTTTTCGATCAAAATGCATGTTAATTGATTGTATAATCACTTTAAAGAATTAAAAAACGATCTGAATTTGCTTCAAATGATTATTGTTCATATCATATAACAGAACAGCTGATTTAAGAAATTAATTTCAACTTCCAAATTCCCTCACATCTGTGAACAAACACCTTTAACGTGTGTGGAACTATCTACGCTTGCCTGCCTCTGATGTTAAACTAAAAAAGTATGAAGGGACAAAATAAATGAAGTCGGTATTTAAGTCATAAATGGTAAATATCTGAACATGTGACACAAAAGTGGCGTATCTTGAGTATTTCAAGTAGACGAGAAACCTCATTTTGGTTTCACAGTGAAATGGAGTTCAAATAAAAAAGATCGCATACGGGTGTAATTAATGATCGTATAGAAATCTTTGCCGAGTAATCAATGGGTGGTGTCATTTCGGATTTTTTGATATCATACTCAGGTTACTCGCAAAAATTAGATTATTAAATCGACTGTGACGAGTTTTAACCCATTACCAAACAATAACGACATCTGAACACCGTGTTTCAGACGACTATGAAAAACATTGTGGAAAAAGGAGACACTGCTCGTTACGAGCAGTTGTTTCCTTTTCCCACAATGTTTTCTGTCCTATCAGAAACGTATTTTCTAATTTCATTAAATTTTGAAATGTCGTCTGCAAACTCTTTCATTTTGGGACAGCCGAAAATTTGGCGTTTGGTAAAGGGTTCAAGGCTTTCTCTTTAACTCAACGCTTCACTTTGTTTACAGTCGTTTTAACGCACCTACATCATCGATAAGAATACACTTTGACAAAGTGAGAAATTGCTCATGATGAGCAATTTCTCAATTTGTCAAAATGTTTTTTTATCCAGAATTAAATTCTAAGCTTTATATTATAGTTCACACTTTGTACATGTAGTTGTTGCATTCAGTGACTTTAAGATTTGATCATACATCTTGAATGAGAAAATATATTAAAAAAATTAGATTCTGCCTTTTACCTTGAGAGGAACAATATGATGTGCCATGTTATTCTGACATTGTCAATGCCTAAATATATATATATATATATCTTTTTGTTTTATATTTAATGCTTATTTACATTTTTTACCTTGCGGTTTTAACATGGTATATTTTCATGATTCGCGCAAAGATATACACAGTTTTAGTGAAGTGAGTGTTTTTCCCTGTTTCTTAATTCAATTATCCGGGGGAAAACCCTAAGACCATTTATTACCCCTTATAATGCTGGAACCGACATCATACTTACGCAAACAGGTTAGATTCAGAACAGCCGCAAAGTAAATTGGCGGCTGGCCTGTGAACTAACCTGTTTGCTACTCTGAGTATCTTTCCACATCAAAATTAAGCAGCTGTTTAATGTTTTAGAAAGCAGACGACACGAAAATCTATTTCTAGAAAGTTACCATGCATACTAAGGGTTAAACATCTCGATTCATCCCAACGTTTCCATGGGTACAGGTGTTAAAAAGGGACAACAGTTGTATCTAGTATTATAAGCTAGAAATAGCCATGTTATACACTTTAAAAACATCTTTAACGTCACCTATATTTATTTGCATAAAAAGTCGCAGCGTATTTTTACATACAGTTGACCGCGTTAAAACCTTTTGATTTAACGAGAAAGAACATATTTTTTTAGTGTATGCGTGTTTTTATGTCTATTTTAATTGCTTCTCGACAATACCTTCGTCTTTAATTAAGTCTGTCTTAAATTAGCGTGAAATAGGAATAAAAAAGGTGAGTCTAGTATATGATTTAATACTTTGATATTTTTACTTGAGTTCACTATAAACGTCTTTATAAGATCTTAGGCAAAATGTGGAAAGGAAGATTTTATGTTCGAATTCAAAATGACGAATTACTTTTTTTTTTTCAAGATATTCAAGGAAAATGGTGATACAGGAATTGACGCCATACGAAAACGGTAATAATGTTGACATGACTAAAACCCATATTATGTAGGTACCATTGGCCCTTCAAGCCTTTACGAATTTACAAATTTTCAAATTTCAAGATAGTCGTTTTGCCCATTACCAAAATATGACATTTGATCAGTTTGTTACAGACCACTATTGAAAACATTTTTGGACGAGGAGAAATAGCTCTCAACGAGCAATTTCTCCTTTTCCCACAATGGTTTCAACTCTATCAGATGATTGTTTTCCAATTTCATTACGTTTTGATATGTCGTCTGCAAACTCTTTCAACTTGGGACAATCGAAAATTTGTCGTTTGGTAAAGGGTTAAACGAGTCAATAGCGTCAAGTACTTTAAGTATCAATGCTCAACAATCCGACTCTTTATTTCCCGCAGAGCAGGCAGTTATCTGATACACGTTTTCTATAGTCTGCCCGGTAGAAATATAATAATGTGTGCACTTGTCAGGCACATCATAGTACCTGCCTCTTCTCTTTAACTTACCTCTGTTTCCTTACAACAATTCTAAATGTGCATCGCTATTGTTTTTATGAATAGATGTAATAGTATTGTATTACTATACTCATATGTCTGACAAATTCAGACGAGAGCGAATAAAAAGTATTTTGGGATAATTGAGGGCATAATGTATCTTATGCGCAAAACCCTTCCATGCAGGAATGATTTAATGAACATATAATGTGTAATATTTGTTATAGTCTCCCATTTGTCAAATTACTAACTAATAACTACATCGAATTATACGCTTATCAACTTAACATAAAGTTGTTCTATTTCCGCATTAGGCACATAGGCTCATAATTAGTACACTATTATATTTACACGCGTATTATGAAAATGACGCTTACATTTACAACTTATACATATATACATAAAGAGACAAATTAGATTGACATACAGCTATGAGAATTACGACTTATATAAACTGAATACCTTTCCAAAAACGCTTTGTCATTCTATTATTCTAGTTAAGGTTTTACTTTAAATTGAGTTTTGAACAAATATGCAGGACGTATCTGTCTAGGCTGTCCCTTTTTCGTATTACAAGAAGGGTACTCGACGGGGGGTCAACACAAATAGAGAAGGGATTTCAATTAAATTGGTTTAAGGTGATTAACAATTATTGACAAAACAAGAAGCGACCTCCTTCAATGTCTGGGTTTGTAAACACCCGTTTGGTAGGGATATATATTGGAAAGACTGATAGATGCGATTTTTTTTCTCATTACGATCAACATGTTTCCTTTGCAACCGATATGGAAACATTGTGGCAAACGAATAAATAGATATTTATCTATTAACTTCTCAATTACAGAGAGTGGTGCATCTTAAAATCTAATACATGCTGAACCGCAAAACTACTCGATATCTCCTTTGGCGTAATGATTTATTTAACCCTTTACCTAGCAATAACGACATATGACCAGTTTGTTGTAGACGACTCTGGAAAACATTGTGGGAAAAGGAGAAATTGCTCTCAAAGAGCAAGTTCACCTTTTCCCACAATGTTTTCGGTCCTATCAGAAGATCATATTTCAATTTCATCACATTTTGAAATGTCGTCTGCAAACTCTTTCAATTCGGGACAGTAAAATATTTGGCGGTTGGTTAAGGGTTAACTTGCTCGTCTTTCACCGGCCATAAAAGGTCAACAATAAGGCGTTTGAGAAAAAGATGGCGAAGTTAACATGGTTAAAACTCTATTTATTGAAACCGTCATGGTTGAGTTCTTCTTTTGTTATAATGGTTCATGTCTTTGTCGTCTTACTGAAAGGGCATTATCCTTTAAGATAAACAATTTTAGAAGAACACGATATGTCGCCATACTTGTAGATAAATTATTTACTTTGGTTTACAAATAAATCACTATCACTAAAATGTGCTAGAACTCTAGAAATGACATGTTTGGGTTTCATTTAACTGCTAAGGAATGTGATATTTGATAAGATCTCTTTCTGAACTGAATTTTCAATCGCCAATAGAAACAGTTAAATACCCTCTTTGTTGTGAACAATAAATGGTCTAACCAATGTTGAACTGATCTTTTAAGGTAGAACAACCATAATCCACCTATTGATTTTTTTCTTTCGCCAGATTACATCTGTTGTTCTCGAAATACGTCGGTCGGGGCCGGATCTATTCGAGGTAAAACGGTTTTTGGCTAGGTGAATGCATTTGATATGGTAAATACCTTCATGATTTACATTTCGATTTATTATCTCACCAAAGCAAATACAAGTTTTCTATCAGGGATGGACTACCTTAATAGTATTTGCTTGAATACTTCAGGATATTTGTTTTTGAAAAGGCAAACAGCGACATTAAAAGTGTCCCCTGACATTTGCTATGTAATTTATCTTGGCGGCATGCATGTACTGGGTCTTCTTGGTCCGTGTCCGTTCTCCGTTACGTTTATTATGCGTTTTATTGGTTTAAACATCGTGTTGATGACCAAAATGTACAGTGTGTGTCATGTATGTCATCCATAAGGTTAACCCTTAGAATGCTGGATAATTTTCTAAAAATAGATTCTTGGGTCGTCTACTTTCCAAAACCTTCAATATCTGCGTAATTCCGTTGAGGAAAGATACCCATAGTAGCAAGCAGGTTAGATCTCAGGCCAACCGCCAATTTACTTGGCGGCTGGCCTGGGTCTAACCTGCTTGCCTAAGCATGAAGTCGGGTTCCAGCACTATGAGGGTTAAGTTTCTATCGATGAACTAGTCGAATTAGACAATGGGAATATGATGGCCATATTTCTAAACACCGGACAGTCTAATTCGGACCAACTGAGCACGTTTCCTCAGTTAATTTATACCCAAATCTTCGTGTAGAATGTCGAGTATTTGTTTACTTAGATATTGATTACATCTCAACACAATCTCATTCGAGTATACTTTAAGTGTTTGTTTGTCTATCTTTAAGTATGTTTAAACGATACTGCACTGAAATACCTTTGTATATCAATTGTTTATATTATTACATATAGACTTTATTGATTAAAGGTTATTTGCAAACACTTTTATATGAGTCATACGACGAAAAATATAACTTCTGTATCACAATAACCGAAGACTTAAAGCACTAGAGGTTTCGTTTAATCAGTATGTGAATTCTACTGTTTGCTTTTAACAAGTAGTGCGACGTCTATGTAATAGTTAGTTTTATTCATTACTGGGATGTAAGGTCTTTTTCATCCATTCTCATTCAAATATGTACTAATCCTTTTAACCATCTCAAATATATTGTCATTTGTATGTGATTTACTTCATATTTATATTGTTTATTTATGTTCATGCATGTAATTGTAAACGTGTTTGAACTATGGACCTATGTGCCCAAGTTCTAATAAAATTATGTTATGTTATGTTATGTAACACCTAACGTCTTGACAAAAGCTGACCATTGGCCAATTCTTTCGCACGCTTGTACCTTAGAAGAAATCTATTCCATTGTTTTACAAAGTCAGTGCTGAAACAGATCGGCCTTTGCATTTATCTCTTTCTTATCTTATAAGAAGAAAGCTTTCGCCCATTTCAGTGTCCTTGTAAACGATCTTCAATATCATTTTACGAATGAATGATAAAGTGTTGTCAAGAATCAATCTGGATTCATCGGGTTTATCAAATGAAAACGTGTATTTCTCAGCTCACGGAAATATCCGAGTAGTTACGATTGGTGAAGGACCTCTCTTGCTCATTTAATGCTGAACCAGGTGGACATGTTTCGACAATTTATCCCACAGGAAATGTTTTCCGTAGACCTTTGTATCAAGGAATCGTACAACAACGTCTAAGCCCAGTTTATGCAAATATGACATGCTAATCTGCGATAAGACAGTTTATATTTTGTGTCCGGGAATAAATGTATCTTTTCCTATCTATTAATGAATTAAACATCATATTCTAAGAGCATTATACGTCATCATGATATGCTAATCCATGATGAGACTTTTGCTTTTCTATAACCAGAAAAGTCCCTGCTTACCTCTGTCTAAAGGAATCAGACAGCGCCATATAAGGTCTGCATGTCTTTTTCTGGTTACTAGTATATAGCAGAGATTCATAAATGGCACCTTCCCAATTGGAAGATACTTTAAAATCATGAAAGTTTCCCAAAGATGCAAAGGCACACCAGCTTTTTGGTTTCCCAATTCAACAATCTCATCGCCACAATTTCCCAATTTTAACAGGCCTACGTCTCTTCCCAATTCAATGAATAAAAAGGATATTGTCTGTCTCTGTAACCTTTAGAGTATGATTCAATAGGACACATCCCACATGGGATGGTAGCTATTTTCCCCCACTAGTCTAGACCAAGTGACAATTGCCTCGAAATGTTTTGCGCCATTGTCATTTTCAACAACTCGTAAAGTCACGCGTGAACTAAATAGGAAGTTATGACCCGATCAGCTGACACTGTTCACATAATGTTCATCCCTTTGTTTTATTTTGAATTCATTTTAACATATCCGTTGCAGGCATTGAAGGAAGGCATCGAGCAAAACAGGAGGAATGCTCGTATACTATAAACGAGAACGTATAAGTTGTTATATATTTTGAGTTTCCATAATCGCATTAAATGACCCTTCAGATAGTACATATGACAGTTTCATTTGAAAAAGAAAATGCATCGTTAGTACATCGAAAAAAGTCCTATAAGAAGTAAAATGGCGGTTTCCATATTGTGTCCGAGGTGTTTTCTTTGGATAATTCCGATGAGTTCAGATTAAGCTTTAACTAGGAAGCTGTAAATGTGAAACTGAAGTTTCTACGCCTGGATCATTCGGACGAATAAAGCCTCAATATGAAAATGATAAATGATGGTTCCCGATACATTGTACACTATCAGACCGCTGGGAACCAGACTGTAGTTTATACATCATCTCTTTGTGTTTCGGTGTCTGGTATTTGCATAAAAGCTTTGTTGTTGACTAAAACTTCCTTGATATCGTAATAACCGAACATCTCTCGACGGACTGATGCACGCGAAATCTTCTCACAACAGCTACTTCCGCTTTGTTACAGTAACCGAAACATTCTATTCGTATTTAATTTTTCAGAGTCATGGGTTTTATTTTAACATCGATTGTGAAGGAAGTTCTTACAACTTGGATTAATCGCTCTTGATTCTGTTTCCTGGATCATAACAAGAAGTCACGCCCGAATGTGGATTAGTGAGAGGTCACAAGGTGGAACCCCAAATTTATATGTATTAAGACCCAGATGCGTAATAAATGGTATGGCAAGAACGCCTTCGAATTTTTGTAGTCAAATCCCCTTTACCTAATTCATCAAGGATAACACTGTCCCTTTATTACATGACTCAGTATGTCCATAAGTGGATTGTATTAAACGATTCATATTTTTCCTCGTATTGAAAACTGTTGGAACGTTTGCATTGTGATACGGATCGCTATACAACAACTGTAAGTCCTATTTGTATTTCAATACTGTCGGATTCAATTTATAGTAACCCTAAGCAACAGCAGATGATGACAACGAATTTAACGAAGATGATAGTTTCGTAATCCAAAGCATGATTAAAAAAAGAGGGGTGAAAATTTACAATATATAATCTCAGGCACCATCTTTTAGACTACACACTTTGTGAGACTTCACGTCGGCGCCAGTCTCTCCATATTTGCATATCTTTGAATTGTTTTTTTATCGTTCTCATTGCCGACACAGTCCGTACCCCTAGGGCACCGAGACAAAACTGATTTGCAGGAACCTCGCAGCGCCCCTCTAGACCTTCACGATCCATCATATAACGAAAGCCGGTAATGACAAGGCATCTCTCGTCTTATTTAGACAGTGAAATTATTTTGGTCTGCAATCTCAGAGTCCAGGCCAGTGATTCACGGAACATTCAGGCGTGTGATTCAAGAAAGTTTCTGGTCTGTGATTCACGGAACATTCAGGTCTGTGATTCAAGAAAGTTTCTGGTCTGTGATTCACGGAACATTCAGGTCTGTGATTCAAGAAAGTTTCTGGTTTGTGATTCACGGAACATTCAGGTCTGTGATTCAAAAACGTTTCTGGTCTGTGGTTCACGGAGCATCCTGGTCTGTGATTCACGGAACATCCTGGCCTGTGGTTCACGGAACATCTAAGGAAACAGTCTTCAAGAGTGAATTCATTGAGCTTCAAGCTTCCGTCACAATCGCTGCATTATAACACGATAGAACAATTGTTGGATAGAAACCATTGTGACAAAAGGATAAATTGCTTGTCATGAGCAATTTATACTTTTGTCACAGTAGTTTCTGAAATATATTTTGATCAGATGTTTCAAATGGTATTATAGCGAAATAAAGGAAGTATTTTTCTCGTCTAGAGTTCAGCTTTTCCGAAACATCGCTCTGTTCAAATGTCAAGCACACACTACTTCATGCTAATAGCGTCAACACTTTTCCTCATGCTGGTATTCTCGGCTATTCAAAATGATAATCATCAGTAGACGTCAAATATCGCGACGAAAATGATCTTATTGGTTATCTAAACATTTCATGTAAGGATTAATCTAGTAAATACGAATACCCATTGTACTTTCGTATCACTTTCGTTTTCGCAAACAACGCTGAACAGTGTTATAGTAACAGAAGTTACAGAATCACTTGATTTTACAGAGTTACGTATCGTATTCTCTAAGCAGTAACATGACAAAAGTCTTAAATCATTCCGCTGAGTTAACCGACATCGCTTCTGAAACGTTTTCACTGAACTTATCTCCACATAATTAATTTCTGGGTCGCCCATGTTTCAACGTAGTGCTTTCCCACAATCATTTGAGCAAAATCATTCAAACCGTTGTTTTCACAATGAATGTTATCTACAGCAAACCCCTATAATATGAGGGTCATGTAATATACGGTTAATTTTCGACTCGTTATCTAGTTTACTATTCACAAGTTACTGAGGCATGTCTGTCTATGCAGACGGCGGGTGGCAGAGTTATAAATAATTATCAATGATGTTTACAGCCTTATTCACATATAGAAGGTCTATTCATGTTGTGTTTGTTGTCTTCTTTATGGATTCAGTTTTGACTGTCCAAAAGTTCATATGTTATAGTTACCTTGCTTTGTAGCCTCAAGTTAATTAAACAAGGAAGTTTTTTAATGGAAAACAATAGGCATTGTTTAAAGTACTATTGTAGAGGGGATTACGTAAACCATTTTGTGAGATAACCCTTAACATATACTAATTTTTAGGTCAATCATATTCAAATGATTTACAAACGACAATTGACTTTGTTTTAAACTAGCAGGATGATAACCCTGATGATATGTTGAAAGCGTCATTAAAGCAATACAGTTCGTGTTGTGAAAAGATCGTTGTACCGTTTTGCTAAACATTTTAAGTTTATATATTGCGTTAGTTCAAAACAACATTCCCTCTTATTACAAGATTAGGCTAAGAAAAATTGCAAAGCAACACGTCATTGTAATCGTCTCTCCAAAACGCTTAATGACGTGTCACATGACAATAGTGTGTTTTCATTTAAAATGCTATCCATGTTTATCTGTTTTGGTTTGCGCACATATTTTCCTTAAGTTATTTAGTAAAACGGTGACCAGTTGTATAAAGGGTTAGCTGTCCTTGCCTTATAAAAGAATACTTCCTGTTGTCGTCTTAAAGGCACATCAAAGGAGAGGAGTACAAATAAATTACTGAAACAATATATGGAGTTCCTTTATTAGGTTCCTAAAAGTCATGAGAAACAGTTTAGGAATGTATTGAGACCCTATTAAATAGACTCATTTAAAATAAGTTATTTTGTGCTTGAAATATAGTTGTCTCCAATTCAATCATGTTTATCAACAACCTGTTTGTTTATATATTCAAAATGACGAATTTTGATTGGTCGGTTCAAAAATGTGTGTATCAACTGTCAAGGTCAGACGTGAAGAATCAGGAAATCTGATTATAAAACTTGCTAATCTGGGTTATTTCTGGTCATTTCTGGTTTGCTTTCACATTTAAGTGAATACTATTTGAATCTGTCCAAAAGTTTACCAAATGATATAGTTTCATATTGCATTAATCCTCGGTTTGAAAATACCTCTGTAGTAGAAACGCACTGTATGGTTGACTATATGGATGATTTGATAAAGGTTGAAATGACTCACGATAATAGATTTTAACCGTTAAAGGTGCTTGTTCACAGAAGAGAAAATTCGAAAGTCAAGAAGAAATGTTGTTAAAAGAATACAGTGTTTGTATTGTTGTTTGATGTACAATAGAAAGTAGCCATTGATCGCATAATCAATTCAGAAAGCGTCAGTTTAATTAACCATGTATAGTCTATATGCGGTAGATCGCATAAGCAATGTCACGTTTTTGGATTGAAAATCATGTTAAATCACTGTATACACACTTTAAAGAATTAAAAAAAAATGAATTTTACCCTCAATAGAATTCTTCAGTCTGTATCATATAACAGCACAGCTAATATGCAGTTTAAAGAAATCCGAATTTCCTGACATCTATGGACAAGCACCTTTAAAGCGATGTAAATCATGTAGAAAGCATTGTTTTATTGTACTGTCTAAACGGAAAAGAAATCAATATTGCCCGTTACCTAATATTGCATTAACGTCCACCTATAGGGAAATTAGCATTTTTAGGTATTCTGTGCGACCAAATATGGGAACAAAAGAAAGAGAGGAGAGAGAGAGAGAGCAACACAGAGACAGAAAGAGAGAGAGAGAGAGAGAGAGGAGAGAAGGAGAGAGAGGGAGGGAGGAGGAGGAAGGAAGAGGAGGAAGAGAGGAGAAGGGAGGAGAGGAAGAGAAGGGAGAGGAGGAGGAGGAGAAGGGAGGAGGGAGAGGAGGAGGAGAGAGGGAGAAGGAGGAGGAGGAGGAGAGGGAAGGGAGGAAGGAGGAAGGGAGGAGGAGAGAGGAGGAGGAGGGAGGAGGAGGGAGGGAGCCAGCCAGCCAGACAGACAGACAGACAGACAGACAGACAGACAGACAGAATGAAAGAGAGAGAGAGAATGAAAGAGAGAGAGAAAGAATGAGAGAGAGAGAAAGAGAGAGAGAGAAAGAGAGAGAGAGAGAGGTCTTATCGCAACTTTAAAAGATAGCGCATCGGTGCATTATCAAAATGTCAATGTTATAGCGTGCTCAAGATTATAAACTGGTCAGCTATATGTATGTTTATTAGTGGAGGTCTTTAAAGGACATAAATAACACATTGTTAAAAAGAAGGCAAGTGGGTTTATTCTGGGTTTTTTAACTCATTACCAAACAATAACAGCATTTGACCAATTTGTTGCAGACGACTCTGGAAAACGTGTTTGGAAAAATGAGAAATTGCTCTTACAAGCAATTCCTCCTTTTCCCACAATGTTTGGTAAAGGGTTAACTCATTAAAAGACTCTTGGTTTGTCCGTTCAATTTATCCATGCATTGATTGATGTTTTAGAGTTCTACATGCATTTTATCATCACTTCGTATTACTTTATTGTCAAGCAATCAATTCATTTCCCTATGTCAAACTCCATTGAACATCTTGGCGCCTGAAACAATCTTGAAGAAGAGCCTAAACAGATGAAAAAGAAAATACGACTACCTGATGACAAACACTACGTACAATACAATTCAATATCTTAAATGCATCAATCAAATATACATTTTTATAGCAAAACAGTACAATTCAACAAAAAGACATGTCATCTTTTCACCGAAGAGCAATTCAAGTTCAAGTAAGACTAAAAGATTCACAATTGATTTAAACAATTTGGTGTAATATATAAATTCGCCATGATAAATAATGTTTGTTGATGATTTTGACATTAAATCGATAAATTTCGTTTTAGTTGGCCATGTGTGATAGTAACGTTTTAGATATGTGTGCCTTAATTCATTATACTTGGGGCGGATGAGAAGGAAGTGGTATTCGCTTTTCACAGTATCAAAATTGCAGTTTTGACAATAACGTCTGTGTCTTTGTTTGTTCGAATATCTTGCTCAATAGTCAAATAAAGAGATGAAAGTATTCAATGCAGTTGTGTACATGTTATATTCCAGGTTCCCATGGCAGTCCGGCGCATGCTCACGGCCCGGTTTGTGAAGAGGATCGTGCTGGTACTCGTTTTCGTCATCCTGCTCCGAGTATGCTGGGTATCCATGAGTGACGTCATCTACTCACAGACAGACACGCCACCAGGCGGAGCACCTCCAAAACGAGGCTTGAGCACCGGAAACGGCGAAAAGACAGTTCGAGATTTCGAGGTGCCAGGCGGCGTACGCGTGGAAAAGCCTAAGAAAGTCGATATATGTCATCGAATCGTCCCCTTTCGCAGGTCCTCGCCGTCAACGATATCAACCTTTGACCTTCCGGCGGTGACTAATTACACCCTTGATGAGACCCGGAACTACGGGCTCCCGAGCGAGGTGTATGTCCACGCCGAGAGGCCATTAGAGGAGGAAGTGCAGGTGCTCGTGGTCCCTTTCTCGCACGCCGACCCCGGATACGGACTTACGGTGGAGGACTACTATTTGCGGTACACACGAGGTATGTTGTCCTGCTTTCCATATACCCAAATATACGGGGTTAAGTCGTCTACTGCTTGCAAAACACATCGTGCTCTTGAAAACAGGGGTCAATAGTTATGCTGGGGCCAATACTATGTAATATAATTACTTTAATATTACAGTCTAACTTGTGTTAAGCAGCCACCCTTTTAAGCAGCCAACTTGCCTTAAACAGCCACTACAGAAAATCCCATTGTTAGATTTATAGTGTAAATCAATTTGTGTTAAGCAGCCAACCTGTCTTAAACAGCCAATTTACTCTGTCCCATAGGCTGGCCTCGTAACACAAGTTTGACTGTACTTAGCATAGACCCAATGATATCTATAGTCTCTACTTATAAACAGACACCCCCTCACACTGAACACCTCCAAAACTATACTTATCCCTAGGTCAATACTATGTAATATGATAACTATAATATTACTTAGCATAGACCCAATGATGTCTATAGTCTCTATATAAACAGACATCCCCTCACGCTGAACACCTCCAAATCTATACTTATCCCTGGGTCAATACTATGTAATATGATAACTATAATATTACTTAGCATAGACCCAATGATGTCTATAGTCTCTATATAAACAGACATCCCCTCACGCTGAACACCTCCAAAACTATACTTATCCCTGGGTCAATACTATGTAATATGATAACTATTATATTATATAGTATTGACCCCAGGATATCTATGGACCCCTGTGCCCTTAATTTACCAACATATGCAGAGTGAAATCTTCTATTACGAGGATATTTAAATGGAACTTTTAGATGTGAGTTTCATTTAACAAACAATATTATCGCAACTCTATATCGATGGTGTGTGCGACTATCCTTCATCTTGTCGTCTCGAAGAGTGATAAGATTGAGATTAAGAAAAAACTGTTTACGAAAACGAGATTACGTAGTGTAACTTGAAATCCTTACACGTTTGCATGTTGCGTGTTTGGCAGACATCACCTCGCAACCGGCGTATGTTTAGTTTGAATCTAGGACATGCGATGTCGTGCAACGTGCACGCAGATAAACGAGAACATCACGTGTACTTTCTCTACCAACATTACCGAAAAGCCGCGCAATGGGACTAAGGGCCTTTAGGTATCAGGTTCAAGATCTAATTCAAACGTCCATTCGCAAACTTTTTGAAACATATACATATTGTTGCTTACATGTTTACAAATCATAATGACAGTGCACCAAAACCATGAGCAAAAAACAATACAGTTAGGTATTTTGAGCATAGAACTCAAATCTGTATCATTCCTTAAGAGAAGTTGTACAATAGCATTGCCTCATCCCATCGATTTGCACAACACTGAAGTATCCTACAGCGAAGTGCTTGAACCCCACCACTTGTATATCTTATAACAAACATATTTAGGACTCTGCAGAAATATTCACATGTTGTACATCATTGAAAGTCACAAAACTCTATGGTTATTGTTTAATTCGGCGTCACATTCATATCTATCTTATTCGATTATAATATTATGCAACGAAAGTCGCCTTGTTCAAGTTTACCTGACACACAATGCGAGTGGGGATTTTCCTCTTTATGTTGCTCTCAGCCGTATTTCAGTTATCGTTAGACAAGACTGACAAGATTAGAATGTTTACTAACGAACAATTAGCACATCTTTATCAAGCGTGGCAGCTTGTGTTATCTGAAGAAGATAACGCAATGGCGATTGCCTGGGAATGACGGACTAATCCTTTACAGGGCACTCCATTGTATTGTTACGAGGCCTATCGCAATGCCGTAACATAACGGAAACATTGTTGACATGTCGCTAAACACCATTAAACATCTGTCGTATTCTAAAGTAATGTCTCATTGCCTTTACCACGTGTTTCATGATAAGGCACGTTACCACTTCCACTGCAATGTACCTAAGAAACCACCTCATTATCAGCATTTTATCATTTTGTCACAATGGTTTCTTTACAAAATCTATGTAATCTATTTTGACGTGTTTTTATAAATTGTCGTCTGCTGTTGCTTTCAATTAGGACAGGTCGCAAATATTCCACATTTGGTAATGGGTCAAGCAGATAACGTTTAACTGTCGTCTGAGTTAAACTGAACGATCTGAAAGACCCCTTATTGTCTTTACTTAAAATAATTAGATATAGCCCTTTAGCTAGATAGAGACGATAATTCAATTCGAACACTGTTATACAACTCAAAAGTGTCTTGACTTTTTCAGATGTCCTAACCTTAATGGTGGAAAAGTTAACCCAATACCCAAACATCACGTTTCAATGGGTGGAGACAGTGTTCCTAGAGAGATGGTTTAAAGACATATCCGAACAACAAAAGGATCAGGTATAAAAACAAACTCTGAATAGTAACTATGGGGCGGATACAAAAGCAAAGCAATTATGATGTACACTCAATCCCGGTTTTTCGAAGTCGATTAGGCATCTGGTCTTTTTCGAAAAACGCATGATTTGGAATAATCCGGAATATGGAAATGAATTTACAAAGTTTTCCATCCCAGCCACTAAGGAATCAGTTGGACTTGGAAGCTCATTCGGATACGGCATGGTTTTCGGATAACGCGTGTTGGAATAATCGGACTCGACTTCATAATGTCGTACTAAAGGGGACGGGGTACTACACAATCTTAAATGGGCTATATCACAGATTGTTCTCTGCAGGAAACGAATTTAAACTGTATATTTAATCTATTTTCGTCAATAAAAAAATACTATTCTCAATTTCTCTGTTCAAATTTACCAGGGTAGCGCTTTACTAAACATATTATGCTAAGAGTTTGCGTAAGTTCAAAACAACCTTCCCCTTATTTCAATATTGCAAGGTAAAATATCCAAAGATGTGCACATTACAAAACTGTATTCATAATGATATGCAAGTAAATTAGTTTTGACTTACCATGATCCCTTTTAATATGACATATTCATTTCAGGTACGAGAATTAATCAAGAGCGGTCGTCTAGAGATCGTTCTTGGTGGCTGGGTGATGCCCGACGAGGCAATCACGAGATACACGAGTGTTATAGACCAGTTGATAGAGGGACACCAATGGCTGAAAGAAAACCTGGGCGTCACGCCCGAAAACGCCTGGGTGAACGACCCATTCGGCTTCTCGAGCACCATGCCATACCTGTGGAAAGCCAGTGGAATAGATAACTTGGTCATCTTAAGAATTCACCAAGCCATCAAGGGTACACTTATGAAATCCAAAAGTTTAGACTTTATGTGGCGGCCATATTGGCAGTCGGACCCCTCCAATGACATCCTGACAAACATCATGCCGTACACCAACTACTGGGCAAATGATGTTTGTGGACCCGTACAGACTGTCTGTAAGCTGTTCAACTTCCTACACATGCAAGACGATATCGGATACGTCTCGCACATAACTGATGATAACATAGAACACGTTGCGACAGAGATGTACAAAGCCTATAAGCTTACGGCAAGCATATACGAGTACAACAACCTGCTGATCTTTCTAGGAGAGGATAACTCCTACAGCAGAGAACATTCCTGGGACAACACCTATGCTAACTACATGAAGCTCATGGAATACGTGAATAATAAACCCGAATGGAAGATGAAAATCAAGTTTGGAACGACCAAGGAGTATTTCGCAAACATCCGCCAGCACGAAGCTGGGAAATCTAAAGCATCGGCTACTAATGTGAATTCGCATCCAAAGTTTCCCGTTCTTAGTGGAGATTTTTTTCCGTATTCTGACCGCGAGGGGGCGTACTGGACCGGTTATTACACCACTAGACCATGGGTTAAGAAGCTGTCCAGGGAACTGGAACCTGTTATTAGAGCAGCGGATGCATTCTCCGTGATCCTGTACCATTGGTGTATGGCAAAGGATAAGTGCGCCGCTAGAAATCAGGAATTAAGACAGATACTGGACAACTTGAGAAGCGCTCGTCGAGAGTTAGGTATATACCAACATCATGATGGAATCACCGGTACAAGCGTGCCCTATGTTGTCTTTGATTACGAAATGCGGCTCATTTCCGCACTGGAAAAGGCACAGCAAGCGCTTAGGATGGCATTGGTATCATTAATAACCAAGGGTGGTAGTGCCAACGCGGTGAAGTTACATGAGAGTTATACGAAGGTTAACTCAAAAGCCATCCGAGAAGATCGACTTTATAATATCGAAAATGGAGGGCTTGTTGTTATCGTAGCGAACTCTTTGGAGAAATCTCGGTTTGAAATTATAAACATTCTGATCGACAAACCTAATGTGGCCGTTCTCGTGGGGAATAAGACCGTCTTCTTTCAGGTATCTGAATTAAAACGCCTTGACGTAGCACCAAACACGAAGGGATACTTGCTTTCATTTCGTGTCAAAATCGGACCGTTTGAAATCCATAAAGTATTTATAAAGGAGCTCAAGACTAAAATGGGAACTATTTATAAGGATCGCATTGTGAAAGGAGCAAATACAGTTGTACTTAAAGGAAAACGGCTCAGCGTGCAATTGGATGCGCGAACATGTATGCTTCGGAGTATAACAGACAGTAAAGGACGTGTGACGCGAGTGAAGTCGGGGTTTTTGAAGTATAAATCTTACGCTAGCGGTGCCTATCTGTTTGGACCAGAAGGGCCGGCAGACGCCATACAGGGGCTATACGATAACGTCCAGATATATGAAATGCAAGGACCGCTCATGTCCGAAATTAACTGTAACTTCTCGAATGGATTTTCCCATCGCATTCGACTGTACAACACTACTGGGGCCCAGGGTCAAGGGTTACACATCAGCAATACGATTGATCTCAGTAAAACACATTTTCAAACAAACGACATGGAGATCATTCTTCGATTCCAAACAGGCATACAGAATGAAAATATCTTCTTCACCGACCAAAACAGTTTCCAGTTAATGGGACGCAAGAACTATCCGGGGAGGCCAATCGAGTCCAATTACTATCCAATTACCTCGTTGGCTTTTATTGAAGACACGAGTAGACGGTTGACCTTGCATTCCGCACAACCCAATGGCGTCGCCTCGTTGGAGAATGGTTGGCTGGAGGTTATGTTAGACAGGAACATGGGTACGGATGACGAGAGGGGTCTTGGAATGGGTGTGTTCGACAAAGAGAATACATTATCCGAGTTCGTCCTGCAGATAGAACATAAATCAGAGGACTCTTCCCTAGAAGAAGAGCGATATAATCACCTTTCCCTTAACAACATGCTGCTGAGTGACTTATTCTTAAACCCTGTACAAACGTTTGCGATTGTGCACGCTGGTGCAGAAGAAACGGGTAAACTTTCTATATCCGAATACATTCAAGGATCGTCTGATTTCCATTCATTCTGTGATACAAGCTTAGTCAATTTGAGACTTTTAGTACGGAACGACTTGGACGTTATTGGAACATCAGTGGTTCTTCACAGACGGCCTATCCATTGTTCCTTCGACCACGTGTTGAAGAAATGTAGCACAAGTCCCGATGATGTGCTGAATACGAATATTCTGTCCGCACTTATCGGGATTAGAAATGGACAGCTGGACAAGACCAAGTTAAGTGAGACCAGCCTTAGCCATTTACACGTTAAAGATCGGCCTGTGCGGGATTCGGACTTGCGACCTGATTTTAATGAGCTGCGAACCTACCTGATAGTTTACAATGACGTGTGAGGGATGTACGGTGGAATTGGACCAAACATGCAAGAAATAAAAATCCACCCAAGTCTAACCCTGAATTCGACGCGAGTAATGGTTTAGTATCTAGGAAACAGACACCAAGAGTGAATTTGATAAGCTTCAAGCTTCCGTCACAAACGATGTATAATATTAAGTTTGAAAAATATCTCTAAAGTAGCACAACGTTGAAACCCGTGTTTCATCCAAGCCAAGTTTAGCCTTTTTCATATTTCAAATAACTTCGTAAATGAAAGTACATTTTTAAGAGGACATTTAAACTCATTTTCGATACTACCAGATCATTCTGTATATAGTACAGACGACTTTAGAAACTGCTGTTACAAAGGGATGAATTGCTTCTTATGAGCAATATATTCATTTGTAAATAACAGTTCTTGTTGAGTAAAGAACATGGGTCTTTTTTTGTTTTGTGTGTTGTCTGTTGTCTACGATTAACCCAATTCGCTAATTCCAACATAGAGGACATGTTAAGCATAGTCTTGTGATTATGTTTATACTTAAACACTCAAAAGGATATCTGGAAATAAATCTGAAACTTTCGAACCAATAGTCAAACTAATTGTGAAATCGAATGTGGAATCCATTAGATATCTTTAAGTTCTAAAAATGCACCATGGTATATGTGTGCATTTCTTTTCTTTATTGTTGTCATATATCTTAGCAATATATGTTAATTGGGTAAAGTTGCTCGTAGATATTGCAATTAGGACCAATTAGAATCATGAAATCACTGTAATAAATTAACAATGGGTTTTTCTAATCATTCATATGGGCAGCTGTAGAATAGTGAATGTATGAACGTACATGTATATAAGTAACATTGGAAATAAATCTCAATTTCAACATCTATTGTTCTGATATTCGTTTAAATCCGTGGTGCCCTGTCTTGTGGTTGGTGTCGCTCATATACGTACATATGTGTCGGTTGATTGCATGCTGATCAATCGTGCGATGTGTATATTTCAATCAAACGATTCCATACCTGGGATAAGGGGTGATTGGAATATCTGTGGTTATCTGACTACTGTTTCATCTAGCCTATATCACCTACTTATGAACTCGGTCATACATATATGTACTACGTTGGACCTATAGACGCTTCAATTTCATTGATATGTATACCCTTTATATACTGATATTGACTTCTTTTGAGTATAACAAGTAAAACAGTAAAACAAAGCCGTGAGTCAAATTGAAGTACGTCAGAGGACGAATTACAAACCTTATATTCTAACAAACTATTCACTTGTCCTTTGGGCTTCGCCTTTAATCAATAGTCCCGCCTCCTTAAAGCCCCCATTAGTTTAATTGCCAATTTTCCAAATTGGCGTGCCGAGTCTGTAAAACTTGAAAGGTGATATGTTCAACTTTAAGTACAACAGTCCCAAATTGGCTAATCGACCTACCCAATGTTTTTTTCGACGTTTTAGTCAATGCGTCTGTCACCACTAATAAATCATAATTATATACAAAGGTCAGGTGGCTTGTTTTTTGACGTCCCAACAATTATTTAGTTATGCTACGGCTTTCCTGGATTCACCAATACTAAGCTAGGGCTATGAGTGTGTTTTGCCAAAGGAAACTCGAATGAAGCTAGAGGTTCCAGTGGGGATTGAACCCGGACCCGGACCCATGAGTTCTTAGACCGCTAGGTTAAGAATTGGGCCACGCATGACCCTATATGGAAGAGTATAGTAAACGGCTTGGGAAGTTTACAGTACTATTGTTGAAACAGCAGGAGCATGGGTAAGTATGCTGATCCCCTCGATTCGTCGTAAAGCTCAATTCCAACAAACAGTGTTAAGTGATAAGGTAGATATTCATAATACGCCATTTCGAAACTTATTCTTTCGCCGGAGTTATTTCTGTCTTTCTCGGTGTATATCGATCGTGGCCTGAACTATTTGATGTAAATTTTAACAGTAGACGCAATCATCATTTCATAACGAATCCATGATGTTTTGTTTCATTATCAGTATTTAGTACTATGTCCTTACTGTCTTATTCATCTTTCTTTTGTATTCCATGTATAAGCATTTTTCATTCCAAAGTCACATTTTTCTCATTTATGTGTTTGTATTGCCATGTTTATGCTTTTAATGAATTTGTATGTTGTATATATGTTTGGCAACAAACTATGTTTTAGTTTATGCTTCAATCGCAATTTCTCAAACAGAGTTACACATACGATTGATAGAGTTCGAAATACGAAGTACTACGCTGAACATTCGTTAATCAACTAGATCTACAGCCCGTTCTTTATTGCTTAAAACTCCAGACAATTAAACAAGAAATATTTATACCAGCGATAAGAACAGTATCCTATTATGTAGTACTAATATATATTTCGAAAACATCAACAAAGCATGCAATTTATGAACTAATGTATTGTCTAAGATGTTTGGATATACACGTAACCGGTGTGCTGATCCCAACATGTCGGCCTTCCATCACAGCTGACGATCTTGAGGCGATCATCGTGGCCCGGCTCGTGTTTAAGTTCAAGGTCGTGCTGGTGCCCGTTGTTCTGGGTCGTGTAGACGCTCACCGTGGTACCAGAGTGAATAATGGCGTGCATCTCCTCCGCCGTGATGTAGAGCTGGTGTTTGTGCATGCCGGGTGGATCCATGTGGGTTGTGCTTGTCACGAACACGCTGTCTGGGGCGTGACCGTTGGCGCCGCTTATGGCCGGTGCGACCTCGAATAGATTGTCGTTAGTCTTGATGTCCATCATCATGTCCTGGAGCGCTTGGAGGTTCTTCCAGGTGGCGCTGCCCTCCTGGTGGATGGGGAAGAGTGGGTATCGCTGTCGGATCTTCCCCACGCCTGGGATGTCGGGAAGGAATATGCGGATACCAGCAGCAGAGACGCGTTTCACCTGGAAAAGAAGACGAGTTTAAACTGAGTATAACATACCCCTTAAGATACATTGTAGTTCATATACAATTTAATGCAAATGGGACTATAGACAAACAAAAATGCCATAAGCCCCGGGTTGCGAATGCCGGGAATAACCCACGAAACAGCGCGAGTACTGGTTGTGTATCCAGGAACTAGAAACTTAAATACGAATTTATCTTATTCCAATGGCTATTATCTGTGTACATAGATTGTATGGTCAATTGTTCTGAGTATGTATCATCTATATAGGGTAGATCTCAAAACGATGTTGCAACGTTTCTGGATCATATAAATCCATCGCATGCAGGCTCTAAAAACTTAAATACGAACTAAGATTGCTACTAGTGGCTATTATCTGGTACATATCATATAACATTACAGCTCCGTACAATTTTAAAGAAATCATGTTTTGTTTTAAATTCCAGATTTCGTCACATATGTGAACAAGCCGCTTTAAAAGTTTGCATAGGTAATACATAGACAATGGACGCACCTCTCCGTTTCTGTCCAGTACACCAACAGCATCCCTGGCAGTGTCTGCTGGGTCCCTCTCTATCGTACCACCGTGATAAAACTCCACCGGGGTGTAGTAATATTTGCTGTAAGTAGTACCATTGTATGCTTTGGCCTTGGTCAAGCCACCATTACGCCCGTTAGCAGTAACAATGCCAACAGATTTCCTGTCGTGAAATTCAAGATTATACGGGTTCCAACTGGACAAAGGTGTTAGCCAGATCATCTCCAACGGGATGGCGTAGGTCGTTCTCATGTCGTAATACTTGCACACGACCTTGTGTAACGTATTGTCACGGGCACATTCTTTCACCTCCATGTTGGGCACCTTGGGGTTCTTCGTTTGTGCGACGAATAAGTTATCGTCGGAGAAGCCGCGTCGTCGAATGAGAAGTCCCATTGCACCGGGTCGGCTGACTTTGTACCATCTGTGATACCTGGCTGTATTGATAACTGTCTGGTTCTTGGTGTCGATGCGGTACTTCAGCATACCAAACGACTCGTCGGTCATGCTTCCCTTGTAGTTCTCTTTACCTGGGATTTCCATCATGATTCTGTCGAGTAGACCATAACGGTAACCATTGTGTGGAATATCCCCAGATTCAGTTTTGATGTCGTACGTACGACCATGATTGGCGGCGGTCCTGAACCGAGCAGCCCTTGATTGTCCAAACAGCGTCATGTTCTTTCTCATTCTTAGCCTTGGTGCAAGATCATCGATCAGCTCGATGTCCTTCAGGTCGACACGCGTTTGTATAGGATGACACATGATCCTGTAGTTCCACTGGGCATACACCGGACGTCCTTCAGCTGTGACGTTGACGATGGTGGTGGGTAGGAAGGAGAAATTCTCGAACTGATTCTTCCCGCCGGTTGCCGCCATGTACCTTATCTTCTCCTGGAGGTCGAACCAGTTCTTGGCGTCCAAGAAGTGTCGGTCGCTCTCGAACGGTTCCTGGATGTCCTTGGTGTCGGTGGTCCAGGAGCCTTCGAGGTAACACATGACGGGTTTGAAATACGGGACGTAGTTTCTGATTTTTGTGTCCTGATTGTGAAACGCCTTGAAGTATTGGGTCATCTCATCCATTTGTTCCTGGACCGTCTTCTTGGCCAGAACCGAGGGTGGTACATCGGGGAATGGTATTGGCTCCACGGCATTCCAGTTCGAGTTTTTAGTCGAAGGCATGTACAGCTTGTAGTCGTTGTGTCGCGTCCTAAACTCGACACCATTGAGTACGGCGTTCAGTTCGCCCATACCAACAGTACGATCATAGTTGGAATGCTCGTGTATGGCTGCAGTAGAAGGACCCGTGAACGTGGTCTTCTGGTAATCCAGCACGCCGCCATCGTTTATACGGATTTGTTTGATCCCCGAGTCACCGTCAGATCGGATTCGCTCCTCGACAAACAACTGCTGTAACATGACCTGTCTGGATAGACCGGCCAATGTATCCTGGACGGAGGACTCGAAGTCGTGCAGCTCCTTCTGGATCTGCTGCAGGGTCGGTGTGGTGTCAGCGCTGTATGCGCCACACACCAACACGGCCATCAGGCCAAACATTGAAAGTCGCATTATCTTCGGCGGGAACTGTAATAGAAATGGCCTGTGCAAATACACCAAATATACATGGTGGTTATTTGCAAAAATGTCTCAAATTATCTTTGGGGAATTTAAAAAGAAATGGCTTTGGCAATTACTTTCATAAATATTTATTTGTTTGGTGGTTACTTTTATGAATTTGATATTGAGAAATTAGGCTTAAATGTCGCATCATTAAAAATTGAAAGTCAAAAGGCTCGATAAATTACTTGCAGAATAAGATGTTTCCTGGTGGTTACTTTTATGTATTTGATATTGAAAAGATTGGGCAAACGTGTCGCATCATAACGGGGTGAATTTAAATAGATATGACTCGAGCCATTACTTCCAGAAAAAGGATGTTTATTTTTATGAATTTGATATTGAAAAAGTACGCATCAGCTTTTCGGGGGAACTGAAATGTTTTGAACATATTAATTGGTGCATATCTCTAATAATTTGTCATTAATGCAAAAGTGTTTGATAATCCTAAACTGTTTAACCTACATTAATTTTACCGGAAAGATTTCTTAAGGGTGAATGCAATAAACCTGTGCACCATTAAAAATCAAATTTATATTTTTTTCTCAATTCCTTATTTGTCTTTATGTACATTAACCATATTCTATTGAAATGCTTTTTTCGGTCAAGCCAGTATTATCAGTGTTGGGTTAGTCATTCACCTGATAAAGCAGCTTTCAATAGAACAACTTATTTAGGTCCCGAATTCGAAAAGTCAGAGTGACCAATAGTTTTTCCGACGTCTTCTGAAATCATTGTTTAAGAGCCATTCTTTCAACACTGGACAATAATTATCGGTATATCTAAAATGATACTACAGTATGTTGCATAATGAAATACCACAACCAAGGAAACCTGCAGAACACATTGGAATAACTAAAACAATATTGAAAACCCCATCCAATAAGAAAAGCAAAATTACCAGAAGATCCTATACGACTTGTCCAAGATTGGTCTTCTGAGATAATGATCTAGATCAATTGGATATATGGGTCATTTGACGAAAACATTTCAAGGGCTGTTCAAAATATCTCTGAAAGGAATTTACTCTTTGCTCGGTTCCTTCGTTCAAATTTTTAGTGTTTTGGTGTTTTTTTACTTCGTAACAAGCCGGATAATACGAAACAAATGAAATATATTTGATGAGATATGAGACAAAGATCTATCATTTAAAATAAACTGCCTTCGCGCCAATGAACAGAGGTTGTGAAAATCAGTTAATTCTCTACTGCGATGTCTTTTGAAATTCCATTAACACGTAAACCATTGACAACACAAAGAATGCGTTTGAGACATTTTCATGGCATATCTTAGAAAACGGCTGTGACAAAAGAAAACACCAAAACTATCTCAACACGTTCATGACGATATCTTCTGTCAAAGGGACAGTTATTAACTAATTTGGAACCGACCTCATGCTAATTCAAACAGGTTAGATCCAGCCTAGCCACCAAGTTAACTGGCGGCTGGCCTTTGATCCAACCTGTTTGCTACTCTAAGTATCTTTCTTCATCAAAATTAATCAGATGTTTAAGGTTTTGGAAAGCAGACGACACAAACATCTATTTTTAGTACATTACCCAGTATTTTAAGGGCTAAAGGACTGTAGGAAGTAATCGTGAACGTTTATTGACCAGCCCTCGCCGATGTGTTTGTTTGGTTCTAAGGCACTGGTGTACAGACCGTGTTCCATTCAGTGACCCGGGCTCGGGGAAACTTATTCAATCTGATCTGTATTTAGAGATAAGTTCTTATCAGAACTCGTTAACCCCAAAACAAACTAATACAATGATTTTACAGGCCTTGGTCTATCTTAAAATGGTTTGTACTATAGATTTCCTAGTAAAACGTAAAGAGGAATAAAGAACCTCATATAAATAATAACAATAACGTTGATGAGAAACAGAACCCGAGTCCTGAATGTAAGATCTGAAATCTACTTTTAAACGCATGTCTGTGTTTTTATTCATAATTACAACGCTTCTTTTGAGATTCTAAAGTCACGACAACTTTGTAAACGGAGACGAAAAGCTACGAATCTGTGTGAGAAATTTGAAATTATTGTTTGGAAAGGGAGGCATTTCTAGTATGAGCAATGTCTCCTTTTTTAACAATACATGTTATTCAGCTTTAGAAAAAGGAATCATGATATAATTTGATTTTGATTTCGAGTGTTGGCTTCAAACTTTTCCAAATTTACGACGATGGAATAAGGATACTTAGTACCCAGTGTCAAAATATGTGACTCTTACTTAAAAATTATTCCTTGCTTCTTTTTAAGGTCGTTAGGAGAGGGACACATACAGTTTAAGTTCAAACTAGAGATATGAAACCCAAACACCGTGTGTTCTTTGTGATCTGAAGGAGTAAAGTTTGCTTCTTGTCCTTCTTTTATTTTTTGAGGGGGTTGTGATGTGCACTCTGTCCATGTACATAGACGAATGACAACTTCTGATTCTCTGCTCAAAACGCTCTCTCTTGTTTGATAGTCTATGCAAAGTTAAGCAATGTAGAGCACCACTGCAAAAACTTCCAGTTATATTATGACGATATTTCACTCAATCATTCTTCGTAATTTTTGTCAGGACCATTTGGACTAGAGTGACATTGGATTGTCTATGGTTTCTTTCAGTCTACAAACGCATTGATCTTTATTAACCCATCATCATCAAATCTGCTTGGCACACATTATATCATGATAGTCTGTTAATTAAATAGTTGCATTGGAACCGCCTGTGTTCTGTTATTGCTGAGAATGTGTTGTAGCTTGACAAAGGAAAATCAGTTTTCTTCTTATATGGGGTTTTCTTCTTTTCAATTATAGATACTAATAAAACTTAAGTAATCGACATACGCAAAGCTAATAAAGATAAGTGTTTAGAATGGACAAACCTTCATAATCAACAGTTAAAGTCATTACTTCATAGGTGAAGTCGTGTTTGAAGAAAAAGGTGAGAAATTTATAATTTGTCATGGTGGTATTCACCAAATACCATAATAATTGTATATTTTTGTAAAAATTTTACACTATCATTTAGATTGCATATTTGCGGAAAATTTAAATATACTTATAGTCTTCGGTTTGAAGCGTATAGATCTGTGAGACATGCATTCCGGTTAATAGTATTGATTTCGGTCCAGTCCTCAGGAGACCGGTTATTTTGGTGTTTATTCGAATCTGAATGAGTTTTCGATCAAGCGTTCGTTCAACGATGAGCGAAAAAAAAGGTAAACATTCGACACTTTGTCATATTTTAGCATTTTACTCTGTCCATAAAAGGAAATGTAAATCTTCTCTGAATAGAAAGGAAAAAAAACAAATTAGTTTAGAGTAGCATAGTTTAAGTATACCAGTCGTTAGAAAAAACGAAACTAATAGTTATGGGTTTTCGTGGATAAAACCAAATAGTGGGGTCCATTTCGTAAATTGAGTAAACAAATTTTGTTTAAATCAGCTCTGATGTTGGTTAACTGATATATTCGTAAATCAGCTTTAGTTGATAAGATTGAGTATCAAACATGTCATTATATTTTGTTTTTAACTAAGAGTATAACGCTCTCTATTGAGTCAACTACTTAACTGGAAGAAGAAGAAACAGTGTGAAATATTTTCATGGTGTGCCAAACATCAGAAAAAAAGCTCACTGTCAGCATTATCGATATACAATAAATGTTGTTCAATTTGCAAGTTGAAAACAACAAAAGCAAATAAAGAAATACAATGTTGAAGGATATATTTAAAAACTTTTTGTCAACATTTCAGGGCCTCTTCTGGGAAATATTTTCTTGTCACAACCATTTTCGCAACTTGGATTTTTTAGAGCCAAATTTGAGAAAGTTGAGCCAATCTTAAATTAAAGCCTGGTCAATAGTTAGCAGGAAATGAGTAGAAATGCTTTAAATCTACAGCAGCTTATTACTGTATTTTGGAAGTCTCTCTCTCCATGTGCTAATTAAATATTTTTACAAAAGAAACAATTTGTTGTCAATAATGAGTTTATGTTAAACTGTGCTGTGAAGATTTTAAACAGAAAATGAAACAAGCTTTGGAATTGACAGACAACACTGTTAAAAGTACGGAGGGAATAAATTCAAATGAAGGGATTAAACTTTAATCCAATAAGTGACAGTAATTTGTGTACAAACTGGGTTGCGTGCAAGCTGCGATAGATACGGGTCATTACAGGGCCGGTTCCCGTGTTTATACAGGCAGACATGTCTCGATAACCGCGAAATGGGAACTGGCTATTACTCCGGGTTGCTTATGTCAAGCATGATTAGTAAATACGGTTTGTCGCAAACACTTTTGCAAATCTGTTATTTTTGTCTCAAATTGATGAGATTTTTCGCATTTGGTGATCGGCAGCGGAGGCCCTGCATTTAGAACCAAATAGATTAGTTTTATTAGCAGGACAAAGAAATGTAAGATTGCAATGTCATGTTCACTGAACTTTTCATCTAGAAAATAGGTTTTCACATATGCTATCATGACAATGTCATAAAAGTAAAAAGGTGCACTTAAAACATACACCAAAGATGTGGTTTTCTTTTAAAAGGACTGATCAGTCAAGTAATTTCATGTGAGGGAAGGTTGAAAAAGAAATCAATGAATATAATATATATATCTATTTTCTCTTTTCAGGGAAGTTAGAATTAACATCTTAGGAAAACCAATCAATCGGGAGTGACCGAATCATTTTTCAAGTTGACACAGACATTTACGAAAGACAATGTCATCGAGTTATGATAGTGACAGTTCCTATGAAAAAAGACATTCAAGGAAGTCAAAATATAAATCTAGATCTCGATCGAAATCTCCCTTTGCCAAGAAGTCGAAAAGGTCACCTAGTTCTCAAGACTCACGATCTCCTGTTGCTAGAAAGAAATATAAAAATTCCTCAAAAAGTCGAAGGAGGAGTTCCCTTTCAAGTGACTCAAGATCCCCAACACCGATAAAGGCCCATAAATATGACAGACATTCTCCAAACAATCAGAGAAGTAAAAGTCGACAATCTAGGTCACCAGAGGGTCGTAAACAGTCAAACTACAGATCCTACTCGCCAGAAGTGGATAAACGATCTTACTCCAGAAAGCACAGGTCATCGAGGTCGCGATCTGGATCACCGGTCCACAAGAAACATAAATCTCCACCGAGAAGACAGGAGACCACTGGCTGGAGAAAGCCAAGAGAGCCCAGGGAGAACGGCCATTTTCACCAGAATGAACCAACAGACTTATTTGTAAGGTATGTATGGCCATTTTCACCAGAATGAACCAACAGACTTATTTGTAAGGTATGTATGGTCATTTTCACCAAAATGAACCAATAGACTTATTTGTAAGGTATGTATGGTCATTTTCAACAGAATGAACCAACAGACTTGTTTTTACTTCAATTGGGAAGAGGCCCAAGCCTGATGAATTTTGGAAATTGTATCACTGAAATTGAGACATTGGGAAGCCTAAAAGCTGGTATGACTGAGTTTTTGGGAAAACTGCATGATTTTAAAGGTATTTCCAATTGGGAAAGTGCCTTTTATGGGAGTCTGTTATATAACACTAGAAAAACCTGTAAGCTATGTATAAGCAAGGGAAACTAAACCTTGATGGTAATTTTTTTTTTCTCATAATTTTCATCAAATCAGCAATACCACGATTATGATCTTGAAAAGAAAAATGATTTTTTTAAATGGATGAGAATGGTAAAAATAAAAATCAAATGCAGTTGTGCAGAATAACTATGCCTAACTCGTCAAACTCAGACAAACTCAGGGTGAACATGAAACTTAAAAATATACTTTTACCATGAGCAAGTGAAAATCTGGATTGAAATTGTTTCAAAGAGATTCTCTTCCTTACTAAAAGTGTCTTCCGACATGTGTTTCTTTTATTATGTAATGTGACATTTTTATACTTGTCAAGTGCCCAATTTCAACAAAGCAAGGCAAGAACATCCATAATACCAACACAAGGGGTATATGCACAGGGCGGGACCCCTGGCTTAAGCGCACATAATGATAGTATCTTAAGATACCTCTTCTTATTGTAAGGTCAGATCAATGTTTACAAAAAAAAACTTGTTTAGACAGTTTGCATTATCATCAGTATAAACATTATATGTCTTTTCTGAATGGTTATGAACAGCATTGGAAAGCTGTCAATAATTTAGTCTTATGTTACATTAGAAATATATGTTGTCATCTTATTGATAGAAGACAATTTATTTTATAAAGTTAACCTGTCCTTTAAGTGTTGAAATAAAAATTTATTTCTATTTTGGACAGATATGCTAATATTATGTTGGTTTGTAATCCCGATGTTTATTTCAGACGTAGAGAAGACAGAGAGAGGATCGGAGCGGCTGGAGTACCAGAGATTTGGGGCGGATCTCCTCCTCCACCAAGTGACTCGGAGTAAGTTAAACATATCCACTTTCATTCATCTTGAAACCAATATACAAAATGGATGAACATGGGTTATGACAAGAAACTAATTATGTATATCATAAAGCAATTCCAGAACTATTTATTTGTAGAGTTTTCCATAAAAGCATTGAAAGGTACTAAACTTGTTTCATTCTTTTTAATGAAAACACAGGTTTTCAGCATCTTTGTTAAAAAGAAATTCTTTAATATGTCTTTAGTATTTTTTAATCTTGTAACAAAATTTATGGGAAAGACCCTTTTAATCTGGAGAGACATACCTATTTTGTATGTTAAGAAGAATTTACAAATGATGACATAATTATAAATCTTTTTTCTCTGGTTTTATGGGGTATATTGGTCAAAAAGAGAATTAAATCAACACTTTCTTGTTTGATTGAATATGTTCTTCTGCATAATTTTTGAAAGTGACAATTATCAAATCTTTAGCTAGTTTAAACTTATTTATTTTACGACAATTGTGAAACAAGTACTGACAACTTAGATTTTTCAGTCTTGACTCTGCTTCCTTGATACATAACCATTACTTGTGTCAAATGAGGATTAATGAAATGTCGTTAATCTCTATTTCAGTTCTGATGAAGATAAGGTCAAACAGGGCAGCAGTGAAACAGATTCTGACGACACTGACAGCTCTGAAGGTAATCTTTATGTGACTTCTAATATCGAGTGTTCAATGCAAGACTATAACAACTATTCGCTTTTGTGAATGAGTTTCTATAGTCTTGAATTGAAACTTGGACATGGAATTTTTTGAAATTTGAAGGCAACATCAGACCATATGTGTTAACATTTTGCTGATGTTGTTTGGTATAAACCAATACACCAGAAGAGGAAATTGCTCATCAAAATCTTTTTACCTTTGTAACATAGGTGTCTCCTGCAGCAAGTACATTCAAATAAATTACTTTGAAGTTACTGGTTGATTAAAATCCTGGACTTAGTTCAACATGAAAATGTTCACTTGGGAAAGATAAATATACTTACTTGTATCTGGCACTGTTTCCTATGTATGTGATATCAACTGTCACATGTATTAGCAATATTGACAAATTCTAAAAATGTTTGTTAGGAGTATTTGCTTTCTTCAAAGATTATTTTTGTGTGAATGCTTATTAGAATTCTACAGAACTGATTGTTAGAGTTAGAATTTTCTGAATTATTGTTGAAGAAAGTGATAGATGTACCAACTGTAAGACCAACCATTCTTTCCTCTACGGGGCATCCTTAGCCTAGTGGTTAGAGGTCACAACTTGAAACCACGAGGCACGTCTCCACCTGGGTTCAAATCAGGGTGATTTGGATTGTCATGAGAGGCAGACTCCCGACTGAGCAAGGGAACACCTATGGTTCTACCTGGCTTGACCAGCCACTATTGGCAGTTGAGTATGGGGTCTTCCTCCATCATTAAGAGTCACACAACATAACTGAATTAATGTTGACGTAATATTAAACCCATAAATAAATCATTCCTATGTAATTTATTATTTACTCTGGCAGTGTATGATCTATGATATTGATAATCTGTTATCCTTAGGAATGAAGTAGTGAACAGTGTTTATTCATTCTTTTTTTACAGAAGAAAGAAAGAAGAAAAAGAAAAAGAAGAGTAGTAAAAGTCATAAACATAAAAAGCACAGAAAGAAAAGGTATTGTTTGTAATTATCACGTGGAAAATATAGATTTATATATAAGTGTCTGAATCATAAAGTATTTCATTAATCCTGAAAGAGAAAATGTAGTTTAAAATTTGAATTAGAAAAAAAACTCAGCAAGAAATATGGTTTCAAAATTTTATTTGTATTGAATACTATGCAAGAATGGCTTGAAATACAAGCATAGAAAAAACAAGTAGATAAAGCAGAATTATCAAGATAAGTAAGTTGCTATTCTTCCAAAAGTCAGTAAATAATCTTTGAACCCCTAGAATATTGTCTAAGTTTATATAAAAGTATATAAATTTTCTCTTTTTTTTTCAAATTTGCTTCACTGTTTCAAATAGTATAATGGCTTTGTTTCCTTTTTATGAAGTGGTATCTAACTAACATTAAAATGAAACTCTGTTTGATAGATTATTTTTTCTATCTGTTTGTTTATGTTTTTGATGCATTTCATAATGTTTTATCAGATGATTATAAACAGGGTTGAAAGAAGACTTTTACATCGTACATAAACTGAGTGTTGCAGTACCAATTAATTATCATTTCAAAAAGTCTTGCTTGTATGACATTCGAAAGCTTTTTTTTTTTTCAGCAAAAAATCAAAGAAATCGAAAAAAGCTCGGAAGAAGAAGAAGCGCAAAAGTGTATCAGAGACAGACAGTGATGAATCTGGTAGTCAAAGCGAGGAAGAAAAGTGGGTAGAAATAAAAAGTAAATATGTATTCTTTATCAAAGCTGTGGTTAAACGTTGATAATTTGGATATCGCATTTTTGCATGCAGAAATTTGTGAGTTGTCCAAGCTACAGCAATCACAATTGATCAGAATGTTGACCCATTTGGTATATTGTGTCCAAGACAATCTTTCCAATATCAATTATTTAGTATGATGGATATAATGGATAATTATTATCAAATAAACTGTTTAAACAGTTAACCATATGGGCAAAACAAATCTGCTATATCTTTATGCAACAGTTATGAATGATAGTGAGAAGGGTACCATTCTAGTTTATTGTGATTCTAGAGATCTGTGTTACATTTTATCCGTAGATGATATGTTGTTTTAATAGGATTAAAATCTTGATCTTTGAGATAGTCAGTTTAATACTGGTACACAGACTTCCCGATACTCTGAGAGCCCCAGTAGGTCAGAACTTTCTTCTTTGTCTATTTAAAAGTCTGTGAGACCAAAGAGGGTCTCTGTCACACCTCAGGGATTTCAGTCAGTCAAGGACCTACGAAGTTCCATGAAATGTGGGTACCTCACTAGTTCCTGTTCATTTAATAGACTCAATCCTAAATATATTCAATTATCAATGCATTCATCGAATAAAACCTTAATGATCAGATTAACATTATTCTGACATTATTTTTCCAGAAGAG
This sequence comes from Cerastoderma edule, assembly GCA_947846245.1. Classification (NCBI taxonomy): domain Eukaryota; kingdom Metazoa; phylum Mollusca; class Bivalvia; order Cardiida; family Cardiidae; genus Cerastoderma; species Cerastoderma edule. The sequence goes on along the minus strand of OX401419.1, from coordinate 24,212,932 downwards.
GAAGCCAGAGTGAAGAATGATGACTCAGAGAGTGATGATGATGTTGGTCCAAAACCTTTTACAGCCACTGGTGCAGGATTAACACAGAAAGAGTATGTTTTATACCCACTATAGATTAAAGATGTCTTACCATTTGTCACAGTTTAGCAAATAGTTCAATAGTTAAGCACTGTATATGGCTGAGAATGTAGAATAGAGGGAAATATGTGATTATATGTTTTATACCTATGATAGATTAACTGCTCGTCTGTGTTGTTCTCACCGCTACTTACTGAATGCTGATTGTTATGCCTGTTTTAGCTCCCCCCTAATTGACAAGTTTGTAGTTTTCTTCCATCATTATATGTTGATGAGATGTAAAATTCATATTTGAGATAAAAACAACTTTCTGGTTGTCAAATTGCTGGATATAAAGAGGAAAACTGGTTCAGGGTTTTTCCTCCTTGTATAGATGGGTCTTAAAAAAAAAAGACCTGTTTTTTCCCAATTGCAAGATTTGACATTTTTCTCAATTGAGAGATAATGGGCATATGTTTCCCAATTGCCAGATTAAACTAGTTCCCAATTGTGAGAAACTGACCTGCATTCATTCAAAATAGTCAATTATCCAATTTATACCTATCACAGCAATCAAAAACTCAGTCTAACGCGAGTTGTATGTGACAGAACGCTCAAATTCGAACAGGTCAATTTTCAATACGGCTAATTAAAATATAAGGAGCTAATTCTACACAAACAGTAGAATTGGCCTGAATTTAGCAAGGGAGGTAAATGTTCCAAGAAAACACTTTGTTTACAGTAGCCGGTGCTTGATGAAGCATGTCGAGGAAGGGAATGACTTACTCTTAACTCATTATTTAACTTTTTATTCACAGCTATGGTAAAGCTTTGCTGCCAGGAGAAGGTGCAGCCATGGCAGCCTATATAGCAGAAGGGAAGAGAATTCCGAGAAGAGGAGAAATCGGACTTACACCAGACGAGATTGTCTCATTCGAGGATGTGGGTTACGTTATGAGTGGTAGCAGGTGAGTTATTGTCAGAAATAATAAGTGGCGTATTCCTGTGGGTAATTCTTGAATTGTGTGTCTAAACCCTTTATTGTTGGTCCTTATAAGAAGCAGTTAGTCTGATGAATTTAAATAATGCGACTAATTTCTTATGTGCCCCTTGTCTAGTCTGCTACAGGGTGAATAATTGGCAGAAATCAAGGGTTCAATGCAAGACTATAGTAAGTGCTTCATAAACATGAAGCACTTACTATAGTATTGCACGGAACCCTTGAAATGAGGTGTATTCCCTTGGATTACTCTTTAACTCTTATGTTAACTACTGTGTGTGATGAAAATGATTACTCTCTGAAGTTCAGTAAAGAGGCATATTCCTGTGGATGACTCTAATTGCTTTTCTAAACCCTTTAGAATTGTCTCATTGAGACTTTTCTAATGAGTCCAAACAATATAGGATTTTTAATGATTTTTGATAAACTACGGTTAAAGAGCCCGTCTTTGTCCCTTATTTAGACCTCATTTTGTGATGGGTCATTGATGGAAATGATAATGTCCAGATAAGAAGAATATTCCTGCCGCTTATTCTTTAATTGCTTTTCTAAATATTTTGTTGGTACTCATTAGAATTAATTAATTGCAAGAGTTTATATTAGGGATGGGAACGAATAGTGAAATCACTATTCGAATATTCGACTAGAACTATTCGAATATATTCGAATATTCGATTTTAGAATTCGTTTTGATGTCCGAATGTCTGCATGTCCGAATACTAGTACGCTAGTCCTCTGTTCAAACCTTTGGTGTATAGCCGATATCTGTATACATGTACGTGCATGCAATATCTTGCCATTCAAGTGATTCAGTAGGTTGGATGTTGTATTTTTGAATACAAAGTCCTGGTTACACAGGTTACAGGTCGCCTTCGACTTGTCGGCAGAACGAGTAAAGTAATTCCAGACACGTGATGGAGACATTGTGATGTTTATCGAATAGATGTAGAAATTAGAATGAAGATATGTTTGACAAATTATTCTGAAGAAAAATATACTTTCTAACACATTATTTGATTGGTCTTCGTGCATATGCAATCATGATTACGATTGGTTATTGAAAGAGTAATTGTTTAATTTCACGACAAACAAGTTACGTGATTGGTTGACACTGACAATTGTCAATTAGCGTGATTGACTTGTTTTGGATAATAAGGAGCAAGTGCAGATCATTAAGGTGTTTGATTTAGCGGCTTAAAATCGACTATTTTCACACTTAGGAATTAATCGTTTTGCAAACTGTCAAAAGATGTGGTAATTTGTCGCAGGTGTTTTACTGTGTGACATACGTTGTAAAAACATCGTAACTGCACCTGGGAGCTAGGCACGTTCTTCGATATTTGGGATAGGTTTAGAGGAAGAAAATGAAAATAAAACAACATTATTTTTTATTTTATTTATGGTAAACATACAGTAATATGGGTTCATTAAAATCGAATATTCGAATACTATTTTGCTATTTGAATATTCGACCCGCTATTCGAATATTCGAATATTCGTTCCCATCCCTAATTTATATGATTTTCAACAATATAAGATTTTAATTGTTTTAAGGATACTACAGTTAAAGAGCTCTAATCTAGATTATTGGTGGAAATGATTACTCTCTGAAGTCCAGATAAGGGGGGGGGGGGTTCAATGTCTAACTCTTTAATTGCTTTGCTTAACCCTTTATTGTTGGTCTCATTAGTACTGTCTCATTGAGAAGATTCTAATGAGTACCAACAGTATAGGATTTTTAATACCCTACTTATCTCGACTACTATCAATGGGTCTTTGGTGAAAAAGATGATTATCTGAGTTTGTATTCTGGTGAGGGCATTTGAATTTTAATGAGCGGTAGTTTCTCGGTTCTAAAAGACTCGACCAGCCCTTATAGACAGTCAAGTTTGGGGTCTTCTTCCATCATCACGACCCGGGCATTGCAGCATAACTGAAATATTTATTGATGTGATGTAGAACCCTTATAAGATATATAGATACTTCTCTGAGGTCCAGATAAGATTTCTCTTAACAAGCTCCTTATTTCTCCTAAACCAATTTGACAATTCAAAGGATTACTAATATGATAGGATACGTCAAGAATCTTATGAAACACTGCGGGTCAAAGACCTTAATACAACCTCTTATCTAGAAAAGTATTGTTCAGTGTGTGTAGATTGAGTTGATAAGAAAGCTGTATTTATCCAAGTTAAAAATTTAGACTAGCAGGAAAGAGTTTGAAGACCATCAAACATATTATAATTGCATTTCAGAGAAAATATGATGCTAATAAAAGGATACTTGCGACATATTATTTCTACTTTCATTGATAATAGATTTATCTGAACAGTAGGATAGTGCTCTTGTAAATAAAAGATAAATTGGAAACTGTACTATTGTACAAGTTTGTTTAGTTAATAATTAATGATATTTTTGTAAAGCAATAACATCATACATACATGCTCATCTCAAATGGGTTGTTCAATATATTTTTTTTTAAATCAAGTAAATGGTATAGTTTGTTAAGACCTCAGAACATAGCATAACTAAACCATTAACTTAATGATAAGCTTATGAAACATATAATTCTTCAATAGTTGAAACAAAAACCACGTCATCCCAATTTGTCCTGCAGTATGTACACTCTAACTTTGTCAGATTTCCCAGCTATGATAAGTGTGTCATCTTTCTTGCGGTAAGCAAGACTCAGTGGCGCAAATCCAATCTCAACTTTGGACAAAAGGTACTGAACAAGTTCCCCTCGCTCGTTCAACTGGTGAATTTTCTCCGGACCTGCCACATAAATATACCCCTTCTTATCGACAAGTACATCCAATGGATAGCGAATGTTCTTGTAGCCAAAGATGACATAGCCTTCGGGTGTTATGTGAAACACAGTGCTGTTCCCTCTATCAGACACCAAGATGTTCATGTCATCTGTGACAGCTATGTGTTCTGGGTTCAGAAATATGGACTCCCCATGGACCCGTTTTTGGAGCTCTCCATTCTTATTCATCAAGTGGATTTGCCATTGGTTTCCTTTGATGTTAACTGCAACAGCTACCCCTCCATACTTATTGCATGCAATTCCTGTGCATTTCGACACGGTGTTGATGGTATCTACCCTAATCATGTCATCCTTGGTGACTAACACCTGCCTAATTTTGGATGATCCAGGAAACGTAACGTAGGCGTGATTTTCTTTCGGGGAACTGCACACATTCTCTGGAGGTAGAGGCATCTGTACGCTGTTCTTAAACTGGAACTTGCTGTTAAACACTTTCATCTTCTTATTGTTTTGATCGACTACAAATAGATCTCCACTCGGTAGAAATGCCGCTCCTGTGATCAAACAGTTTTGTTCGTCGTCTCCTAGGCGTACAGAGCATGTACCGACTGGAATAGCATATCTGGCGTCCTTCTTAATAACCTTTGGAATCCATTCACGATTTGTAAACTTGTTTTGGTTGGGATCCTCGTCTACCACCTCCCAGCGTTTGGTTTTGGGGTTTTCCAATGTTGGTTTATTCCCTCGGCTGGTTCCAGCACCCATATCTGATTAGTGCTTTGGGATAATACCCTATCTATACCTGAAATGATAATTAAAAGGAATTTGTTCACAGAAAAGAAAGTTTCAAAGTCAAAATAAAATAATGTTGAAACAAAACGGTTTTGGCGTCGTTATTTGATATGCAATTAAAAAAGTAGCTATTGAAAGCACAATTAATTTAGGAAGCATCAATTTATCTATATGTATATGCGGTTTATCTTAAAAGCGAGGTTGTGCTTTTTTATCAATACAGTCGAGCCTCGTTTATCCGGACACTATCCTTCCCAGCAGTAATGCCCGTATTTACGAATAATCCGGAATAAACAATCGGGGAGTTTCCAGTGAAATGTTTACCTATACACCGTTTTTCATAACAATTACTATGAAGTTAAAACACCTAATAGTTGAAAATGATTGCCAGACATTGTCTCCTGATCGCTGTCAATGCAGAGAGTTAACACCTTTCACAAACTCGACTTTCTGCACCTGACGATAATTAACATTAGGTTTTGCCAGTTAACTAACTAGATGACCGATTTACAAACAATCAACACCTTTCATTACATTACACTTGGTGACATTTTATGATCAAGCATACGTGCGAATTTGCCAAAGGTGTGAATGTTGGATTACTGTATCGTCAATTAACGTAGGTTATTGCAAAAAAGATAGTCATTATGCTGGTTTCCCGATTAGTCGTACGCTTATACTATTAGAAGCCAGGTTTGGTTCCCGACTTTAATAATCTGGATTAACGATGACACACTGTTTGCCACTCTGAGTATCTTTCCTCAACAAAGTTAAGCAGATATGATTTTTAAAATAATTACCAAGCATTCTAAGGATTAAAACATGAATACAGTAGCTATGTTTTACATATGGAATTTTGTGACTTGTCTGAATTAACAGGATCAACAGATGATTATCTAGATTCTAGAGTCTAATTCTAGATACCAATGCCATGTGGGTCTTTTGAAACACATAACCGCTCCTGTCAAATGAAGTAAGCAAGATGTGTGAGGAGTTCCTGCATTTATTATAAACAGACTTTCCCCATATAAGCGCTGACAGACATGAAGTCTCACTTCGCATTACTCAACAAAATCACGAGTTTCAGCAACTTGGAAGAAAATAAATTGTAAATGGTCTTTGGCTTAGTGGCAATGATTGTTAATATCAAACTTTTAACATTTGTTACTCCTAGACAACAAATCTCGGAGGAAGTCTCTTTAACCCTTGACCAAATGCCAATTTTTCGACTGTCCCAAATTGAAAGAGTTTGCAGACAACATTTCAAAATATGATGAAATTGAAAAAAAATCTTCTGATAGGACAGAAAACATTGTGGGAAAAGGAGAAATTGCTCGTTAAGAGCTATTTTTCTTTTTCCAACAATGGTTTCCAGGGTCATCTGCAACAAACTGGTCAAATGTCAATATTGTTTGTGTATGGGTTAAAGGAATAGGTTAGAGATTGGAATCAAGATAAAAGTTTATGCATATGGCTTTTAAATATAGTTTGATGTCCAAAAAATTTTTTTGAAATTTGAATGTCTGATAAAACAGTAAATGAAATACATTTTCATCAAATAATAATTTGACAATAATTTGATTTAAACTAATACATTTTAAAAAGGTAAAAACAAATAAACTTACCATAGTCTTAGTTAATTGAAATCCTTTTCTTGTAAGATAGTTATAAGAAGCATGATGAGAGTATTGACTAATTATAGCATATTTCAATCCTTTTCATGGCTATATTACAATTTGAAATTTCTTTGATTACACTAGTGTTTCAAAAGAAGGACATTTATTTTAGCCTATTTTTGTTTGAAATATATGTAGCTATGTTTTGCGAAAGGAATTATTACTTTTAATGAAAGCAAGTGGTCTTTTCACTAAAATGCTTTTAGAATTTCTGCAATGAGCTTATGGAAATGGTTAAGGTTTTTACAATAGTTTATATTCATTAACCCTTCTCCTGCACCTGTTTCTTTTTGCAACATTTAACAAGTCATCCAAAAAACAAAAATTTCCATTAATAACAATTGGTTGATCAATTTGAAACCATTATGAGCCAATTCTTCTTTTGTCAAAACGAAATTTTTGAAATTGTTTTTGTTCCCTCGGCATTCATTGAGAGAATGCAATTTTTTTTTATTGCGGTATAACTTGAAATAAGAAAATAGCTACTAAACCTAAGATTGATATAGAATTTTTCAAAATATCTAAGTATACACAGGCAGTTTGCGATAGAATTTACAACTGTTGCATCTCTTCTAGATCAGAATACATATTTATTCATTGTATACAGGCTCTAGATATGAACTTAATTTACTTTCAATGGCTATTCTCCAGTACATCTCATACAATAGTACAGCTGCTATACAGTTTTAAATGAAATCAATTTGTAATGTCCAAGTTTCCTCACATCTGTGAACAAACAGCTTTAGAGCTTAAAGATTGGTGAAATCAATCAAAGGTATATATTGTAAAACTTCTATGAAAATGTCTTTTACCTGTGACATGTACCAATAAAAAAGAAATTTCCATTGAGAATTGATAGAAAAAAATCAAAGATTGATACAGTTTTAAGAGACTTCTAAGGGTCCTGCATGGCCCAGTGGTTAATGTGTGAGATTTGTGACTGTGGGGTTCAGGGTTCAATCCTTACCGGCGGCACTGGGATTTTTTGTGGAAGTGTCCTTTGGCAAGACAATGCATTGTTTCCTAGTGATGTTGAGTCAAGGAAAGCCATAAAAAAAACTGACATAGTGTTGAAATGAAATTAAACCCCATATAGACTATAAAAAAAAGAGGCTTCTCTAAATGATGAGGAAATTGTGTTTGATTCTATAGGTTATTTCTATTTTTTCCACAAATATTTCTGAAGTCATTTATAGCCAACCACACTTTGTTTGCATGAATGATAAAGTGAAAAACTAAGTTGTCTGCTACAGTTGTCTGCTACAGTTATGTTAAAGGGAGTAAATAAATAATGATAGTAGAAACAGTATGGAAGAATTTAACATCTAATTTGAGAAAAAATGGTTTCTTTTTTTATAATCTTAACCGACTTCAAACTTGTGCAAACAGGTTGGATCCAGGCAAGCCGCCAACTAAATTGAGTATCTTCCCTCATCAATTTGAGCATTTATTTAAGGTTTTGGATAGCAGACGATACAAAAATCTATTTTTAGAAAAATAACCAGCATTCTAAGGGTTAAGTTATTTGGGAATGTATGTTAAGGATAGGTTCAGTAAAATGGATCATAGAATCTTTTGTTTTTAACTTTTCCTCTTTACAAAAGAAATTTTCTGACATGAATAATTGCCCTATATTGCTATTGGCAATTCTATAAATAAATAGTTCATAGTTGAATTTTACTGTTCTAATGACTTTGATTGATTTATATTGTAGTATCACCTTTTTAACTAACCTTTTCCCTCAGATGGTAATTTCAGACTGCTCCAAATTGAAAGGAACAGAAGACAACATTTATAAAGAATGAAAGTAATTTTGGATGTAATATTGTGTTTAAACCATTCTGACTAAAAGGGAAATTGCTTGTTCCAAGAATTTTCTTCTTTTGTCACTTATCTGAAAAACCTATTTATGCGCTTTTCAACAAATGCAATTAGACAGCAAAATCAGTTTGCCATTTAAATAAACTACCTATAAGGTAGTGTGATATGTAAATATCTTTGAAAACAATACTTATTTGGGCACTCTGTTTAAATTCAAACTGTTAACTGATTTCATTCTTGACAAACAGCAGGATTCTTTAGTTTATTTCCTCTGTTCTGTGCAGGGCAACATTCACTATCCTGTGCTAAGTCCTGAAATTTCGATTTTTTTATTACATGCTGCTGCAATTAAGAAGGAAATGGGAAAGTGTTAGAAAAAAAGTAAATTCACACAAGAACAAAAGAACTTTTACGGTTTAATAATTACTTTATTTTGTAGCTCTATTTAACATGTACTTTTGGGAGTACCTGGTATTTCATTTTTCATTCAATTTTTTAACCATTTCTTAATGTGGGAAATAGTTGGCGATAGGGGTTGGGGATTTTACAATTCAATAGCAGACATCAAAATTAAAACAAGAAAGACTTCTTTTTATCTCTATGAGAATGGGAAGATATGGGGGTCCAAATTTAAAGCAACAGTTGTAAATAGTACAGAAAAATGTTATTTATGATCATATGATGTTCAGTAGAAACCACAGTGACCATAAATGATCAAATGCTCTAAAGGAGCATTTGATCGTTTTTATCACAGTGGTCTCCAAAAACCTCCGCAGCAGATGCACAAAAGTAAGGTATTATGCATACTCTATATATGCAACATTTAGATTAATGTTGAAAGTCCCAACTAGAAAAGAATTATCTTTTCCTTTCCTCCAATGTCTGTAGACACCTCTTTGCTAACAAAGTCCTACATGTCAATGATTTAGACACTGGGGAATAAGTAAGTAGATGTATGAATATTTCCTGCAACAAAAGTTATTCCTGTTTTATTATTTAGAATTTCCAATGATTTAAAGAAAGGCTCAAAAGACATATATATATATTTATATTTTTTCCAATCATTTTAAGTGTAACTATGGCTCTTTTATTGAACCATTTATACCTCATGCTGTACACATTGTACATGAGAGAATAAAAGAAGTGTTCTGTTTTGTTAACCCATAAAGAGCTAGAACCTGCTTCATGTTTGTGCAAACAGGTTAGATCCAGACCAGCCGCCAATTCACTTGGCCGCTGGCCTGTGATCTAACCTGTTTGCTCCTCTGAGTATCTTTCCTCATATCAAAATTAAGCAGGGTATTAAAGGTTTTGGAAAAAAGAGGATACAAAATTCTATTTTCAGTAAATCACTCAGCATTCTGAGGGTTAAACAATAACAAGGTGTTCATCATCTACTCCAAACGACCCGTTTTATTTCTTGACCTCAAATTGTTTATTTCTCAGGCTTCTTCAGTCTGTAATAATATCCTTTTCGATCTGAGATTTGAAAAGCCACCATGGTATCAGCGACTCCCGTCAAGATAACCAGTCTATCTTGTTCATCATAGCACACATTTGACGGAGGAAACCCGACCTGTGTCCGCGTTATCACTGTTCCCACCTTGTGTCCTCCGTCAGAAATTTGATGCATGCCGCTGGGATTTGTGACGTATACAGATCCATTATTGTTGGAGCATAGTCCTTTTGGATCCCTGATCCCTTCAGCCGTACATTCCAGATCCCCGTATGAATTGAATCCATGAATTTGATTGGTTCCCCGGTCGGAAGTGAAGATCTTCAATTCCTTTGTGACGGTGATGTAGTTTGGACTCGCAAACATGTCATGGTCGTCAATTTCATGGATAATTGTGCGAAGGACCTTCCCTTTTAGGTTTATGAGGTGAATTTGCCAACCTTCGAAAGTTCTTACAGCCACTGCAAGCCCTTCGTTGTTTCCACTTATACCGTAACCTATGCCATAAAGGCTGATTTTTCTCACCAATGACATCCTCTCATTCTCAACTTTGATCACTTGTATTGCATTTACAACAGCTGACTTAAATGTTACATACAGTTCAAACTCATTCGGCCTTCCACACATGCTTTGAGGAAAAAAGTCCAGCTTCAAAGCAGAGACGAAATCTAGTTCCGTATTAAACAATTTGATTCTCTTGTTGTTCCAGTCTGAAAGAGCGAGGGATCCGTCACCCAGAAACACGGAGCTAGTTATTGAACATTTCATTTTATCGTCCTGGACTTTCACCTGAAATTCACCAACCTTTTGTGCAATTTGTCTTGGAGGAAGATTTCTCTTGTTAAGCTCTTCCTCGAGAAGTTTTCTCAGAACTTTACTGTCAGATTCTTTCTTTATTTCTCTTAAAGCATCAAAGTTAACCACATCCAATTCATACTCATCGGCAAGCTTGGAGTTCTTTATATTTGGCACGGGAGATGGGGAAATTATTTCACTTTCCACTTCAGTTATTTCTATAGTCGATGCTGGCTGTTGGCTTGTAACAACTGTCGATTCTGGCTTCCCTGTCAGTTCCTCGGGAAGATCAACTTCCTCCTCTTCCTCCTGAACAGTTGGGAAAGACTTCCCCTTGATCCAGGATCGTGGGGTCCCTGTTTTAAGAACCACCCCAGACACAGTCACTTGACTTGAGCCCCTTTTCACATACTTATGTGAGGTAACTCTGTTCCTCATTTTGATTGGAATTCGTTCTATTGTTTCTATATCCTCATGCTCACTGTTTGAGTCTCTTATATCTCCATTGTTTATGGAATAAGCAACACTCTGTCTTCCACCATGTGTTGTGCTTTGCCTACCTCCCAAACCAGTCATGCTTAGATTTCGATCATTTATTGAGTTTTTTCTTCCAACAGATGTCCTAACACCTTCTCTAGACTGTATAGAACTTCTCCTTACTTCAGATTTTTTTGGATAGTGGCCCCCGTTTGCGTAATATTTCCGTCCTTTTGTGTCTTTGAACATGATCTCTCCAGCCCCATCCAGATAGAATTCCCGCTCATTCTCATCCACGTAATACACTTCATCAAAGTCGTCAATATAATATGGCTGACCATTAATATCCTTGTAGTATTTCTCTTCATTCTTGTCAATATAGTAACGTGTCCCATCTTTTTGGAGATAATATCTCTCTCCATTATCATCCAGATAATATTGTCGGCCTTTCTTGTCTATGTAATAAACCTGTCCGTCAACACTGACGTAACATACGTTTCCATCCACGTCTTTGTAATATGGCGTCCGTGTTTCGTCCATGTAAAAAACGTAACCCTCCTCATCGAAATAGAAGGGCTCACCTTCATCGTTGAAGAAGCACTTAACTCCGTATTCGTCCATGCCTTGTCGTTGTTTAAGCTCCTCGCTGAGTCGGTGATGTTCGCGTTTAAGGCGTCTGTAACGGCGTTTTGCTCGTTTACGTTTGTCATCGGATTGATCGGTTGATGGCGCTCCTCCCATTGTGACACTGGTCTCCCAATAAACATGCCACCCTATCTTTGCTTATAAACACAGGCTATCCAATTTGTACTTATTTGAACTCTGTTAACAGTTTAATGTACATGTTATATACCAGTATCTATAGTTTTTAAGTTGATCATTAAACTGTAATGTATTTGTAGTTCTTATTATATATTTATGTATTAAACCTGTAATTAATATTTAATCATTAAGTCTGATAGAAATTACCAAAAATCCCAATTACATACGTATTGCCCCTATAGTTACTCTATTTCTGGCTGCATGTAAGACATAGCATATTGAATATAGAAATATGTACATGTGACAATGGTTTGGGTCCATTTTTATGTGTAAACTCTTATCTTTTCTCCTATCGCAAATGTTTCCAATAAACAACATGAAGACCTATTAACATATTAGTAAAAGTCTTAAAAAGTGAAGTAGTAAGATTTATTTATACCTCACAGTGTCCTGTGAGAAAAGTCATTTGTTTTAATCATTGATTAAGGAAAGGAAAATCTCCACAGATATTAATTTTGTCATAGGAAAGGGTATGACTTATATGACTTAATGAAATATGAAATATTATTAATGAAAAGACAATGAATGTTGGTCATTAATTTTTCTTAACCTTCCCTCTTATAGAATTCGCTTGATATCCTTTTGTTCAAAATGAGATAAGAAAGCATTATGACAAACAGAGAATTTGCTCATTGATGAGCAAAATCTCTGTTTTCAAATTGTTTTTTAATGTTTTTTATTCATTGAAAAGAAATCAACCAATATTCAGGCAAAGATTCTACTTAACATTCCGTAAGTATTCACTTATAAATGTTTTATCCATTTATTAAGCAAAGGAAATCAATATGACAAAAAGATTGTTCAATGTTTTAGAGGCTCTTGCATGGCCTAGTGGTTGGGATGGTTGATTTAAAACAAGGAGTCCCGAGTTCAATTACTTACGAAGATGTTTGTATTGTAAGTTGAGAGATTTGATGGAAATAAAGGAATTGTTTGTTTAAAAGATATCATTTTTTTCCAACTTTAATGTCCAAAGCTATCTACTTAAGAAAGAGGAGGTACAATGACTGTTTTGATAACAGTGGGTAGAGGGGTCCTGCACGGCCTAGTGGTTGATTTAAACCTTTTTATGTAACATTGATTGTATCAGAAGCTTATTGAATTAATTCTCAATGATAGTTGTTACCTAATCAGTACCTGCGCCGATTTTAGGGCTAGTCATGGCAATTTTCACGTCGCATACCAGGGATCAAACCCAGGACCCTCGTACAAGAGGCCGATGCTCTACCTGTGCACTTGTGTCGCACAGAGGTTGAGTTGTAGGACTTGTAACACAAGGCACTGGGATTTTCTCTGAGAGTGTCCTTGGGCAAGACACTACAGACCCCTAATCTAGAACTGTCGGAATCAATGAAAGCCTTAACATAACTGAAAAACCATTGATGCAGCAATAAAACAAAAAAAGAAAAAGCCAACAGGCCAACAGTGTAACAGTACTTGAAGGTTTTTAAACCTTTCTTTTGGTTTCCAAATTTTCAAAGTTTTCTTATTTATTTTATTTGATAGAGGGTGCATTTTCCTTTGTTGCTTCATTATGTGAAGATATTAAATATGATTTATTTTATTACATTTCAGGCATCGTCGTATGGAAGCTGTTCGTCTGAGAAAGGAAAACCAAATTTACAGTGCAGATGAGAAGCGTGCTTTGGCTACCTTCAACTATGATGAACGTTCCAAGCGAGAAACAAAGATCTTGTCTCAACTCAAAGAAATGGTGCGAAAAAAGATTGATGCAAGGAAATGACCTGCAGATTCAATTGTGCTGGGATTGATTTGTACAGTGTAAATTATAACAAGAAAATCGAAGAAGTTATTGAAATAATAAAGAAGAAATTTCAATCACTTACTTAAACAAAATATAGGACTAAAAACCAACAGTTTGATATTTTGAAGACTTCTAAAGTTTTCAGCATTTTCAGACTTCTGGTATGATATGTATTGATACGTGTATGTTACTTATTAATGTCAAACACAATGACCCAATTAATATTGTTTTATGAAATGTCAGAATCAGAATTGCTTGATGCTAAGTTAAACCTTGTCTAGTGCTACAGTGATGTATTCTTTGAAAACTTTGGCAATAAAGGAAGATTGAGCTTGACATATGTAGATTATGTTCTAAATGCTCCAGATATTGTATTGAATAGGTATTCTTGTGACTGTTGATATGTATACATGTATAAACATTGAAATGTGTTAAACAAAAAAGCCATTAAAGTTATAGCCCTCAACATCTATATCTGTTATTAATGTAAAACCCCAGAAATGATTGATCATTGGTAAATGGTCTCTTTACTTATTCTAAAGAAACCCAATGCAACAAAGTGTTAAATATGCATATTTTGCAAAGCAAGCATTTAGGGTCCTGTGTGGCCCAGTGGTTGTTGTAAGACTATGTACTTAACACCTTTGGTTGCATTGGCGTGACCTTTTGCAAGTTACTGCAGTGCCCTAGCCTAGTCCAGATGGATCCAGGAAAGCTGTTACATAACTGAAAAATTGTTGACACAGCTTTATTTACCATACAAAAAAATGTTTTTTTTCTATATGGCTTAAATGCTCACAAGAGCCGGTCAACTCAGCTTATACATATGGCATTAATATTCATATTTTCTCCTTTTGTGATTTAAACCAACATGGAGAGGGGCTTCATGATTTCAAGTTTAGAAGTTTAACCACAAGACCATGGTCAACTTGAGTAAGTTGATAGGTCACATTCTATTTAATCCTTTGCACACTACAAGTGACTATTTAAGCTTCATTGATGCAAATACCAGTTGGAAACATTAAGATATTTTCTTTGATAGTATAAGACACTCTGGATTCAAGCCCCACTGACACCTGGTTTTGTGGGAGTGAACTTTTGCAAGTCACCTCTGAGCCCTAGCCTAGTACTGGTGGATCCAGGAAAGCTGTTACATAGCTGAATAATTGTTGATGTATGGATCAAGTTTGTAAAGGAACATACACATAAATTACATTCTTGTGAAATTTATCATAATCAGCGTTTTAATTAAGGAAACCCACTCACATGTGAGCAGCCCAACAGCCAAATGTTCTTGATACCCATCAACCAGCAAAGGAAAGATTATAAAATACAAAGATGTTGATAATATCATTTTACTCTTTAATCATATTAATAAGTAACATTCATTCACATTCAAATAATACAAAAATCAAAGGTCAACATATCATCAATGTCATATTCAAAAGGTTACACCATTTTCAAAATAAAAAAAAAAAATCTTTTTTGTTTGTTTTTTTGAAAAACTGGGTTTTTTTTTACTTGTTGAAATTTCTTACATAAGAGTATGACTAAGACTACCCATAACAAAGTTAAGGACTTGAAAGTCTTGCACTTAGCTCTTGTTTTGTACCTGAAACCAGCTGAAAGCTATATTCAGATGTTTTTGCATCAATTCACATACAATTTCTCTTGAACAAAAGTTTTAAAAAGAAATCTGTTTGGCAAATGATATTTGATATAGTAGGATTATACAAAAGAAATCTTAGAAAATACAGCCGATAAACCTTTGTAATCTTTATTGTTTCCTTGAATCAAACAATGTTTAACAAACATGAAAAAAAAAGTTACAATAGCAAATATACAGGGGGGAATAACCCACATTTTCAAGATAACCAAAAGATCACAGTTCACATTTCAATGATAATCAACACACAACATTTATATGGTACAGACAAAAATCATCCTCACAAAACTGAGGCATTATCATGTTAATTCAATTTTAAATCGTTCCTTTTAAGTTACCTTTATTGAAGATCCTAATTTTTCTTTTACACTTTCTATATATGCTTTGAGTGGAAGTGAGATTTGTGAAGAAGACATGAGAAAGTTTTGATGAGCAATTTTGATGCAAATTTAATGTTATAAATAAAATGTCACTGTCAAAAAGCTTTTAATCAAAAATATATTCAAAGTGAACAAAATATGATTGACAGACAAAAACTACATTGATCACAAAAATAAGGTGTTTGGGAGAAGGAACATAGACAAAATTTAAAACATTTTACCATCACACCTTTAATTAACATACACCAGACAACTTAATCATTTGCAAATTCTGTTTTTCCTACAATGCCTCATACCTAACTCCAAACCAGAGGTTTAGGTAATTAGATTATGATTTTAATGAGTATCAAAGTTAAAAGGCTTCTACAACTTACGAAGAAAGCATGGTAAATCATTCTCTTATCAGGATTCACGTTCAGCACTTAAAGATTACAAAGACATACCAATTTATCATGCAAACAGAAGAATTTACTCATTTTGGGAAAAAGGTCACCTTTATTGCAATGTGATTTTTATTTTTTTTGTATTGTGTTTAAAGCCTATCAACAAAATTTCAATCATGTAAGGGCTTTCCTTGATCCACCAGTACTATAGGTTTGAGCTCTGAAACGATTTGCCAAAGGTCACTCCCATGAAACAATTGCATGCAAAGATAAAACTCTGATATGAGAAACAAACAAAACCATTGCCACAAAGAGGTATTTGAAGGACTATGTATTTTGTTCAGCAACAGTTTGCGAGTTCAATGCAAGATTATAGTAAGTGCTTCACAATCGTCAAGCACTAACTATAGTATTGCATTGAACCCTATAAATATTTAGAGTTAATTGCAAGACTATAGTAAGTGCTTCACAAATGTGAAGCACTTACTGTAGTCTTGCATTGAATTGTTGAGTCAATATTCCACGAGAAACTCCATCATAATCACATCTATAATTCACGAATAAAAGTCAAAAGGCATATAAGTGCTATCCGCCTCCGACGTTTCAACCTTTCTGTTGACTGATGTCACGTTGTCCGACCCTGACACAGGATCTTTCCCATCATAAACACAGTCATCGGATGAGGAAGATGACGCGATATTTAACAGTCCTGTGGACGCTGTAACACTGAGAGATGACGAGGCCTGGCACGGCGCAGGTTCGTCTGATGATGTGGGAAGGTTGAGGGTTAGTTCTGCCTCTGGGAGATGATGATAGGTGACGGAGGGCATACCCGTCACATGATCATCTGTGTCATCCTTACATTGACTCAGGTCAATCTCCTCTGGGATTGGCACCACCTCATCTGTACCTAAAAATAGTAAGAATGTATTCCTTTAAAAGCATATTGGCACTCAGAAAAACTGGGTAACATGAGTTATAAATTATGATAGAATATGTTAAAACATAGCGAAAAAAAAACACAGGATCATGACAATATGACACCACTTATTATCTATTTTTCAAAGTGCTATTTTCACAAATTTGGTGCCTATCAATTTAACTTCATTGTTTACATTCATGTAATATCTAAAATAGCAAGGAGCCCTTGGAAAAATTTCATGAAGCACATAAAAATGTTGTCATTTATCCAATATTAACAACATGAACATTCAAAATGGAGAATTTCTTGGATTTATTGGTTCCCAACATTGACCTCAGCTGACCTTGTTTTATCGCTTATTGTAAACAAACCTTATAGTATTCACTCTTTTAAAAGCATCAAAAGTAAAAAGGATAATTTCAAGATTCCTGTATAACAAAATAAAATAAATAAATCCTGCCTTTTCTTTGATAAAAGAGAACATAGGTGCTGGAGTATTCCTCTTCCCCAGGTGTCTGCATGTTAACTGTCTCATCATTGTAGTAGAACCATTTATCATCAACAGGGTGCCGGGAGTAAGCCGTGTAGTGACCAGAATTGGCCCCTGAAAAACATATTGAGACTTTTTAAAGGGACTAACTCAAAGATTTGTGCTTTGGGAGAAACAAATGTTAACAATTGTAAAGTTATTGTCACATCAAATACCATTTTCAATTTCTTTACTTCTGAGATGCTGAAATCCAGTGCTTTCTTTAAATGAAATGAAGTGAGCCTTTGCGCCTTACAGCACTTCTAGGAGAAAGCCAGTTTTTTTAATTGATGCAGGAATTCTTTCACGCACATAATATGACAAAAGCAGTCAAACATTTCTAAAGACCCACATGACAATACTATCTAAAAATATAACCTATTATCCTATGTTAACATTATTATTTATGAAAAATCTGGAATATCTGCAATACAAATGTTTTCTCAACGGTCATGAATAGTATAGGAAAGCTGTCAATAATCCAGTTGTATGCTACTTATTAAATATATATGAAGTCATTTAATAGGTAGAAGACAATTTATTTCAGAGTGATAAAATCCCAATTTGTGAGATAAGCAGTGAATTTGTGCAAGATTTTAATTAAGTAGATGACAAATGAACAACAAAATAAAAGATTTTGTATTAGGTAGAAACCATTGCAACAAAAAAGAAATTGCTTGTCACAACCAATATATCCTTTTGCCTATTGCTAGAAATAAGTGGTAGCTAAAAACAAGAGGGCCATAATGGCCCTTTATCGCTCACCTGAGTTCTGTTTGAAAAAGAGGTATATTTAAGACAGAGTGGTTGGTATGTTTCAAACTCTTCTAAGTGCTAATTGCATTGAATACTCTAAGCCAATGCTCTTGCTTGTTAACATTTTTTTATGTGTATTGTATTTGTCTTCTTGAGTTAATGTTCACCAAGACAAAGAGAATTAAGATGAAGGAAATTTAGGTTTGTGAAAGCAGGGACAGTAACAATTGGTTGGGCAAATTAAAATAATAACAATTGGAAAATGTATCTCAAAGTCGTTTATTGGTTTTCAACAGTAAATAAATTTGGAAAATTTTAAGACAGTCAAGCTTATGGTAAATAATCCAATCATTCTGGCCAACTTTCATCAAAATTGGACCATAAATGTGGCCTCTAGAGTGTTCACAAGCTTTTTAAATTATTTGACCTAGTGACCTAGTTTTTGACCCCACATGACCCACTTTCAAACATGGCCAAGATTTCATTTTGGCAATCCTTCTGACCAACTTTCATCAAAATTGGACCATAAATATAGCTGCTAGAGTGTTCACAAGGTTTTTCAAATATTTGACCTAGTGACCTAGTTTTTGACCTCACATGACCCGGTTTCAAACTTGGCCAAGATTTCAATTGAGACAATCATTCTGACCAACTTTCATCAAATTTGGACCATAAATGTGGCCTCTAGAGTGTTTACAAGCTTTTTAAATTATTTGACCTAGTGACCTAGTTTTTTACCCCACATGACTGAGTCTTGAACTTGGCCAAGATTTCATTGAGACAATCATTCTGACCAACTTTGATAAAAATTGGACCATAATTGTGGTCTCTAGAGTGTTCACAAGCTTTTTAAATTATATGACCTAGTGACCTAGTTATTGACCCCACATGACCCAGTTTCAAACTTGGCCAACATTTTTATTGAGACAATCATTCTGACCAATTTTCATCAAAATTGGACCATAAATGTGGCCTCTAGAGTGTTCACAAGCTTTTTAAATTATTTGACCTAGTGACCTAGTTTTTGACCCCACGTGAACCAGTTTCAAACTTGGCCAAGATTTCATTAAGACCATCATTCTGATGAACTTTCATCAAAATTGGAACATAAATGTGGCCTCTAGAGTGTTCACAAACTTTTTAAATTATTTGACCTAGTGACCTAGTTTTTGACCCCACATGACCCAGTTTCGAACTTGGCCAAGATTTTATTGAGACAATCATTCTGACCAATTTTGATAAAAATTGGACCATAATTGTGGTCTCTAGAGTGTTCACAAGCTTTTTAAATTATTTGACCTAGTGACCTAGTTATTGACCCCACATGACCCAGTTTCGAACTTGGCCAAGATTTTATTGAGACAATCATTCTGACCAACTTTCATCAAAATTGGACCATAAATGTGGCCTCTAGAGTGTTCACAAACTTCTTAAATTATTTGACCTAGTGACCTAGTTTTTGACCCCAAATGACCCAGTTTCGAACTTGGCCAAGATTTTATTGAGACAATCATTCTGACCAACTTTCATCAAAATTGGACCAAAAATGTGGCCTCTAGAGTGTTCACAAACTTTTTAAATTATTTGACCTAGTGACCTAGTTTTTGACCCGACATGACCCAGTTTCGAACTTGGCCAAGATTTTATTGAGACAATCATTCTGACCAATTTTGATAAAAATTGGATCATAAATGTAGCCTCTAGAGTGTTCACAAGCAATTGTTGACACACGCACGGACGCACGGACACGGACATCTCGGTATCACAAAAGCTCACCTTGAGCACTACGTGCTCAGGTGAGCTAAAAAGGTGTTGGCTTGATAAAAATAGGCTACTAAGAATGTTGACAGATCCATTAAGATGTATTGGAATGTATGGTCTCTTGATTGAATGTCATTCTAAATTGTGAAATTGTTCCATTCAATATAGGGTAGGCACCTACCTCCAAAATGACAAACTAAGCTGTACAATCGATAATTTAGGCTTTTGGTTTGAGGCCCTGATACAAAATCTCCCAACTCCAAGGTGTCAAGCGGAAACACAACTTTATTGTCTACTTTAGTGCTGGTCAACTCATGGAATAAAAATCTGGAAATAAAAAAGCTTCATTAAGAAATGTGAAAACACACAACCTAGTACTAAAATATAATCCATCTCAAGGTAAATAGCTTCTAAATCAAGCCAATGTCGCCTACATGATTTTTTAAGACATATTTTGACCAATTCTGTAAAATGGTGTTTTGTGAATAGTCAAGATTGAAGGTATCTACATGATATAGATAACAGAAATGAAAGAATAATTTTTTTCTTTATGATATATGATAGATATCAATCATTGTGTCAAATTTCTTCCTTAAGAGTTTCTTAAAAAATACTCCAAATTGAGACATTTCTAAGTAAAGTGTTTTAACGTAATGTGTAAAAAACAAAACAAACGAAAAAAGCTTTATGTGTTTATTACCAGAAAGACTAAAAAATTCCATGGGAAATGCAATAAAGCCTTCAGACCCTTTATTTACCAAAAAAAGGGTATAAATCATCAAAGGTAAACAGTTGTATGAATGCTTATATGTTTTAATATTCGATCAATTCATGCAAATCTACAGTGTGTATTAGACGTCTATTCACACAACATACCTTTTCAAGTGTATAATCAGGGAGTCCGGGTATCTCCATACTGTCATTGTCTTCTTGGCTTGTTGGTTTTCTTTACAGTGAGGACAAAACCAGGGATTATGTTCATCCAACTCTTCACTGAAATACCAAATTTATTGACAATAAACTTGATGAAGGGTAGTGAAATAACTTTAATTGTTGGTTTAATAACTTAAATTGTTGGTTTAATGAACATCAAAAAGGATAAATATCAAAGTTGAAATTTTTCATAAATGATAAGGTAAAGATGATATCAGGACACCAAAGGACATTTCATGTCTCTCAATTCTTCCTATAGAATTATATGAAAAATTGTAGTTCAAAATAAAATGCCATTGAAACAATACCATTCTTGCAATAGTCTTTGATATACATGAAACTATTGGAAGCAAAACTTAATATAAGAAGTGTCAAGGTATGTACAGTTTACATGCAGTAGATTTCAAAAGCCATGTCACGCTTTTGGATTAAAATACATGTCAATTCACTGTATACACACTTAAAATCATTAATTACAATGTAATTTTGCTTCCAATGGCCTTTCTACCATGTGTATCATTTAACCATTGTTTTAGAGAAATTAAAACCTTACTTCCTAAATGCCTTAAATCTTTAAACTAGCACCTTTAGATGCCATAGTTTAAATGATCTATAGCAAAAATGCAAATACACATAAACATATTCAGAAAAACAAAGAGTTTTGATAACTATATAAATCATCAAGGGAGATCACCTTTCAGTGAATGCTGTAAAACAATCCATGAGACTGACCGAATCATCAGAGCGTCTTTGTTTCATTGACTCATGGTCAATCACATGACCTATCTGATCCAATTCCTCCATCGACACCATGGAAACACTAACAGTAAGGTGATCCCCAGGTCGAAGGATTACCTCTCCCTCCCTTGGCACAACACATCCAGTACAATGTTCCATATACAGACATCGTGAACAGTGTAAACCCTGATATAAATAGAAAAAATGATATATCGCCATTATACCACTAAATATTGTTACCTGTTTACGTCACTTAATATAACATCAAATTCTGTTGTTTATATTGCCTGAAGAAGGCCTTCTCCCGAGATCAGAGGAATTAAATTACAAAATTCATTTTGGCTACATGTTTTTGCTGATATTTTATCATTTAATAGGCTATAAGGCTCTGAAGTGACTAGCCAAGGACACTCCCATGAAACCATAGGTGTTTGTTTGGCTCGAACCTTGGACCCCAAGTTCTAATTCAGCCACTTTAACCAGTGAGCCATGCAGGACCCATCTGTCATCCCACTTCAAGGCCCATCACCATCCTTAATAAATCTTATAATATTAATCAAAGGCCAGAATGGCCTGAACTGCGTCGCAGTATGGTCTGAGAGGTTTTTGCGTACGAATGGATTTGAAAGAAATCTAAGGGATTTTTAAGACAAACCAACACATTTCTGTTGAAAAGCAGAAACCAAAATAGAAGTAAAAAAAGACATGTCCCAATACGCCAGTGGTACTCAAAACCAATGCTCTAATCAAATGAAAAGTTATTATTCCAGTCATCAACAAAATAGATATTGTAGACGAAAACAAGCATTTTTAGTTAAGATACCAATCTGCAAGGGGCCACAGTCACAAGTTATTTAAGAAGCACTGCAGCACAAATACAGCTTCAGTCAGAGATCATTGACAAGTTTTAAAAGTGCATTAAATATATATTGGGTTAAATGCCATATCAAAGGCATGCCCGAGTGTTACGAACAGGAACCGGAACACAAGAAAAGAGTAGATCAAAAAGGATCGGAGAGATGTAAGTCTAAAAAATGATCTCAACAACAAAGTAAACAATCATACATTCTAATCTTGGTGATTTTTTTATCTACTCAACAATACCTACATTTAGTGTTTCTTCCAGGATTTGAAACAATAGAGGTATTCCCCCAATACATTGGGCAAAAGGTGATAATAGATCTTCTTTTTCATTTTGCCATTGTAAAATGCACATGCTCACTTCATGGTCAGTAATGGGGGTCCCCAGTAATGGTAACGAAAAACACGGTGTATTTCCCGGCTTTTAATGAAACATCAAGCAATATTTCTTTTTCTTCCTTATAATGAAAAAATGACAGATTTTTTGTTTAGTATGAACCGTCCCGTTCAATTACAAAATCAACTTTCAAATTAAAGTAACGGCTTAAATTTGATAATTAATGTCGTTTTTTATTTCATAACAATATTACTGCAAAGAATCGGGAGCCGTATTTTCACTTCACTAAGCGTACTGGTTCCCAACCCTCTGGTGACCAAACAAACCGGAAACCTATTACTGACATTGGGTCATGGGGTTTATGAAACAAAATAAAATCGCTGATAACTATCAGTTTTCCTTCATGAATGTTTCTAAGCCGTTTCTGGCACAAGGCCTGTTGTTAAAAGAAGTTTGCAAATCATAAAAAAAGGGACTTTGTTCTACACTGAGTAAAAAAATACTGGGGATTCCTTTAAAGATGGGGGAAAACCCACGGCCTAGATACGGGTGCTGTGGGAACGTGTCAAGACGGCCCCATGTCAAAACGTCCCGGAGATCGATGAGAACGGCCATGGAATGGTCAAAACGGCCCGATTGTTGATTTTTCAATCAGTCAAAACGGCCCAAATAAAGGTTTACCCTGTTTTAACACTTTAAACCGAAAATGTTGCCGTTTTGACTTATTTCGGGCCGTTTTAAACGTAGGACATTTTGACATCGGGCCGTTTCGACTGTAATCCGGTGCCGCTAGATACCTTTTCTAGGATGTTTGGAAATTAACGCGGATAGTTTGCATTACCTTTTATCACCATCCTGCACATAACAGACGCATCCAAGATAAACCAAGGAAGAAAGAGTTATTTTAAAAAATGACGATTTAATTTGATAAGAATTCACGCAGTTATAGACAGATAACAATCAACATAGAAGTTGGAACTACTTTCTTTCTCTCGGCGGTGATTAAGCCCCTATAGGTAAAGAAGGATTCCGTACGATGACTATATACGCTTTCGCGCATGCGCGCGACGCGTATAATAAAAATAATGATTGCTAGTGACAGTGCAAAGAAAAGTGAACAGAACTCAACATACTCAGAACTCAGAATGATTTATTGTTGTATAAAGGTCTCAAGCCCAAAAAACATTTTATAAGTACTTCACATCCAACAGCAAACATTGTTATGTCCTGGATTAAATATACAAAATATAATATCTACCTGTCCGTCAGTGAGTACAATCTGGAATTCCCACTGGAATGGAATCAATCCTTCTACTAGAGAGTAAGCAAACTCCCCCGTCAGATTACTCGGTAGGTTGAGAAGGTGAGGATGAGCAAACATGAAAGGGTTAGCTGCCCCCGTGAAGTCTCTATCACAGCGAAATGATATGGGAATGCTCACAATTCTGAAGAATAGAGAGCAAAGATGCCACTTTTAGATAATTAAAGCTGCTTCACAAATGTTAGAAAATTTGGAAGTTAACACTTAGAAAGCTGGGTAATTTTCTTAAAAGTATGTTTTTGTGTTGTCTGCTTTTCCAAAACCTTAGCTATCTGCTTAATTTTAATGGGGAAAGATACTCAGAGGAGCAAACAGGTTGGATCACAGGCCAGCCACCAATATACTAAGTGGCTGGCCTCGATCTAACCTGTTTGCATAAGCATTAAGGCTGTTCCAGCACCATAAGGGCTAAAAACTTCTACTTTGTTAATCATCAGAAAGCGCTTTGCGATAATTACAACTGACCTTT
Organism: Cerastoderma edule; assembly: GCA_947846245.1. Classification (NCBI taxonomy): domain Eukaryota; kingdom Metazoa; phylum Mollusca; class Bivalvia; order Cardiida; family Cardiidae; genus Cerastoderma; species Cerastoderma edule. Next base: position 24,188,445 of record OX401419.1, on the reverse strand, counting down.
GTTGAATAGGTCTCGACTGTTGAATTTGCTACCATTCCAAAATGCCTTTAAATTTTTCAATCTAGTATTAATTCTAGATTTTATTTAAAACATCTGATCTCAATTTAAAACACAAAAACTTGAGTTGGTAGTGATATTGGATAGAAATAGTGACAAAACATGGAACTTTATCACTTTTCCAGGGTGGTTTCTTAATTTGTGTTAATTTTTATTGGGGGTGCTTTTATGTAAGACATTATGAAGTATTGCATTTAAACTTTTTACCTATTCTTTGGCTTATGATTGGCAGCATCAGCTAGAGGTACGAAATCTTCTGTGATTTCTGCTGGTGTTGAACATACCTATTAAACAGTTAGACAAAATATTCAGCATTTGAAAAAACAAAATGACTGGTTTGTATGCTTTAATTAGTAAAATATCAACTCTATCTGTTTCAGAATATAGAAACAAATTTCTATTAAATGCTTACCTGCAAACACTGCAAAGAAACAAAAACACTTAAATGTTTCCTTAAATTGCACCGTTTCAAAAGAACTACATTGAGTCAAACATTGTTAAGTCACAATGTAAAAGCGCATGATATTGAAATAACACTGAATCAAGGCCGCAATGGTAGAATTAGTCCATGAAAATCAAGATTCAAGACATATTTTACCCTTCACCAATTCATAAATGAGAATATTCATATTTAGCCTGTGAAATATGGGGTTCAATCATCCCCAGACATATTTTTCTCTTGCATTTCTTCTTTATGGAAATATCAATCATCTCTCTTACTTGTACTGATATAACAATCACTGCAAAAAGACAGTTTGATAAAGAAGATATACTCACTGGACAACAGTAGCTGGAATCTCTGTAATGTTGAACAGACATCTGAAGAAATAAAATAAACTTCTGTAGAGACATACTTCAGTCAAAACAAAATTAACCTGTTAAACACATTAGTCTCGAGATTTAATGGATGCTGCAGAAATGAAACCGTTACTCAGGATTTTTGTTTAAACACAGTTTATTTGTAATAAATACAAAAAGGATGGGGACGAAAGCAAAATGCTTTTAGTGTCACTTACCAATAAATAACATCATAACTAACCATCGTTATCATACCTCTAAACAAGTTGGACAGAAGGTTCCTCCACAGGTTGTATGGACCATCAGTTCACTATCCGTCAGCTCCTCTAGGCATATTGCACACGACTTCCAGTCCGACGTGACCACCATAGCCGGCGCCGAGGTACTGCTGACCACATTATCCTCGTTCATCATCAAACCACGATCTCCGAAAGTCTCTTCCCCTACGTTATCATTCGTAGTACTATCCACGACGGGCCAGGAGTCCCCCGTCTCTGTCTCCAGACTGCCCCGCCTTCCTACCCCATCCCCGCCGCCAGATTCCTTCCACCCCCATAGCCCTGTGCCAGCCATGTTAACATCATCTCCATGAGAAGTGAACGCATTTTGATTATTCTGACCAGTGGATGAGGATGTTTCACACGGCATGGAGGAACACGCTCCATCGTACAAGTGTGGCCCGTATACGTTACTGTCGGGTTCGAACAAGCTCATCTGACTGAAAACATCTGAGTTTTTCGTTTGTCCATTTCCACTGGACGAAGGATCCCGATTTATAAATTCCTTGTGATCAGCAGTTGATATGCCATCCATGTCATTTAATGCCCAGGCATCCATATCAAAGGCATACAGACTTCTGGAGGAATCGTTAATGTAACGAAGCATTGTGTTGTCCTCCTGTTAAATGAATTATTACAACATAATTATCAGCCTCAGTATTTTTTAAACATCAACCACAGACACAGTGCCTGTCATCTATTCACAAGATGATATCAACACAAAAATTCCACTGGACCTGATTGAAAATGTTTTAGCCTATTATCTCTATACTTGTTTCAATATAACTACAGCACAAGATTCTCGTCCCTTTCTTTTCGAATCTAGTCAAATTCATTTAACAAAAAAAGATATGACTTAATACAAGTTAATATTCTTTTTACATGGGTTTTGTATCACATCAACATTATTTCAATTATGTTACGGCGCCCGACTCTTAATGATGAAGGAAGACACAATACTCAACTGCCCATAATCAAGCCGGGTAGAAGCAACAGCATTCTGTTAGTCAGTTGAGAGATTACCTCTCATTAAAATCAAAATACTGAGAGAGGTCATGTATTTACAGGATCTGTATGTTAACCACTAGGCCAAGGAAGACACAGAAGTTGCTGTCTATATAAAGCAATAAGTTAATACATACTGGCACATTATGAAATGTGTTCTTTAAATATTCAGTCAACTCAAGATGTAAAGCTCACTCACCAATATACGGGATATTCCATGGTTCATGACCTCAGCCAAGACAAAATCATGTGTATCTTTGTTGAGTATCTTTCTGAACTCCTCCTTCACTCTCTGCACACGATCTTGTTTGTGTACGGTGACCAAATATCGTGTTGGAGCGGCATTATTTGAGATCAGTATGACACCTGAAACATAATAATAAGATTTGAGACCAGTTCTATTTATATGGTATTTAACATTGTATCAACAATTTTTCATTCATGTTCTAGCTTTCCTGGATTCACTTTTACTGGAATAGGGATCTGATATGTCTTGCTGAAGAGCACTCCCACAATGATAGGTGGGGCTTGAAACCAGAACCCTGAGATCTACTGACAAATTAGCCTATGATCTACCGTAAACCTGTTTGCTACTCTTAGTATCTTTCTTCATCAGAATAAAGCAGATATTTAAGGGTTTGAAAAGCAGACAACACAAAAATCTATTTTTAGAAAATTACATAGCATTCTAAGGGATAAATACCGAGACTAGACTCTCATCAATTACATTTCTAATGGTTAAAAAAAATATAAGCCACAAATGAAACAAGCCTTATACAATATAGCTATATTTGCAATCTATCAAAACAAATATGAAAGAACTTTACTTACACAGCTGCTTTTCCATAGCATGTGGGATGGGCACAGAGAGATACATGAAGGGTTCAAATGTCACTGAAACTTGACTACACTTCCCACACACCACCTGAAAATCAATAAAATTATTAACTCATCATTATTTCCTTAAAAATACTGGTATGAACAAATATATTAACACATCGTTATTTCCTTAAACATTTACAGTGGTTTTTTCCTTAGAAGTTTTGTACCATGAAACGGAACCATTCCCAGTCAAATTAACTGACTGTTTTTCCCAATAAAGCTGAATTTAATTATTTCTGAAAAATATCCAATTTAAGATTTGTCTGGTACCGGACCCATTCCCAAAATTAAAAAAAATCACTGATACTGGTATGAACAAATATATTTCACTTAATGTTATTTGCTTAAAAATACTGGTTTGAAAAATTTATACCAATAACTTGTTATTTCCAGAAAATAATTGACTACAAGTACAACAGACAACTTTGCAAAAGTATAAAATTAAGGAAGAACTTTTCTAAACTAAGCAACTTCTTTGGACTTAACCAAATTCAACATGAGTACTGGATATGTATCAAGGAAGCGGAGATTGATTAATCTTAGTTGTAACAATTTATTTCACAATCAATGTAAAATAAATAAGTAAAACCTTAAAGAACAAGAAGTAAAACATTATAATTACCGTGGATTTAAACTGGCCCTGGAATGTATCGACGATCACACTGTCGTTCTTCAGGAGGTATTTGTGCCAGGCTTCCTCGGCAGCCAGTACTTCGCTTGTCGTGTAATTCTGACACGTGGCAGACAGGCAATCCTCTCTATCACTCGGATCATACTGCTCAACATCAGACACCTCCATATCTCCATCGGCATCATTGTCTTCCATCGTCTCACTCTCACCGTCATCACTCTCTTGCCCTGGACCAATCGGTACATCATTAGACATTCGAGGCAAAGTGTTGATATTTTTGTTCAGACATTTCTCTGCTTTTTCTCCGAAATGTATCTTCTCCTTCTGGATTTTTGTCATTTCTTGCATTTGTAGATTTTTTTCCGTACCCTCAAATTTCATCCTCTTTACATTCGTCAAAAGGAAGCAGTCGTCCTTCTCCGAAGACGAGACATCCACGGAGCTGTTTGCCCCCTTCGGAGACCTGCTCTTCTTATCCACTCTGATATTCACATCTTTTACTTTTGTTACTTTGAAGCTGTCGTCCTTATATGAGACCCCTATTGTGTTGTGAATCATCCCCTCTTCGACACTGTACTCTTGTGTACTTCCTACATTGTCCGTTTTAGCAAACTTATCTGAGTCGGTGGTCACAGTATCATTCATATACTCTGTGGCTAATACATTTGTGTTCAATGTCTTTGTTTCTTTGGCATACAGGTCCTCAAGTGAAGGGACAGATGAAGCTGGAACAGCATTATTTAGTATCACAGGGTCACCGCCTGTCACGGATGTAACCATGTCTCCCTCTTCTAAACCCTCCCCTCTTGTGCAGAGATCTGACCCCAGTTGAGGAGAATCAAACAGTACAGGACTAGTCGCAGCATCAGTGGACAAACTCTCTCTCTTGACTAGATCAATATCACTGGATGACTTTGGAAGCCTACCTGATATGACAGCTTCACTTTTCTCTTTAAGGTCATGCAGACTTTCAGACCTTTTAATTAACAAGTCACTTTCATATTTCGACTGAGTTGTTTTGTTCAGAGGACCATGTTCTGTGTTACTCAGTAAAGGGTTTCTCACCTCTTGAGGACTGGATGGACCAGCTACAGGACTGCACCTGAGTTTAAGGTTCTTTATAACGGAGCACTGTTCAGATTCAGAACTTTGTTCGGAAACGTTGGAATGATTACTGTCCTCAGATGTTTGGGTCACAGAACTATGGATAAGATTTTTCATGTCCTTTTCTTTTTGATTTGAGCTTGATATGCATTTCTCTCCCCTAACTTCTATGTCATTTTCAATGGTGAGTTTGGAGTGGCTTCCTTTTTTTGTTGGGTCCTTCAGTGACTGTTCGTGACTACTTTCAGACTTGTTGATAATGTTGTGCTCGTATTTGATTGGCTGTCTCAGGTTCGATGGACCTGCCCCTGAGATCTGATTGGATGACTGGTGTCTACAGTTGAGCTGCTCGTGAAGGGTATCCAGTAAGAGTGCAAGGAACTCTTGGCAGTCATGCTGTTAAGAGACAAAAAGTTTCATTTTGTTTACACAATGCGACAATAGTACAAGCAAATCTTGAGTCATTAAATAAATTTCTTTGTATGGTGTTTTAAGCTGTACCAACAATTTTTCAGATATGAAACAGCTTTCTGGATCAACCAGTACTAGGCTAGGGATCTGAAGTTTCCAGGCCTGTTATTGTTAAGGAATGCTCTAGCCTGGATATTATTACTTGAAGCCTGAATTTAACCATCTTCAGTTTGAACAAAGAAGGAAAATATAAAATCTCAAAGCCTAAATCCAGGACCAGGCCTGTTTTTTGTACTCTAACAATTAGGCCATAGACACCCCTCCAATGAATTAAAGAGTTTTAAGTCCAGTATACAAGTACTACATCTATAATCATGTTCTTACCTGTCTATAGTCTTGAAACTGGGGATGGTACAAGCCCAAGGTATGCTTAAACTCCTTGGGGTGTAAAATTGAGTATTGTCCGCTCCAGGTTTTAGCAAACAACTTCTTGAACTGCCCAAGAAGTGTGCTGTCGAAATCCTTGTGCGTTTGAAGGTGAGAAAATAGGAACTTCATCAGTGGAATATTGCTCATTAGACATTGTATCCCTGAGTTCATGAAGCAGGTATTACCCAAGTTGTATAGACCACATCTTCCCTTTACACCTCTTTCATCTGAAATGAGATCAGTGGTTTCATTAATATTTGTAGAAGGTTGATTTGCAAAAATAGGCAGTGTTTTGGCTGACCTTATTAGTAAATTTCTCCTAAAACTGAGCAAAGTAGCAAAGGTTTTTGGTTGAAGAAGCACCGGGAAATCCTTGGCCTGACTCGTAATGAAACCTCTGGAGATATAATCACTCATAACTTTGCATCGCATTCATGTGTCACAAGTGTATGTGATTAAAGTATAGCTAAGACTATATGTTAATACAAGTCTGTTTTCGTTGTTTTATTCAAAATCAGAAAAGACCTTAAATGATGTAAAGGAGGGTACAAATAATAAAATGCCAAGAAATTGAGTTCAAACCGCCTTGATATACTCACCATGTATATCTTTCTTTACAAAGTAGGAGCTAGTATTCAAATCTGCAATGTAAGAAAAAAATCATTCAATTCTGACTTGTAGATAACAAGTATAGTTACAATTAACATGAGACCATGATTTTAAATGTATTGATGTATCTGTCTGGATGAGTTTTAAACAACTTCAAATCTAAAGTTCAAGTTTTAAGTGTTTCAAAGGTATCCAGCCAGAAGCTTGAAACCAAATGTATGAGGAAGATTTTTCATGTTAGTATCTTAGTTGGGGTAAACTTATATAAATTTAATGAATAACATAAAAACCCCAATGTATGTTCATGTTTGAAAAATCAACTCACGGGCTTCAGCCCCATTTCAGAGCTAGGACTACATTAATATAATGTATGTACTGGCTAGGGAAGCATTAGCCAATCACAGGGGGCATTTTGGATCATGTGATTTTTTAGCTAATGAGTCCTTGCATCTCCATTTATGTGTATTTCTCATGACGAGCAAGATTATAGACTCATGGTTAACATATAAACATGAAATACCTGAGTTGCCGTAGCTGTTCAAATTTTCTGATGATAAAACCAATGGTGGTCCAGCATACACTTCCTGCTCCATTTGTCCTTGAAATAAAAACAAAAAACTTATGGTTAAGGACCATTCACAATTTTAAAATGTTTATACACAAGTTTTTATCATAACCCTTTTCCAGATTTACAAAAGCAAACATGAAAACCACTTATAAAGTATGAAAAAAGGAAATCCATTAAGAGTACATTAGTTGATTGGAAAAATAATTGCAACAAGAAGCAGTTTGCTAATAATGAACATTTCTCTTGGTGCCACAACTTCTTTAAAAAGAACCATGTATAGACATAAAAGCTGTTTGTATATATATAAGAAGAGATGAGTTAAAAATACATTGAAATGTCTTTTCCATTTTATCAGACTCAATGAAATAACTTCATGTAATAACAACCCAAAAACCTCACAAGCTCATATGAATATATAAATAATAATATGCCTTTCAGAAAAACAACATATCTTATCTTAAGAAACCATTTAAAATGACTTTGCAGTAGAAACTACATATCTTATCTTAAGAAACCACTTAAAATGACTTTGCAGTAGAAACTTCAAAACAAAACGACAAGAGTCGTCTTTTGTCACCATAAGGTAATAGTTCATTGATAAGAAACACATCTTTTCAAGAACATGTTTTTGTCACATGTTGTCTAGTCAGTTCATAATTGTTGAGTTCCTTTCATCATTCACAACATTAAATCTAAAAAAGAGTTACTTGAAAGGCCAAACTACAGAGATGTCTTCCATTCAGATTTAAGAAAATTCTACCTTCATTAAATCCCAGAGCTATGGGTGTGTCGGAGCTTGTGGTCACTGCATCTTTCTCTGCTTCATCATTTGATGCCATTTCAGGATGTTGTTCTAAGGCCTTTTTTATGACAAGAAATAAGATATGGCCCCCTAAAAGAGAATCCAATTGACAACATTATATTGCAACTGACCATTAAGCACAAAGTCATGTACTAAAAAACAATCTTAACATTTTAGTATTTTAAAGGTGCTTATCCACAGATGTTATGAATTTGGAGAAGTTAAAAATAAATTTCTTTAAAGATATACAATAGCTGGACTGTAATATGATATGCCCCAAAAAAAATTAAGCAAAATTAGATTTGTGCTATGGAAGTTTCAGGCATAATTGTTACTGTAGTTTATTTATTTTAACTCTAACGTATTTTGATATTGAATGCATGCAGACATAGAATATAGTATCAACATCTGGATCACTCAAACTATTGGAAAGCTGGTTTATAAATAAACAGAGGACAAGCAGGTATGTACAGTAGACAGCACAAGTGATGACAGTTGAAGAATGCTTTTCAATGAATGATCAGATGAGGGTTTTTTCTGAAGAGAGGCTTATTTGCTTATTTTATGATTAAAAGATTCAAGTAATAGAAGGTTAAAAATCCAAATTTTGTTTTGTAGAACAATTCTTAGATAATGAAGTATGTAATCCGTAATCGAATCCTTATTTGCGTTGAAAAGAAAAATACACCGAACGAACCCGTCAAAAAATAAATACAGACGGAAAAAGAAAAATAGATTGTGTAACGATTACAGAGATAGCTTCAGTCTTAGTTTGTGAACTTATCATAAGATATTTTCTTGTTTTATATACATACCAAAGAACTTCCTTGTTTGGGGATGTTGGGCTTATTTCGGTTTACTAAATCTTTGGAAATATTCTAATATTTTCATCTTCCTTGACTGCTCCAAGCATGCGTAGCAAGCACTTCCTGTTTGAACCGGTGTAAAGGTAAATTTGTCAAACGATTGCAATCAAAACAGAAAGTAACGTAGTTTTGTTAATTGGTGTTAATGAATGTTAACGATGTGCTATATAAAATATATATATTGAAACTTTATCGCTTTTATTCATAATAAAAGGTGATTGTTTTACTCCAGATCTTTAATAAGAAACTTACCAAGACGGACCGGTGGTGATACACGTTTCTTACTACATCAAATAGTCCTATCTTGCTAGAAACTCAGATTCCAACTGAATTACAGGCAAGTTCATGGGCTCTTATATAAAAGGTCTCTCAAACAAAATGATTTTGTTTTTACATACATGCATGTCTGTTCTTTAGTTCAACTCCTAAAATTTACCATCTATAAATCCTATTTTAAAGGCAAAGTATATTCTGCAAATTATTTGAAGCTTTGCCAATCTCAAGACTATGTTTGTGGAAGGAGTTTGGCTAATGTAACATGGCAAGAAGAAATGAAAATGTATCATTAAAAATATAATCACTTCATTTTATCCTCACTGCTTTCGTGGTTTGCTGGCCAAATATCAGCCACAAAACGTAGTGAAATAATTTGATTTACAGATTGCTTTCACATTTTCTAACGGGGAACCTAAACAAGGAAATCTTGGAGGATGAAAATATGGGAGGGTTTTCACTAAACTAAGTTTTGTTGTATGAATCTTTAGTATTAAAATATCTTAATCATTTGATTTTTACTGGTCATTTTTCTCAAATATGAAGCACTTGCTATATTCTTGCACTAAATCCCGTTAATTTGTTTCATAATGCTGTTACGCCTTACTTGAAGCAGTCACAAAATTCCTTTAGAGAGAACTAGTTTTTCTTGGAAATGTTGACTTCTGATGCTTTTTATTTGGAAAATTCTTTAAATAATACATTGATTTATGAATGAAACAACTTTTTTTAGAGGTTTGCAGTGATGGATGTACTAAGGCCAGCGATAATTCACATTGGGACTAGATGTTATAGAAAGAATCCCATACAGACGAGGGACATAAACACAGAAGAAGAGGATGAGTATATAGGTATAGTGTTTGCAGTCTAGATAATAAACTGGTCTAGATAAGGGGAAGTTACAGAGTTGTCTTAACCCTTTCCCATACAACATATTTTCGACTGTCCCAAATTGAAAGAGTTTGCAGAGACATTTCATTTCAAAATGTGATGTAATTGAAAGATATTCTTCAGAAAGAGCAGAAAACCTTGTGGGAAAAGGAGAAATTGCTCTAAGCGAGCATTGATTGGTAATGGGTTAAGGCAGTCTTAACCCCTTACCAAACAATAACAACATTTGACCAGTTTGATGCAGAAAACTCTGGAAAACATTGCAGGAAAAAATGTAATTACTTCTAATTAGCAACTTCTCCTTTTCCCAATATGTTTTCTGCCCTATCAGAACATTATTTTTTAATTTCATCACATTTGGAACAGTCCAAAATTTGGCATTTGGTAAAGGTTAAAGGCAGAATGTCGCTCAAAAACTATAAAACTGTAAATTGAGTGATATATTATAAAACTAAATATTAAAACATAGCAGAACACTTTATCCTTATGACTTGATAACACCTACTTTTATATAAAATCAATGTTTTGAAATCCCATTTTCACACGTTGTTGGGCCTTTGATTGAGACATCTTTGTTTACCTATGAGATCTATCGTAATTTACCGAAGCACGCTCCGAAAAAAAAACGCACTAGGGCACCTGCTTAAAAATATCACTTGACACACAAACTATGGAGCTGAAACAATTAATTTATTTCTGTTTATTATCTGTAACGTATATATATGTGTATATGTTTTATTTCTTGGCAGACATGGAAGACGACACTGGCGGATGGGACGATGAGAGTTGTACATTAGATAAGACATGTGTTGAGGAAACGGCCGATGGATTCAAGACTACAGTGTCTGCAGCAAGTGCTTTGTTCAAGTTCATCATCGGAAGAAAGGGTGAAACAAAGAACAGACTTGAGATCGAGACCAGGACAAAGATACGAATTCCTAGACAAGGGCAGGAAGGCGATATTGGTAGGACATGCCTTGATGATTTTGGTTTACTACATCTCTGATGTTCTGCATGGCACTCATGAATCATTTAACCCTTTCCAAAAGAACAAATTTTGGACTGTCCCAAAATTGAAAGAGTTTGCAGACGACATTTCAAAATGTGATGAAATTGAAAAATATTCTTTAGATAGAGCAGAAAACATTGCGGGAAAAGGAAAAATTGCTCGTTACGAGCAATTTCTCCTTTACCCACAATGTTTTCTAAAGTCTTCTGCAACAAAGTAGTCAAATATCGTTATTGTTTGGGAAAGGGTTAATGCTCTTCACAGATGTACGGTGTAATTTTCATTACCTTTTAGCAGTAGTAAACCTCAGTAAACAGTCATGTACAGGACAAAAGGAACAGATGATTCATAGTGAGAATTAAGGCTTAATTCAAAACTTTCAGAAACTGTTTATTATTAGCTTAAGTGATCATTTTCTCTTTTTCTGACAATGATTTGAAGTCTAGAAGGTTAGAATTGCGTCTTAAAAGCGTAAGACCATTATAACTTTTGCTGAGATGTGTTAAAGCTGCTTGTCTACAGACGAGTAAATTTGGAAGTCAGAATGATATGCCTTTAGAACAAAATAGTTTTTGAATTGTTGTATGAGAAACGATTGAATATATATTGAAAGTATAATTGATTCAAGATGCATCAACATGCCAAAGTATATACGGTCTATATGCGGTTAATCTCAAAACTGTTGCAATGCTTTTGGATTTAAATACATATGAATTCACTGTATACAGCTCCAAAAACCTAAGTACAACTTATTTGGCTTCGAATAGCTTTTCTTTAGTGCATATCATACTTTTCTACAACCGTTGTTCAGTTTTTAAAGAAATTTAGGTTACAACATCCTACTTTCCTCACATTTTTATTTTTAGAACAAGCAGCTTCAAAAATTGAGAGTGTTTATCACATGTATGTAACCTGTTACAGTGATTCAAGGACGTGACAGAAATGGTGTGGTGTCCGCGAAGACCCGGATTGAGGTGTTGTTAGACTCTGGTCGGCAGAGGCATCCCTTTACCCACTTCTTGTCAATACCATTCAACACAAAACACATACAGGACAGATTTGCTGAATTCAAAGCAGATGTCTGTAGAGAATGCTATGGGGTAATGATCTTGTAACATTTGAGAAAGAGCGCATTTAATGATTCTTTCACTATATAACAAATACATGCAATTTTCTTTAAAATCATGCAGTTTTTCCCCAAAAAGATTTTTTCTCAGGGGTTTTCTTTCCTTTTTGGCAAAGCCTGCGTGATATTTTCTCCTAATTACTCAATCTTACTATATGATAAAGGGTGTCAAATTTTCCCCTCAGAAGGCCTGCCTTAGAATAAAGCATATACATGCTTTATACTCATAGAAGTAGAATGGCGAGGAAATGGTTATTTCATCATCTTGAAGTTTGTTTTTTTAATGTTAGATGGGGTCCTATGACCTATTGGTTGGATTTTTTAACTTTGGGTCTCTGGTAAAAGCCCCACTGGCGCTGATGGTTGGTATGAATTTCTATGGCAAGACACCTTAGAGCCCTAGCTAGGACTGATGAATCCCAGAAAATTACGAATTATAACAAAAAAATGTTGACTTGATATTAAATCCTATACAAAAATATAAATGTAAAACATTCAAACATAACACAAAGTATCTAGTTTAACCCTTATAGTGCTAGAACTGACTTCATGCTAGTGCAAACAGTATAGATCCTTTAGTATGTTACAAAGTATTGACCCCAGGATAACTATTAGAAGTAATATTACTACCATGTCTGTCTGGGACACGGTAGTAATTCCGCCCTCTAAGCTCTTTTGAGCAGGCCGGTTGTGATACTACACAACCGCTAAGATAATTCAATAATGGGACAACAAAATGCGACAAAACTTCACCTGATTAAACATAAACATATACAGTGGACCCTCGTTTATCCGAACACTTTCGTTCCCAGGAGAAATGTTCGTATTAACGAATTTTCCGGAATAAAGAATATGCGAGTTTCAGCGAAATGTTTACCTTTACACGGTGTCGGTGTATCATGATCATTACTATGAAGTAAGAAATACACAATTATTTTTTTTGAAGGGAAATATAAAGTGTGTTAAGGAAGTGTTTATTTGGTCAAAACGGATTTTTAAAAAAAATGACAATTTGAAGCAATGTCTTTCGAGAAGTTAAAATTCCTTAAGATAGCTCTCAAAAGAACTGTCTTCGTTTGGCTGTGGGTGTAGACATCTTCAAGTTGTATCTTCTTATTTCAATATCGAGAAATGAGATAAGTAGGGATTGAGAGTTTATTTATAGGGAAAAGGAGCCTATCGATTGAGTAATAAATGAAAATGATTGCCAGACATTGTCTCCCGATCGCTGTCTAAGCAGCCAATCAACACCTTTTACAAACTCAACTATCGACATGCGACCGTAATTACAATAATGTAAGACCAATCAACTGACAGAATGACCGATTAACAAACAATCAACACCTTCCAGTACACTACACTAGGTGACATGTTATGGTCAAGCATACGTGACAGTTTGCAAAACGTGTGAATGCCGTTTACAACAGAAGACCGATCCCTTCATTCGCAACTGTAACCGCAAAATAAACGATTTTACTGGTTTCCGGACTAGCCATACCCATATACTCAATCGTATCTACTCGGCAATCCCCGTAACAAGTCGGTAGATATACCTCGTAGGCAGTACATGAATACACCAGAAATCCTGGGGTAATTCGCCTTATTTCCGGCGGATAACGCAAAATGCACACAGGCACTAAATATGTATTTGAATACACACAAATTGGTTATATATCACAATTGAATGGGTTTTTTACCCTTTTCATTAAAGATGATCATATCAACACATCTTTGTTTCATATTTTGTCAATCGGCTCTTTTCGGCAATCCCCGGCTTGTTACGGGGATTGCCGAGTAGATACGATTGGCCCTTCGTTGGTGACCTACTTTCAAAAATGGCTCCCCATTACCTCCGAGGTTATTTTAAGAAATAGCCGAGGTGTTCCGAATGCCATATACTATGAAAAGTGACTGTTGGTTCCCGAATATTTTTGTCCGGTTCCGGAACGCGGATTTTCCGCATTAAACAGTTAAATTGATGAAGGTAAGATCCGTTCCCTCAAAATTCTGTTCGGATGGTGAATATTCCGGATAAACGACGTTCGGATTATCGCGGGTCCACTGTAATCTCATACCTCAGAGTCCAAAAATTAAATTTCTTCCATTATTTTAAGAGAATAGCAGAATTTTTCGTAATCCTTATTCATTTCAATTCTCAAATATATCACTTCCGGTATTCATGCGGATATCTCGGTCTATCCCGCAAAAAGTGACAATCAAATTGAGTCAATTGGGGCGGAGCTAAACCTGTAGTAGTATTCCATTTTTGGAAGTTGTAAATAAGGCGGGAAGAAACATGTGTTTTCATTGGATGAGCCCGACATGTTCAGTGGGTAATTACCATATTTTGAAAGCAGGAAGTGCGAGAAGTTGCGAAAAATCAAAATGGCCACTGCGGTTTGTTTCTCAATGAATTTTACCAAAAAGTAGGAAATACAACTTTATTAAGAAATTTTAGCTTCTGTCAAGCTGTTTGATTTGATATTTTAGACAATACTTTGCTAGGCTTATCATCAAAGGGTTATCTATCATGTGGTTGTTGAAATTGATTTTGCTCCAACAAGTGATGAGCGTGGAATCGTAACGTCGGTGACAACCAGATCTATCAGCCACAAGACGTTACGACATCGTATCTAGATAACTATAGGCCAGTTTTCTTTAAATAAGGACAAGTTGCAAAACCCTTCCCAATGCGTCAAAAGAGATTTGATGTTTGAAATTGTCAACGAAATGTTTAACTTTGTTTTACTGTAGGATAAGGGGCTTGATGAGAGCATCTTTCAAAACCCAAGCAAACTTCATCTGACGATCGGCTGCCTGGTTCTGTTAAATAATGATGAAATCACAAAAGCTGAGGGAATTCTACAGGAATGTGGTGACGATTTAGTGAGGCAAGTAAATGGGTAACAAGGCATGAGTCTTAATACACTGCTTCTGGGGCCTTCATGGTCTTGTGGTGAGAGTACAAAACTTGAAATCACATGGTCCTTCTCCATGTGGGTTAAAATCTCAGAGCACAGGCACTTTGGTTTTCATGAGAGGCAGTCACAGACTGGGTTACTTTTTGATGGTTCTACCTGGCTTGACCAGTATGAGGTCTTCCTCCATCATTTAGAGTTGGGCATTGCTACATAACTGAAATAATGTTGATGTAGTATAAAACTCTATACAAATAGAAAAGGGAATGTGATGAATTATTAATAGTTTCAACCCTGTTACATCACATATAATCATATAAATACACCTGCAGCAGAAGATTTATGGATCCATTTTGATAACGAGTCAAAACAGTTTGTAACTTTGTTTGTCACAATTATCAAATTGAAAATACTGTTACTGGTTGCTGCTTTCAATTTGAACGAAAGACACTAGATTGCATATAATGGAATGGGTTTAGTAGTATTAGGTAACCATCAAATCTTTAAGGTAGAATACCCATACTCTGCCATTTTGAAACTCATTCTTTTGTCGGATTACTTCATGGTTTCTCAGTTAACATCGGTTGGGGCCGGAACAATTCAGTGTAAAGCGAATAGTTTTGACCCAGACCGATGTAAACCAAGAATGAACAAAGTAATCCAACGAATGAACGAAACTAAAAATGACGGATTATGGGTATTCTTCCTTAGCATAATCAGCTATTATTTGTTATTTGATTTAATGTTTTCAGGCCCATTTTGAAGGGGGATAGATTGACTATAAACCTTCAAGGGCTGGAGTATATGAATGATGATCCTTCAGAGGTAGATGTGCTCTATGCTAAAATTGATGACCCATCAGGCAGGTAATTGCTGATCCATGCAACAGATAATTCTTATTATATACAAACTATTTTTCTTCTAACCCTTTACCAAATGCCAAATTTTTGACAGTCCAAAATTGAAAGAGTTTGCAGGCGACATTTCAAAATGTGATGGAATTTAAAAGATAATCTTATTAATGGGCAGAAAACATTGTTGGAAAATGGAGAAATTGCTTGTTAAGAGCAATTTCTCCTTTTCCCACCATGTTTTCCAGAGTCGTCTGCAACAAATTGGTCAGATGTTGTTATTGTTTGGTAATAAGTTAAAAGAAGCTGGAGTCCTGCAAGGCCCAGTGGTTATGGTGGCAGACTTGGAATCAGGGGTCCCGGGTTTCGAGCCCCACCGACTACTCTGGTTTCCTGGGAATGAACTTTGGCAAGTCACTTCTGAGCCCTAGCCTATTACTGGTTGATCCTAGAAAGCCGTTACATAACTGATAAATTGTTGATACAGCATTAGATACCATACACAAAATTTAAAGAAACTGTTTGCAACTTTATGAAAATATTCGAGGGATCTCCATGGCCTAGTGGTTAGAGTAAATTGTTTGAAATCACATGACCACTCACTTGGTGGGGTTCAATCCAAGTGACGGCACTTGGAAATTCTGGAGACGTCTCCATGCTGACTTAGGGATTACCTATGGTTCTACCTAGCTTGACCAGCCCTTATTGGTAGACATTTTAAAGGTCTTCCTATTACAATTAGCTGAGCATAGTAACATAATTTAATTTTCTTGACAATGTAAAACTGCAATAGATTCAAAAAGAAAAAAGGAGAAATATTTATAGCTGTAATATCTTAATGTTTAATGAATAGCAGTGACAGTTAAGAGGCGATTCTTGATTTATCCCAATTGGGCCATTTTACTCCGCAAAGAAGAAGGTTAAAATGTTGTTGTAAATGATATGGTCAAATTGAGATTTTTTTAAACACCAGCCATGTGTATAAGTTCATCCATTTAACTTATGAAAAAATTGTTATTTATGATTTGTACTACTGGTGACACTAGATACGATGTCGTAACATCGCAATGGCCACCGACACAGGGTAGCAACTTCACTTCTAGTCTTAAACAACTCTTGTTCTAGAAAACCGCTCTAGTTAGTTTTTAAGTTGTTCGATCTTAAAGTGAAGTTGAATAACCTACAATCGATAAACTTTTTTTAACTATTACAGGTTACAGATTTTAGTAGACAGACTTGTCGACAAGTTTACTAGTGCAGGATTGATGCAGAGAGAATATGACCGTGTCAAATTACATGTGACTGTCATGAATACAATATTCCGCAAAGACCCCACAGGTGAGATATACATGTAAAGTCATTGCATGCCCATAAACCCTGTGTCTTAGCTGCAGTGTGTATTTTATTAGTACCCTTGGTCTTTGGCAAGTCACTTGACAAGAGACCTAGCCTAGTACTGGTGGATCCAGGAAAGCCGTTACATAGCTTTTATAAAAGTGGTGATAATGTGCTATCCCATTACCAAACAATAACAACATTTGACCAATTTGTTGCAGACAATTCTGGAAAACTGGAGAACATTGTGGGAAAAAGAGAAACTGATCTCAACGAGCAATTTCTCCTTTTCCCTCAATGTTTTCTGTCTGCCAGAATATTATCATTCAATTTCATTAAATTTTGAAATTTTGTCTACAAACTCTTTCAATTTGGGACAATTAAAAATGTGTTTTTTTTGTAAAGGGTTAAACACCATACAAATAATACCTCTGGTGAAACAGTATACCAGTTATCTGTACATTTGATGTTTCTAAACCTCTTTTTTAACCAAGGTTAACAGAGAATAGATGGTTGATGTCGGGAATCATAAATACTATGCGGCAAGGCCTAGGAATACTATCAATAACCTGATATCCTTTCCTATTTGAAGGCACCAACCATCTTCTCTATTTATGTTGTTACCACGAAGAAAAATCTATGTTCTTATATCTAACAAGCGTTGTCTGCAATTACCATCTGTTTGGATTGGTCACAAAACCTTGTGTGAGAAAATGGAGTGAATTCTCATTATAATAGAGAATTTACTCCATTGTGAGAAAAACTATCAGATAATTGAGTTATTGTTGAATCGTGTAAAACAAGTCATGAAACAGACCTCACAGTTCTATGTTTGAATCAGATTTGTGAATAAGGTGAAGATTCCCTTTACCAGGGAAGTCAAGTCTTTATGTCTCATTTGGAGGAAAAAAGAAAATTGTAAGCCAGAGTAACATTGTGTGATCACATATTAAACAAAATGGTGTTTATAAGATTAATTTAAAGACTTAATATCTATGATCTTTGAACTACCACAGTAAATTATATTTTTTTGATAACATATTTCTGTTGAAAGCTACATCAGAAAACAACTATAAAGCATGAACTAAACCTTCCCCTTGTTCGTGATATTGAATTGGAACTGTTTTGATGAAAGGGAAAAACATGCCAATCAAAATCAAATTTCGGGCTGGCATAAGGCCCATGCTGAAGGTAGGTTAAATTGAGTCCATAGGATCAATGAAGCAATTAGTAAATCCTTAGAATGCAGGGTAATTTCTAAAAATAGATTTTTGTGACTTCTCCTTTCCAAAACCTTAAATATCTGCTTTATTTTGATGGGGAAAGATATGCTGAGTAGCAAGCAGGTTAGATCACAGGCAATCCGCCAAGTAAATTGGCGGCTGGCCTGGACCTTTCCTGTTTGCATAAGCGTGAAGTTGGTTCAAGTACTATAAGGGTTAAAGCATTACAGAGGTTTTAGTTAAAAATTGTTATAACCGTTTTACCTTAAGGAACTGATGAACCTGACCGCAGACAACCCAAAGGGAGAAAAGACCGGGAGTCATTTAATGCAAATAATGTTTTAAAGGTAAGTCTAAGTTAAACACCATGTGAACACTATTTTAGCTATATTATAGCAACTGTCCTCTGATTAATGCTTCCTGTAACCATCAATTTTAGAAGCTAAATCACAACTTGCATCAAGATTTCTGTTGTTGTCACAGAGATGTTTGACTGTAAACATGTTTAAGTCAGATACATAAAAAGTTAGAGGTAAGAATCTTACCGTAAGATATTTGTTATTATATATTGTTATCTATTATCATATGTCTCGTAACTTGAGGTCTTAAGTGATAAAGATACAGTTGATTGCATAGTTTAAGATTATTTCAACAAAAAAGTGGGCATTTTGAATAGCCTTCCCATTTACGAATAACACCAAATGCCTCTTTGTTATTGAGAAAAATTTTGTGTTTTTGATGCCATTTGTCCTCTTACAAATCTATAGAGCTGCATCTCTCAGGGCTGCAGACTTTTAAATTGATTCGATGTAATTTTGTCCTATGTGACGATAAAGAAGGAAAGCTGATATTCCCATCTTCACAACTTTTACTTAATAAAATAGTTGTCCATCGGACAATTATTTAAAAGTTAACTATGTCCATATATTCCTTTTATTTCTTTTCAGAAATTTGGAAACTTTATGTTTGGAGAACGACTTGTGAATCAACTCCATATATCTCAGAGACACAGTTTCGCAGCAGATGGGTATTATAACTGTGCAGGGAAATTAGAGTTATGACTGATGTTTCTGAATTGTTATTGATGTAATTATCCTTATAATTGGTCGCAATTTGTCATTTTGCGAAATAGTTCAGTTTGTGATACAAATTTAAAGACAGCCCTGAAAATGTGAATCTCCAAAATATTGGACAACGTTGATTGAGGTTTGTATTTTTCAAAAGAAGTTTCTATTCTTTTAGGGAAAAGGAATGCATTCATTCTTTTTCTGTGCAACTCAGACACTTCTTGGTGTATTTACTGTGCAACCAATTCTTTCTTGGGGATTTAAATGAAAAAGGTTATAATCTTAAGGAAAACAGCATAAGGTTATTAGGGAAATGTGAAATGAATCATATTTTTCCAACTTAAGTTATGAATAGGCAGTTTGCTTTTTTCTTGGATAGGATGTGTTCTCTGGGAAAGGATGTGCTCAACTGATATTACACTGCTAGAAGTCACCATACAAATCCAAATAGCGTTCACCTTATGTAAAGGAAGAATATCCATAATCTTCACTTTTGAAACTCATACTTTTGTAGGATTAATTTGGTCATTCTGAATATACAATGGTCTGTATCGTTCTTATTCAGTTTGATGGGAATACCGGCCAAGACCAATATTTAATGCGAATGGTTCCAGCCCAGATCGATATATAACAAGAACAAATAAAGTAATCGGATGAAGGAGTGAGCTTCAAAATGGCGGATTATGGGTATTCTTCTTTAAGGTTAACATGCAGATTTGAAAAGTGAAAAAATAGAGGATTTTTAAAAAGCGCATGGCAACTGAACAAGTTTATCAATCAAGTTTGTTCAATGCACACCGATTAATGTCATTTTGATCGCATGTATACCAATATGGACTATTTTCACTTTTGATACAGTACATTGTTATTACTATTTATACATTACAACATTTGCCGGCCTTTAAATAGTTTCTCATTGAGTGGAGTTGATGAAATGTCTCAGAGTTTAATATTCTCATGTTCTTATCTTAATCTTATAATTTCAGACATTTTTATATTGAGAATTTAGACACACTGTAAAAGATTTTTTTTTTAAGTTTGTTTAAAGTTTAGGATAAATGTCTTATTCCCACTATTTCTCAAGATTTACAGCAGACATCTTCCAATTACCACTTTTCCTATTGTCAGATATCAAATTGTGACAAAAAAAAATAATTTGCTTATAATCAGCATATTCATCTTTTATCACAAAATATCTTATTTGTAGAGGTTTCATTATGTTCAAGCTTTTTCTCATATCTGCTTTAGTCCTTATTGTATGTTTCAAGTAACAAGGAAAGGCCTACTCTTGTTACGTTTTATCTTGTTAATAGAACTAAAGAGTTCAGTTGTTAAAACAATAAAATGTATGAATTATATTATCATCATGCTCTTTAGAGTTTTATCTACCAATAATCTATTTCATTAGGGAAGTAATACATAAGTGGGCCTCTAGTGACCGGAGTCCAAAACTTGAAATAACAATGCTCCTCTCTGGGTGAGTTGATGACATTTGGACTGTCATGAGAGGAAGTCTCTCATTTGATTTAATAATGCTTATGGTTCTATCTGGCTTGAGCAGCCCAAGAGGCAGCCAAGTTTGGAGTCTTACTTCACTATTTTGTGCAACGCATCACAACATGCCTGAACAACTGTTGTTGACATAACATAAAACCCTAATAACAATCATTGTGGTAGGTAACAAGAGGTCCAACATTATGTCCACTGATCAGTTGTGTTGTCTATTTATAAACAGGCCTGTTCTCTAAACCAATGCATTAGGTTTTCTAATTTTCATAAACGCTCCAAGATCATTGCAGTATACCATTTTTATAAACTTTCTCAATAAACCAAAACATCTTTATGAAAAGAAACGTTGAATCGTCTAAAATAGCAATTCTACATAGTCTTTACCAAATATTCTGTCACAGTTCTCACCATTTAATCAATGACAGTAATTAAAATAGCATTATGTAAATGAGACTTTTAAAAAAAAAAAAAAATAAAACGGTCAGCAGACCTTGGCTTAACAATGAGCTGCCTGCCAAAAGGGTTCATGCGAAACATGCGCACTGGACAACCCTTTCGTCTTGCACACCCTCCATTTCTAGATAGCCCACAATATCAGTCATGTTATGGAACCGTGCCAGAATCAGCGCCATTCTAACATCCTCGTTCTCCTCGTCCCATTCAAACCTGCGCTTCAGATAGCCAACGATCTCTTTTACATTGTCAGCATCGTTCGCTCTTACTGCTGGTAAGAGATGTTCCATTTTGAATTTGACTCCGTATAAAAGGTATAGACGACATAGATCGTGGTTTCTCCAATTAACTGCAATTGTCATTGCAAGGTCTTTATGTCGGCACTTCCAGCACCGACATTCTGCAATATTATGTAGCCTTTTCAGTGCTGATATTGGGCGGTTGTCTCCCGCGTCTTCACGCTTGCTTGTCGCTTCTCCAAGCTGGTTTGTCTTGTCTTCTTTGTGAGTCGATTTTCTATTTTGGTGCATTCTCTTGTTTCTCATGGTTTCCACCGTATCTTTGGTTATCAATCTGGTGTTGTGGAAAGGTGTTCTCTTTCTGGTTTTAACCTCTGCTTTTACGTTGGAAATTATTTTATCTTCCTTCTCTTTTGCCATTCTTGCATCTTCGCATTCTGTCTTCTTCAAGATTTTCTCCACGACATGGTTGCAGTATTCCCTGTCAAACACATTGACGTGTCGGAAGGTAAAAGCATGGAGAAATGAAAGAGCTGCCTTGGCACCATTTGACAGCTTCATTGTCTTAAAAGGGGAGAACTGTTCCGTCCTTAAAAACTCCTTTGTTGCCTTATGTCTATGAAGAAATGAAAAGAAATCGTCAGCAAATGCCTTGTCTTTTTCCATAAACTCTCTCGCTGCTTTGTGAACTTGATTATGTACTATTACATCGTTTGCTATTCTTTTCATGTCTGCATCAGGGTCCTCTTCTGAAAATAAATTAAGCGAACACGTGCATACTTTCAAGATTGATAGATATAAATATATATGCACGTGCTTGATATGCTTGCTATATGCATTCGTTTTCAGGTCGACTTTACTGGTGGTGCCTGGAAGTAACACCGTTTAGTGGATGCCTCTAATTCCGCTGTTTGCTTAACTCTGTACCATGCAAAGTCACTGATTTGTATGTTATGCTGGACACATTACATACATGTGCGTATTTTCTAATGATTACAGTGAATTGGTTCGGACATTTGAAGGTGTTTGTTTATGTATCCTTGCCGTCTTTGCGCATATAATGCTGTAATATGCGAGACTACGCCTTACGTTCATAGTACCCCTTTTGTCATTGCTTTAAATGAGTGTATATTTATCTCTGGAATTTAATGCCATGTCAACAATTTCTCAAATAAATTACAGCTTTCATGGATTCACCAGTGCAAGACCAGTGCTCTGAAATGTATTGCCATAGGTACTGGTGGGACGAAACCCGGGACCGCCGTTGAATGACTAAGTGCCCTAATTGAAACGTGCCTTGGTCTATCAATAAGCTAAATAAGATGTTTTGAAGTGAACTGTAAGTAACCTACAGACCAGTCTAGATAGATGTTCTCCGTCTATGTTAACCCTTGTTACTTTATAATGTGTTCCACGCAACTATGTGGTGGATTTACAACTATTGGCGTAAAGGATGTTTGAAAAAGTGTCCGAATAACACCTTCATGAACTTCGTGGGCGTTTAGATGTCCGAATTGTTCCGGGACCAATATACGGGTTAAACCTTAATGCAGATGATCACTGGCACATTGTTGCTTATTCAAGGCAAATGAAGTATCATGAATGCGGATAGAATTTAAACTCACCAATTCCTAGAATGTTTTCTTCGTCCGGTATCTTCGCCTTGTCGTTCTTCAGCGTTGGAATTTCCAATGCTTTATCACTGTCTTTTGTAACAGCGATCTTCGCTTCATCAGAATCAATGTGTTTTTTTTCATTATCATTAGCTTTATCGACATTGTCTTTACTGAAGGTTATCGATTCATTCTTATCACTATCTTCCTCGTAAACATCTACACTATCTAACAATACTACTTTGTCAGATTGCTTGTCTTTTTTGTTAGGCGACTTTTTATTGCTGCTTTTGGAAATGGCCTTCTTAGATTTTTGGACCGGTTTCCCCTTTTTCGCCTTTATCTCTTTTGAAGCTGCTGGGTTCAATTCCAATTCAGAATCACTCTTTTCATTTTGGAAGCGTTTTGAGACTTCTGACTTCTTATTGATCTGGTCAAATTGTCCCGATTTTTGCATAGAGGACGTTGTTGAAACAGGCTTTTCTGTTGTAAATGTCTCAAGATGAAACGTGTTTGCGTTCAATTGGGATTCTGGATCTTCCAGGGTGTGGCTTACTTCTACCTTTGGACTTTGTTGAATAGTACTGTCCACATCAGGACTTTCCATCAGTACAATGCCATTTTTCGCAATATCTCCTTTTCCCTTTCCTTTATTCAAGACTTGTTTCGTAGATTCAGGTTTGCGGGTCGGCTTAGCAGGTGTTTCCTTTGGTTTACTGGAGTCCTTTTTAAAGCCACGTTTAGCAACACCTTTCTTCTTCGATATCAATGTAACTGTCTCGTTCTCTGTAGTAATCGTTTGTTCTTCTTGTACGTCTTCTTTAGATTCAGGATTCAAATCGATGTTTTCCGACTTAAAATCTTTTGTTTTAATAGAGTTTATTGGAAGACCTGATTTCTTATATGTTTGTTTTGGTGCAAATGTAGTCTTCTGATTTTCAGTCTCATGTGTGGCACTTGAATCTTTCGCCGTTGTTTTCGTGTCCTCCATTGGTAGTGATGTGCTTGTATCTGTTTGATTGTTAGATTCACTCACCGGAACGTCTGGAACTTTTGTAATTAGATTTGGCAAAAGAATTTCAACTGTGTCATCTAGAGAATTGTTGTCCTCTTCCACCTCAATAGTTTTAAGGTTAACATTTTCTTTAAGTATATTTGGTTTTACATGGTCTCTATCATCTTTAATACCCAACTTCTTATTAGTTTTATCTTTTGATTCTGCCAGTTGTTCTTTTGTAGACATGATTGTTACAGATTTCGACGTTCCATCATCATCTCCATTTTTTTGAATATCATCGATGAGTTGTTCTTCTTTTCTTTGAGATACCGCGTCAGGCAAAGGATCTCTCCTCTTCTTTTCTTTTTTTGATTTATAGTTTACCTTACTTGAAGGGAGGAAATGTACTTTAGCATTTTTTTTCTTAAGTTCGCCTGTGTTATCATTTTTCTGTACAGTTGCTACTTTTTCATCTTTGATAAACGAATCATTTGCGATGTCCTCTTGATTAATAGATGTACTGTGTTGATCGTTCGGGAGGGTTTTATCATCTTGAGGATCAGGGCTATCACCTATGGGTTCCACAAGATTAGTTTTATCAGTTGTTCCCTGCATCTTGTTCGGTTCCATTATGTTTTCTGATTTAGCTTCATAGTTTGTGTTTACAGAATCGATTTCAGATAGCGGTAAAATATCTCTACCAGAAACGTCGTTTAAAGACGCATCGTTAGTTTGACCTCGTAACGGTGTATCGTTCGTTGTATCCCCAGTTTCGTTTTCGTCTACTGATGTCACCTTGTCTGACATTGTCCCTTTGGAACCGGTCTTTTTGCTGTCATCATCCAATAGCTCCGTTGTATCCACAGATCTCTTCACTTTTATCGCGTTTTTCAACATGGCTTTAAATCTTCCAAATCTACTTCTGCTTTGTACTGGTTGCTCTTGTGGAGTGTCAATTACTGGTTCCTCTTGGATAGAAGGTTCTGGCTCTTCTGTGATATCAGCTTGTTCTTCCTCTTCATTTGGATCAGACACAATTTCAGGTTGATCTATCTCGATCTTCGTATTTTCTTCAGTAGCATTGTTTTGATCAGTGTCATGGGTTTCTTTATTCTGTTTCTGATGTCGATGGTACTTTGATGTGTATGCCAACAGTGATGAGAACGCTGGTTGTGAAACGATCAACTTGGCATCTTGCTGCTTTTCATGTATTGTCTGTTGTAAGTGACTTCTGGAAGAAAATGGTGGTTTTTCAACGTGGTTCTGCTTATCGTGGTTTGAAGGTTTAATTGTAAGGCTTTGTGAGTATATCTGCGTTATATTACTGTGCCTTTCTTTTATCGAGGCCTTCGGCCATTCCTCGTAAGATCCATTTGTTAGACTCAGATCGTTATTCACGACAAACGGTCTTTTAGCAAGAGGTCTGCTCATTCGTGATACGTCGAAAGAATTTGGTCGTATTGGCGAGAAGTTGTTTTCATGTCGACCATGCTGGTGGTGCCTGGAAGTGATACCGTTTTGTAGATGCCTTGAATTCCGGTGGTTGCTTACATCTGCACCATGTCTAGACAATGATTTGTTTCCCTCCGCCACATCGAATGAGTGAGGTCGCCTCACAGTTTTGTTGATTTTGCTACTACCAGAACGTTCTAACACCTTCGGGCACGCAAACACAACTTGTGCATCTCGTGTATAACTTTGCTTTTCATTTGAGTCGGGGACATCTTTAGATCTAAATAATACATTATTATTTTCTGAGTCCGAGTTAACCTGTTGTTTATCTTTTAGACTGTTTACCGTAGGGCTTTGGGCTACATCTTCCCAAGATCTTTCATTGTCAGGCATCTTTTCCTCCGGTTGTTTGTCTGTTCTTGAATGACTTAATTTTGGTGTTACTAGACTCGCTGAACGGAAACGATCGCTTCCAAGACTGGTATTAGAAAAAGGTCGATTTTTCTTGGCTGTTCCGTTACCAGTCTTTGTTGGGTCTATTATATCTGATCTCAAGGAGGGGTTTGCCTCAGTTTGTCCTAGATGTGTAATAGAATTTATTGTCGTTGCGGAACTCGGCCTGGAAAAAGATTGCATTTCATTCCCCTCTGCCACCATTGTCCTTGACAGGTTCTTTGAAGACCTTGATGTCGAAAACGTAGGCTTGGATACCGCATCATACTGCTGATGCAATTTGGTTAACTCTCCAATATGCTTTCTTAGCGCTTGATCCTCTTTGCTTGACCCTTTAGTGTGACTTGCTGCCAATTCCGTGATCATTTTAGCTAAACTTATATGGGTCTCAATCCTTGCATCCATTGTTTTTCCGCCCATTTCGACCTTACAAATAAAGTTTCTAACAGACGACAAGAGACTTGTTTCGCCGGTGTTCTCCACGAGCCGTTGTATAGCAGCACAGGTTCGAATCCATTCCCTCTTGGGTTTCGGTTGCTGTTTAGAGGAGGCTAGAACGGGCTTTCGTAACGTAACAACACGACATTCTTCCTCGCAATGTCTACGGTACATACGTTCAATTAGACAAACGTCATCATGGCCGCGTGTGTCTAGACAATTTGTCGCTCTTAATACTAAACACAGAAGACGACAATTCCAGCGTTGAATATCAACGTCCGTGTCGTCTGGTGGATACAACAGGCAAAACTCTCGGGATAGTTTATGCTCCGAGAGGACATATTTGATTTTAGTCTGATTCTTATATAGAAAAGACTGGATGCTACACCCGGCTTTACTTGCGGCTTCTTCCAGTGTGGCCCGAAGAACGTTACAGCCAACGCCTGACAGAAAGGTTCGGATTATGGTAGAGTAGCGTTGTGCGTTCGACCTCGTCCAGACGGCCGCAGGTCCGAGGTTCGTTCTCATGTACGCTGATAACTCGTCCATTATCTGGCTTATTCTGCTACATTCTCTGGAAATAGGAGAATTATTCCAAACGTTGTATATACATATATATGCAATTATGCAGTCAATTGTGTTTTAAGCGAACATAGTAAAGGGTTATAGAAACTTAGTAGTATGTAAAAGAGAAATAACGGCTTAATACGGACGCCAACCATTTAGAGTGCTCCGGTAGAATCGTTTTAAATGACGTACGTTCTGTACTAAGAAATTCTCAGACAGAAACCTTTTCGTGCACCGTTTGATAGAAGCCGCTTTAAACTCGTATAAGTAATGTTTGCTTACGACGTTCACAAGTGATAAAGCATGTAACTTTTAAACAATTTAACGTATGTTCAACACTCTTGATTCTTAGTATTAAGTATTAACAGAACAGAACGAAAGTTTATTTCATGACTTGAATATTTAAGGTTCATCGTCATTCTTAATCAAAGTATAAACCATATTTGATATTTCTACATGCCCATCCCAAAGTCACATCCATATTTCGATTGATGCTTTCCCACTTGAAAAAGAAATATGTGTGTATATCCCTGGATAAGTTGGGATTGGGCATTCCGACGTTTTTAGCAGTACATCATTATATTTCATGTGTAAGCGCAAAAAGCAACGCCCTTGGTATTTCCTCAGTGATGTAAAGAGGATTAGTTTGGTTATACATATCCATGTACATAATATGCCCCCATTTTAAATCACTGCCGGTTTTCCTATAGTATAAAACTTATTATTTTTACATCGACTATGAAACAAATTCTTACAACTTAGACTAATCACTCTCGACTGTTTTCCTATTTAAACAACACCTTTGAGTGCTCATATACAAATTATTATATCGCAGTGATAATTAACACATAAACGACGAAAACTATCATGATCGAGTTACGCTTTATAGTAATATAATGATACATTAAACAATAACTTACTGAATAGCAACATTCCTCCATTTAAATACAAAAAGCAATCTTGCATTTTGCTTGTAATATACATTCAGAATTTTCACGAATTCTTATCAACGGTAAAACACTCTCATGTTACCTTTTGTAACTGTAAACGTATTAGTTTATTCAATAACGTAAACGGTTTTATTTTCGCTTTTATATTGCTGTATTCGGATCATTTAGTCCGTGTCAAATTACTTAGCACGCCCGCTTCGGGTAATAAACATTCCGTGTTTGTCTTAACAGCTGTCAATACGATATATATAAACCCTTAGAATGCTGGGTGATATTTTAAAAATAGATTTTTGTGTCGTCTGCTTTCCAAAACCTTTAATATCTACATAAATTTGGTTAGTAAATATACTCAGAGTAGCAAAATGAGTAGATCACATGCCAGCCGCCAATTTACTTGGCGGCTGGCCTGGATCTAATCTGTTTGCATAAGCATAACTTTGGTTCCAGCACTAATAGGGTTAAATGCGGTTACTCGGTTCTTCACATTGCACATGTGTAACGTACGTGTCTGAATTGAAAGCAATACAACCATAAAATATAAACATATTTTCTTTGTAATTATGGGCAGAATATCCTTCTTACTGAAGTAGTCACGTGCAAATGTGTATGCTTCAAAGGAACATATCCAGGCCACAACCATTAGGGAAAATAATGTTAATATATTCGTCTGTTTGCAAGCATCACGTACCGGTACGAGGATAACACTATATGTGGTTTTAGATATGAAGTACGTTATTGGAAGGAGAAGAAATTATTATGACAAAAGACGATGAATCTTGTTGTAATGAGCACTGATTCCGCCTGTCACAAAGGTTTCTGAGACATTATACCTTACCTTACATGAGTTCTGGTAGAAGGACCTCTGTCTTTGATACCTTTTCTTCGTGCGTCTGTTTAATTTCTTCCTGTTGAAAGAATGGTATGGTCCCTCCAGTACCTTTCGTGTCGGGCTTCAAAGATGAATATGGTTCCAGCGCTGATTACTCTTTCAGCATGTAGACTATTTGTGTCAAATTGGTATGTTTGAGAAAAATATTGTGTGTTACACGTGGTGTTGTAGCGCAGGTTTTTTTACTTCAATAATCGTTTTTCAAAGTTTGCCAAGATGTTCGAATGAAGTTCCAATGGTCACACCAGAGAGATGAAGCCGAACCACGACCTATATATATATATATATCTTGCCCATACCATGTGTGAAATTGTATATCTTGTGAATGTTATCAGCATTAGCAGACGACCACTTTTTACAAAGCGTTTTCTTTTATATTGAAATCCACAAATAAATTTTAATTATTCTTCTTTGCGTTTCATCAAATTTTGATTGCTCGAATTAATTAAAAAGTTAAGGCGTAAATTCACACAAGGTTCCACCATACCACTATTATTACTATTACTACTATTATCATCATCAACAGCAGCATTATTATGATCATCATCATTATTGTCATAATAAATTCTATTAAATTCCAAATGTTTCGTACATGTTTTGTAATAAAACATAAATGGCTCTCCGTGCTTTCTTTCTTTTTTCATCTATTTGTTTTTCGTCGATTGTGGAATAACGTCATTTAACTTAAACAGATACATAGATCTATAGTATGTATCAAATATGCTTCCTGGAGACATAATTAGTGCTTGCGCCGAATGTGGATTGGTGAAATATCGCTGCTACTCACAGGAGTCGGACCCACGACCTTCACATCTAAAGGTCGACACTCTACTTCCCTTGGGCTTTGTTTCACAAATATTCATAACTTTGCATCTTCGTTTAACAATTGAACCTCAAGTGTATTTTTTTTTTGTGAAAAAAAGACATACATGTTAAAGTGTGGTGAAGATTTCACAGCTAAAACTCGTGTTTCGTTTGCATCTAAGATTACTCTTTTCTGATGTACGGACAGACAGACAGACGTACGAACAGACATACGTACAGACAGCTAGACATACGAACAGACGTACAGACAGACGGCCAGACAGTCAGATGTACAGACAGACGTATAGGCAGACAGACATATGGGTGTGCGGACAGGTAGGCAGGCAGACAGACACATAGGCAGACAAACGAACAACCCATGGGATGGGTACTTTAGGTTCTCTGTTCCAGCAGTGGTACAGTTGTCTCCCTTTTATTTTGATTGGTTTATTTCTTATTTATTTTATTAATTATAAATGAGCATATCTTCTAACTTTATTTATCATTTTGATATGTTTACTAATAATTTTGAATAAAAAAGTGTTCAAATCTATATGCTACTCTATAATTTCACAATTTCCGGATTACGGAAAACCCCGAACACTCTCCTGATTTTGAAAAGTTGAGCCCGCACGTTCAAAAAGTATATAAACGCGAAAATCTCTGTCGAGATAACCAATCGTCCAACGACGCCAGTTCGACTTTCTCGAATAGCAGTTGGACGCAACAAAGTCTCTAGACACGGGTGGAACGTTTCACCGGATTAAATTTATTAAAATCGTTTGTTACCATTGTTTTCTCACATGTAGCCGCCACCTTTAGAAACGAAAATCAAAAGGTTCTTTTTCGCATTGCCTGAACGGGTGAAAGAGACCGCCATTGAAGAAGAACATCAACAATGGCCTACACCGGCGATTCAAACGCGCCACTGACGGACGTCAAGCGCATGCAATTTGGTATTATTGGACCAGATGAACTAGTACGTTTAAATAAAATGATTCCTTTTCATACCAGATTGTTACATGACAAAAAATGATAACTGCGCAAAAAAACGTTACTGCAATAATGCGGTTGGAGAAGAGCTTGTGTTATGAAATTAAAATACAGTACTTGGGTTTTGAAGCTCTTGATCGAACTCTGTTGTTGATGTTTCTTGATTTATGAGAGTAATTCATTGATGAAATTTTTGATAAGCTAAGGCAGGAGAAAATTGTCTATTTCAATGAAACCAGTAATGGGCTATTTATTCGGTATCGTATTTATTCAATTGACCACTGGTGCCATTTACACAAAGAATAAAGCCCGAACGGTTTCGTATTGATGGTCACCACTTGCATGAAATCTGTTGTGCAGTTCTTCTCATGTATTGACAATTAAATGGGGCCCTTCTGATTAAAAACTTGGTGCCATTTATAATCAAATAAGGTGCGGGTAATGTACATATTTAGGACTTCATTCTTTCATAACATGCAGGCCTGACTAGGGAGCATTATTGTACATTTTCCCTTGATAACATACCAGTATAAGGCTAGGAAGCATGTCCTGCAAAACATTAATCCACAGTTAAAAATTTGGACCCCATCATTGCTTATGATCAAGAAATGAATCTACAATAAAAAATAATTTATTGTGATTCATGAATTGAATTGAGCTAGCCACACATTATGTGTTTAATATCTTTTTTCCCTATAATTTCTACTACTTACATCCATTCTACACTTCCGCATGTAATTAATTTATATAACACACCACTGAAGAATTTACAAGTTTGACAGATCAACATAGCCATGTTGTAGATGTAAACGATAAAAAGGATTGCCTTAAACATATTAATCACCTCAATTGCCTTATTCTGGTCATAGAATATTGCATGCTCAAAAGTATTTCAAATCATCTTTTGAACCATTATACATTGAAAAAATTATTTATTTTTTCAGAGAAAGATGTCTGTCGTAGAAGGTGGCCTGCGATATTCGGAGGCCATGGAAGGAGGTCGGCCAAAACTTGGTGGTTTGATGGACCCACGACAAGGAACTATCGACAGAAACGCTAGATGTCAAACATGCGCAGGAAATATCTCTGAATGTCCAGGACATTTCGCTCACATCGAACTAGCGAAACCTGTGTTCCACATTGGCTTTCTCACAAAAACTATCAAGATCCTGCGATGTGTTTGCTTTTACTGTTCAAAGTTGCTGATTGATCAGGTACAGCATGATTTATGAAATTAGGTTTTGTAACAAATTGTTCCTTGTTTCAGAAGTCCTAATAAGAAGAGGATTTAGTTTGATGTCTAAGTGGAATACTAAGCTAAACTCTTGTTTCTGAAGGACTTCGCTTAGTACTGAAGTGAACTTGGAGCTTTTTTTTTTCATAAAATTGTGAAGAGGTCAAGGCTTGCTGATTTCGATTAATTGTCTCAATGAAAGTTCTGTATTGGAAAAGAAGCTGCTGATGGGCCCCTGATATATTTATAATGCTAAAAACCTAAGCACTAAGACATTGATTTGCTGACGTCTTATTTTGACCCTAAATTCCGTTTTGCAAGCGTTTTATTGAGTATTCTTGAAGATTTCACAATAATCTGATACAGTGGACCCTCGTTTATCCTAACACTTTCGTTCCCAGGAAAAATGTTCGTATTAACGAATTTTCCGGAATAAAGAATATGCGAGTTACAGCGAAATGTTTACCTTTACACGGTGTCGGTGTATCATGATCATTACTATGAAGTAAGAAATACACAATTATTTTTTTTTGAAGGGAAATATAGAGTGTGTTAAGGAAGTGTTTATTTGGTCAAAACGGATTTTTAAAAAAAATGACAATTTGAAGCAATGTCTTTCGAGAATTTAAAATTCCTTAAGATAGCTCTGAAAAGAACTGTCTTCGTTTGGCTGTGGGTGTAGACATCTTCAAGTTGTATCTTCTTATTTCAATATCGAGAAATGAGATAGGTAGGGATTGTCGAGAGTTTATTTATAGGGAAAAGGAGCATATCGATTGAGTAATAATTGAAAATGATTGCCAGACATTGTCTCCCGATCGCTGTCTAAGCAGCCAATCAACCAATCAACACCTTTTACAAACTCAACTATCGACGTGCGACCGTAATTACAATAATGTAAGACCAATCAACTGACAGAATGACCGATTAACACACAATCAACACCTTCCAGTACACTACACTAGGTGACATGTTATGGTCAAGCATACGTGACAGTTTGCAAAACGTGTGAATGCCGTTTACAACAGAAGACCGATCCTTTCATTCGCAACTGTTACCGCAAAATAAACGATTTTACTGGTTTCCGGACTAGCCATACGCATATACTATGAAAAGTGACTGTTGGTTCCCGAATATTTTTGTCTGGTTCCGGAACGCGGATTTTCCGCATTAAACAATTAAATTGATGAAGGTAAGATCCGTTCCCTCAAAATTCTGTTCGGATGGTGAATATTCCGGATAAACGACGTTCGGATTATCGCGGGTCCACTGTATATTGAAAATTATATTCTATTTGGGCATAAAAGCTCCTTGTTTTATTTGTTGTTTTATTTGCCATATGACTTTGTTTTTCGAAATGGAAATATTGCTGTAGGTTGCAAAAAAATATTAGGAACAGATAGTCTAAGATATAAGTAATCAAAGAATTTTTTTATAATAATAAGGTTTTCACTAAGTAGATTATGATCATCTCCTTTTTGTATTATGCATAAATATTTGTTTTATTTTCAGCATAGCCCAAAGGTGAAAGATATAGTTGCTAGGTCCAAAGGTTATCCGGGTAAAAGACTTGCCCATATCTACGACCTTTGTAAAGGAAAAAAGATTTGTGAAGGTGGAGAAGAAATGGACACCAAAAAGGAAGGAGATGAAGGAGAGGATGGAAAAAAGGTTTGTACTAAAACTTTTTAGCATTTTTACTTAACAAAGTGGTCCTGCTCAACCCAGTGGATATGGTGTCAGACTTAGATTTCAGGGGTCCCAGGTTCGAGTCCACCCACACCTCTGGTTTCCTGGGAGTGGCCTTTGGCAGGTCACTTCAGAGCCCGAGTCTGGTACGGACGGATCCAGGAAAGCCATTTCATGACTTAAAATCATTTGACCAGGCATAAATCACAACTCCATTCCTTTTTGTGCATTTTCCAATAAAAATGGAACAAAGCCTGACAAGTTTTGAGTTCTGTATTAATGTATCCAATTTTTTGACAGGGTCATGGTGGTTGTGGTCGATACCAGCCCAGTATCCGACGAATGGGTCTTGAGTTGACATGCGAATGGAAGAAGACCAAGGAAGAGGTTCAAGACCAGGAAAGGAAAATCAATCTAACAGCTGAAAGGGTGCATGAAATCTTCAAACGGATTACAGATGAAGAGTGCTACTTATTAGGCAAGTCTAAATATCTTTTGTTTCATGGTTGTTTGGCAAAATTGTACATACAAGAGTCATTGGGAGCCAAATTAACAAGCTTCAAGCTTTCTACACAACTGAGGTAAAACAAATAAGAATAAGATAAAAAAAAATACATAAGAAGTTCAAAAGTTATTTTCTAGCCACTGTCTTTATTTACTGGTAATGAAAACATTTTTTTAAGATATTTATATATCAATTTCATTATTAAACACTAGTAGCTACATTAATTATTCCTGGATAAAACAGCATCTGAATTGTTTATTAGGTATTTGTAAGAAATAGTTATTTCAAGTGCAAGCAAGTTTTCACAATGAGCTCCATCTTGCTTTTGATATAATTTGGTATTGAAGATATAAACAGTGTATGTGAAGGAAATGTCTAATTGTTAACATGTTACCACCTAACGCCATTTTTGCGTCTTGCAGCAGACGACTTTAAAAAAGCATAGTTGCAAAAGGAGAAATTGCATGTCACAAGCAATTTCCCCTTTTGCCAGGATATTTTTTCAATCCATTAACATATCACTACAGCAGAACTGAAAGGCTTATAAAATGTTTACAAAGCTTTTCTTAAATCGTCTGCTTCAGGTGAAAAAATGTCGTCTGCAGGTGGTAATGTGTTAAATGTGTGTTTGTAGGTATGGACCCCAAGTTTGCAAGACCTGATTGGATGATAATGACTGTGATGCCTGTCCCACCACTGTGTGTCCGACCAGCAGTACTGATGTTTGGATCAACAAGAAATCAGGTAGGGCCCTCATACTGTCTACTTAGGTTATATGGAGAGTTATGTGTAAGATTTGTGTAAATCTTTCACAAGATTGAAGAACCTTACAGGGTTTTCCTTGACCCCAAATGTGTGTAGTAAACGACCATCAATTCCTAGATATGACCCTTTAAAATAATTTTTCTCCATTCACAATGTATAAGGGGTCAAAAGTCCCCAAAACTAGCATAAATCAAGGGGTCAGGGAATGCCCTTGGACTTGACTAAGTCTAGCATTTTATCTTGTTTATGAGCTATGTATGTAATGTAATAGATGAGGTAAGAAAAAAAATTAAGTGTTTTGTAAATTCAAATTAACAACTGTTATCTTCAAGACAATCAGCTGTATTCAGTCACACTAACAAAAACATATATTACATGTAAAAATATGTTTTTCTTTTACATCTTTAAATCCCTTCAAAGAAATAAATAGCTCGACATATGTATTGTGTTGTCTATTTCAGGATGATTTGACCCACAAGTTGTCTGACATCATCAAAGCCAACAATCAGTTGAAGAGGAATGAACAGAACGGTTCAGCAGCCCACATTATAGCTGAGGACACAAAGATGTTACAGTTCCATGTAGCCACACTCACAGACAATGAGCTGCCAGGTCTTCCAAGGGTAGGTGTAGATAAACATTGTAACTTCTTTACTTCAAAATATTTTAGTGGGGTTTTGCATGGTCTAGTGGTTAACATGGCGGTTTCAGAAGTCGGCAGTCCCAAGTTTTAGCCCCACAGACGCCTCTGGTTTCGTATGAATGTCCTGTGGCAAGACACTTCAGAGCCCTCGCTTTGTACTGGTGAAATCATGAAAGATGTAACATAATTTGAAATTTGCTGACATGGTGTTTAACCCCATACATAAACAATCAAAATATTAAAGGTGAGAGATGAGTGGTTGGAAATTGACATTTGACCTCTGGATTTGTCTCTAATCAAATGAAAAGTAGATAACACAGAAAAACAACAATAGATATAGTCTTTAAGTCTTGCTTGGTAAACAGCAATGTTTATTGAAACACCTTTTTATCCCCAACAGGCAGTACAAAAATCTGGGCGACCACTAAAGTCCATCAAACAAAGGTTGAAGGGTAAGGAGGGGCGAGTGCGTGGAAACTTGATGGGTAAACGTGTGGACTTCTCTGCAAGAACTGTCATCACTCCAGATCCCAATCTCCGTATAGATCAGGTGGGAGTGCCCAGGACCATTGCCCAAAACATGACTTTCCCAGAGATTGTGACTCCATTTAATATTGACAGGTAAGCTTTTTATTGTCACGCATTCTTTCAGGTTGAAATGATAATCATTAATACATGATGGTCTAAATGAGAGTAAATGTTAAAGCCATACTTGCACTCATTTATATCGACATTGTGAAAGTTCTGCAATAATTGAAAATTAACTTAAAAGTACTTTAAATTCCCCTGTACAGAGAAATTGAGACTGTTACACATTCACATGATGCTTTTAAAAGGGTGAATACGCTTAGGTTTGTTTACAATTGGTGATAGAATAAGGTCAGTCGAGAAACGTTGGGAACCAATAAAATCCAAGAAATTCTCCATTTTGAATGTTCAAATTGTTAATATTGGATAAATGTCAGTATTTTTGTGTGATTTTTCTAACCGGGGAATCGCCACACATTAATCTGAGCGCTTCTTGCTATCTAAGGTGTTACTGGAATGTAAACAATGGAGTTAAAATTGTGGGCACCAAATTTGTGAAAATAGCACTTCGAAAAATAGATAATAAAAAGTGCAGGTGTTATATTGTCATGGTCCTGCGGTTTTTCGCTATCTTTGAACATATTCTTTCACACTTTAGAACCCATATAACACAGTTGTGCAGTTTTTCTGAGTGCTAGTATGCTTTTGAAGAGTTGATTGAAAATGTGAACATGTTTGATATTGATTGGAAAAAAATGAACATCTTTGATAGCTACCAATTAAAAGGCAATTAATTCATAATTCAATGAACATGGGGTAAATTAATATAATCGCGAATAAAGTTTTCTCGAAAGTGTGAGAAAATCACTCTGACACCCAAAAACATATGGTTGGTGATAAATCCAAAATACTGTAGAATAATTACATATTTGTTACATTGAAATTAAACACTACATTTCAGAAATTATGTAATTTTTCAAGTAGCTTCTAATACTATACTGAAGCATTTTTTTGTGTACAAGTATTTAGGTGGCAAAATAGTCTTGATCAATTAAAAAAACTTGATACTAGTTGCCAACTTGTGTCATGAAAGTATAGAAATGAGAACTATTGCATGTTGTTTTTTCCTATAAAGTGACTTCAAAGCCATCTGATCAGTATCCTTAATACCATTGACCATTTTTTCAGACTCCATGAGTTAGTCAGAAGAGGTGCTAACCAGTACCCCGGGGCGAAATACATCATCCGAGACAATGGGGAGAGAATTGACCTTCGGTTTCATCCCAAGTCCAGTGACCTTCACCTTCAGATTGGTTACAAGGTGGAGAGGCACATGCAGGATATGGACTTTATAGTGTTCAACAGACAGCCCACCCTGCATAAAATGAGTATGATGTGTCACCAGGTTAAAGTTCTTCCCTGGTCAACTTTCAGAATGAACTTGAGGTTGGTATTGATTGTAACATATCGAGAGTTTAATGCAACACTAAAGTAAGTGCTTCATGTTTATGAAGCACTTTAGTCTTGCATTGAACCCTCAAAATATACTTAGCTGAGCTATCTTGTAGGATGCAATTTGCATTTATTGTTGGTCATTTTCTCAAAGATGCCGTCTTTGAATTAACTGCAATAGATAATCAATTGGTTATTATGTTGTTGAAGATTAGCTTCATTTGTTTTTGAATTCAACGGGAATGGAGAGATGATATTGAGAAGAGAGGTTCTTATGTTTATCTTGTTACTTCTCTTGTTGATGCAGTGTTTTGTTTATTAGTTGTTCAGTGAAATTTGTCAGTTGCAGTACCATCGAATATGTTATAGCCTTTATGACAGAGACTATATTATTACTAATGCATGGATGTTGAATTTCAAAGCAAAACAGGAAAACACTTGATATGCAGGAGTTTCATAAATATTTGTAGTAGGAGGCTGATTTGCAAAAGTAGACGGGGTTTTGGAGGGCCTCATCAGTAGATTTATCACAAAACTGAGCAAAGTAGCCAAGGATATCCCTAGCTCTTAGCCCATTACCAAACAATAACGACATTTGACCACTTTGTTGCAGACGACTCTTGAAAACATTGTGGGAAAAGGAGAATTAGCAATTTCTCCTTTTCCCACAATGTTTTCTGCCCTATCAGAAGATTATTTTCTAATTTCATCACATTTTGAGATGCCGTCTGCTAACTCTTTCAATATGAGACAGTCAAAAATTTGGTGTTTGGTAAAGGGTTAATGAAACCTCTGGATATGTCTCCATTTTGTTATGGAATGACTTTAGACATCTTAAAAAAATTACTGATGAAAAAATATTTTGATATCATTCTAACAGCTGCACCACTCCCTACAATGCTGATTTTGATGGAGATGAAATGAATCTACATTTGGCCCAGTCTCTAGAGAGCAGGGCCGAGATTTCCCAGCTTGCCTACGTACCTCGTATGATCATCACACCCCAATCCAACAGACCCGTCATGGGAATTGTACAAGACACGCTGACTGCTGTGAGAAAAATGACAAAGAGGGATGTCTTCTTAGACAGGGTAAGTGGAATTCTGTGTAATGTCTTGTGCTATTTACAAACTGATAGAAATAACTTGGAGAAAGGAGATAAGATTGGGAAAAAAAGAGGAAAGAAAGATGTGTTACCTCTGACATTAGTTGTTATTACACTAGTGATACGCAGAAGATGAGATTTAAAAAGGGAAAGTTATGCCATTGCTAATTTTGACTTAAGTTTATATTGCCAAAACTTTCCCTAAAGTAAGCTGTGAAGCAAATGATTTATATTATTGGGGGATTAAAAAAGTTGACCTCTAGACAGTAGTTAAACATGAGGTGCCAAATAACAGTCAACAGTCAGGACAGACTTCTCTCCTAAAATGATGTGTATACATTGGAATGATACATCAAAAGTTTTTGTAAAGAAAACGGAGGTAGTGGAGTGAAAAAAAAATTGTAACATTTGAAGGGCATTAACATTTTATTCATTATGATCATGTATTTCATCAATTTGATAATTATTTTAGTTGATATTAATGCTACAATATCTAAGTTGTCAAAACTTATCTTTGAATTGATAAAATATTTAAAAAGGATACTTAAGTTGTTAACTTTCCTTTGTTTTCAGGGCCAGATGATGAACTTGCTTATGTTTTTACCCAGTTGGGATGGACACATGCCCCACCCTGCTATTCTAAAGCCCAAGCCCCTGTGGACAGGCAAACAGATCATATCACTGGTGATTCCTGGTCGGATCAATCTAATCCGGGCTCACAGTACACATCCAGACGAGGAAGATAAAGGCCCATACAAGTGGATTTCTCCTGGAGACACAAAGGTGGGGTTTTATTGTGAAACATTTATTTTTTCATTTTTCATAGGAAGAGCACTTATTAAAAGTTGCTTGTTCACATATATGAAAAATTGAAAGACCGAGAGTTTCGTTTATTGTTGTATGGTTTACAATTAAAAGTAGCTATTGAAAGGGGTCCTGCATAGTCCAGTGGTTAAGTTATCAGACTTAGAACTTGGGGCCCCCAGGTTTGCGCTCCACTGACACTTCTGGTTTTGTGGGAGTTACCTTTAACAAGTCACATCAGAGCCCTGGCCTAGTACTGGTGGGTCCAGGACAGCTGTTGTTAAACACCATACAAAGATATTGTAAACATTGGCAAATTAAAAAATTGAGCCAACTTGTTAAGAAATTAATTGTGAATCTTTTAGTCTTACATGAACTTGAATTGCTCTTCTTTAAAAAATGAATTGTCTTTTTGTGAAACTGCACTGTTTCAAACATTGCCTATTTGTTTAATGCAATAAAGATGAATTGTATATTATTGAAAGATAAAGTTCATGAATATTCTCATCCAAAATTTATTACAAAGTTGTGATGAATAATTCCTGGAATTTTTACTTACAGGTACTGATTGAAGATGGTGAACTTGTTTCTGGAATCCTTTGTAAGAAGTCATTAGGTCCTTCTGCTGGCTCTATACAGAATGTTGTGTTTCTGGAGTTGGGCTTTGAACAAGCAGGTAAATATTGATTTATCAGGAATTACACGATTACCTTGGAGTACTTAAATGATGTCTCAAAACAATGCGTTAAAGAGAATGAATATCTTAATAGAATTCGTAATTGTACATGATTTTGTAAGCATAGGATTCTTTTTAAGACTTCAATTGAGGACTTCTAATAAACCATTGATATAACCAAGAAAGGAGAAAGGAACTAAGAATAATTGAGGTAAAACAACACACTTTCAAATAAGCCATTCTACAGCCAGTTATTATGAAGTCACAATTAGTTATTGCTCTTTTGAAGGCTTTCTGTATAGGAAAATTCATCTTGTTTGTGTTTTGTGAATGGGAAAGTTCATATTTGTATGATTTTGTAGGTTTTGTTTATGGAAACATTCAGACTGTTGTGAACAACTGGCTACTGATTGAAGGGTTCAGTATCGGAATTGGAGACACCATTGCAGATCCTCAAACATACATTGACATCCAGGACACTATCAAAAAAGCTAAGGTAAGAATTGGCTAAAATTTACGATCATTAGCATGTTTTCTTATTCCTTTGTTAGGAATTTTGGGACACTAGCAAGCTATAGGGGTGAGTAGACAGTATTGCTTTAACATTTATAATGAAATTTGTATTAATGAAACTAAATATAAGAAGAATTGGAGAGAGCGCAAGGGAGATAGTGGGTGTTTGTAGAATACAGTTTAAACTCACTTTATTTATGCTCCATATTTTCTTCTGCAATCGTTTGCAATTAAGTAAGGTTGATTTTTTATTTTATGAGAGAAAGGCTTAAGGAATGCTGATGGATCTAAAAAGTTTGACCAGCCCTTAGAGACTGTCACATTTATGATGTATTTAGTTAAGTCTATAATGTATTTTGATTGTTTTATTCTAGTTGGACGTGATAGAAATCATCGAGAAGGCTCACAACGATGATTTAGAACCCACACCTGGTAACACACTGAGGCAGACATTTGAGGACCAGGTGAATCGTATATTGAACGATGCGAGAGACAAAACCGGAAGTAAAGCCCAGAAGTCTCTGTCAGAGTTCAACAACTTCAAAGCGATGGTGGTGGCTGGTTCCAAAGGATCAAAGATTAATATTTCTCAGGTTCGTGATTTGAAGTGAAGGTTTGGAGTGTAATTGATAGATGTATATGCTAAGTAAAATGCCAATAAGGGAGAAATGACATTGAATTTGTCAAAAGGATAGTATTTTAATGACATTTCACTCTATGCATATTCCAATGTAAAATGAAACAATTTGTAACGAAATTGTATACAATGCCACATATCTCCTATCTTATGTTTATGCATCAAATTTGGGTAGTGTATTAAGAAACTACTATGGTTGTACTGTTATTTTGCCGAATGGCTATTCATTATGTATGTGTTCTGTTGCTGTAACTGAAATTCTGCGTAAGAAGTTGAAAATAAATAAGGAAAATGGTTTTAGGAAATTGTTCTGAAGTGACTATTGCAGTTGGCTCAAATAGTCAAATCAATATGATTTTTTTTTTATTTATTTTTTACAGAATTAAATGAGTTAATAAACATATGAGAGATGATGTATGTTTGAAGTTATTCTGAATTGATCATTGCAGTTGGCTAGAACTAATCAAATGAACATTAACCTTAATTGTATTTTTTATTATTGTTTTAACAGAATCCAATAAGTTTCAATCTATGAGAGATGATGTATGTTTGTAGGTTATTGCCTGTGTGGGCCAGCAGAACGTTGAAGGAAAGCGTATTCCATTTGGCTTTAGACACAGGACATTGCCCCACTTCATCAAGGATGATTACGGTCCGGAGTCGAGAGGGTTTGTGGAAAACTCCTACCTCGCTGGTCTAACTCCATCCGAATTC
The DNA here is from genome assembly GCA_947846245.1 of Cerastoderma edule. Taxonomy (NCBI): domain Eukaryota; kingdom Metazoa; phylum Mollusca; class Bivalvia; order Cardiida; family Cardiidae; genus Cerastoderma; species Cerastoderma edule. The sequence continues at coordinate 24,146,690 of OX401419.1, read as the reverse complement.
TTCTTCCACGCTATGGGAGGGCGTGAAGGTCTGATTGATACTGCTGTAAAGACAGCCGAGACAGGTGGGTTTTTAACTTTTGATCTAATGCTTATGGCTGAAACAAGTATCAGTGATGGTCCTAGCCTGAGAAGCAGTCGGACATGGTTTTGAAACAAATGTCTCATCTGTAATGAAATATGAATTAAGAATTGGAGACATTTCAGAATTTTATGGGACAATTCAATTTCGGAGTGAGACATAAGTTTCCTATTTGGCTATTTAAAGCAAATCTGTAACTATATTTGTATAGCTTATATTATGAAACATGAAAGAAATGAACCAAGATTTGCTTTACCTGAAGAAGTTTTTCAGAAAAATGACCACGTCTTGCGAAGGGAATAACACCGAGGTATGTTTTACTGTAAACCTAGTGTTTGTGAAGATCTGATTGATACAGCTGCTTAGTACTGGTGGATCCAGGAAAGCCATATCATAAATGAAAAATTATTGATGCAGCGGTAAACACCATTCAATTATACAGCTGTAAAGACAGCTAAAATGGGTATGATTTTCTCTTGGTCTTATGCTCCCCCATAGCTTTATAACCTTTATTTCTTGAAGATGTAATTGAACAAGACTGCCTTTGATTAACAATATTTTTATTTATAACATTGATTTAAATGCCCATTTATTATGAATCAGACTTCATGCCTCATGATGGAATTATTTGAGGTATATTGTTTTGGTCTTTACCTGTCTAAAACCTTTATCAGGCTTATATAATAACAATGCTTTGACCAAGGATCTTGAAAAAAAAAAGCATATCCAGACTCTTCCTTGACCCTCAACATATGTAGTAAATGACCCTGGATTTGACCTTTTAAGATCATTATTTTCCATTCACATATCCTTATATAAGGGGCCAAAAGTCGCTCAAATTGGAATAAATGAAGTGTCCAAGCAAAATCCCTGCACATCTTTGAAAAAGTTGAACATTTTGATGTTTTTTGTTTTTTTTTTGTGATATACCTACAGGTTACATTCAGAGACGTTTGATCAAGGCTATGGAGAGTGTAATGGTGAAGTATGATGGTACTGTCCGTAATCAGGTAGAACAGTTGGTCCAGCTCAGGTACGGAGAAGATGGTCTCGATGCGTGCCATGTGGAATTTCAAGCCATGCCAACGTTGAAACCTTCAAACAGAGCCTTCGAGAAGAAATTCAGATTTGACGTCTCAAATGAAAGGTAAATAGTGTGAACTGCCAGTGATTGGTGATTTGTTTTTGCATTGTGTGTCCAAACATTGAAGAATAGATTGATACATTTTGTCTTCTAAATGTTTTTTATTTTTTTCGTAGAATTAAATTATGAATGATAAAAAAACTTAATTGAAGCAATCCTCTAAGTCTTGTTTTGGGTGGCCTGGTGGTTAAGGTGGCGGTCTAGAACTCGGGGTCCCAGGTTTAAGCCTCATTGACATCTCTGGTTTCATGGGAGTGTCCTTTGACAAACCACTATAGAGCTTTAGCCTAGTACTAATCCATTTAGGAAAGCCGTAACATAACTGAAAAGTTGTTGACGTGGCATTAAACACGATAAAAAATCAGGGTTTTTTGTTGAGATGGATTTATATGGTAGCACAAAATAGCGAAAAGTGTAATAGCTGTAAAAGTGTTAGTATAGAGTTAAATCATGAATGGTAAATAACGTTTTATTGATGCAAACTTTAAGTATTGTTTTTGGGTCCTACATGGCCCAGTGGTTAAGGCGACAGACTAAGAACTTGGGGATCTCGAGTTCAAGCCCCACCAACACCTCTGGTGGGTGTGGCCTTTGGCAAGTCACTTCTGGTTGATCCAGGAAAGCTTCAACATAGAAAAAAATCATAACAGGCCATAAAGCAGCATATAAAAAACAACTCTTGTTTTTTAACTTACAGACAATTAAAGAAGTGTATCACTGAAGATGTGGTGAGAGAACTTTTGTCAGATGCCCAGTCTCTGTCGGAGATAGAGCAGGAGTGGGAGCAGCTTAAAGAGGACAGAGACGCCCTGAGACAGATCTTCCCCACAGGCGACAGTAAAATTGTACTGCCGTGTAACCTACAGAGGATGATCTGGAATGCCACAAAAATCTTCAAGATTGACACTAGAAAGCCGACGGATCTTCATCCATTTAAAGTGGTGGAAGGTTTGTGAACGTTTATGTACCATTTTTGCTATTATATGCAACTTTTTTCTTTGATAAATTCCTTGGTGGCCAAGTGGTTCAGGTGTAGGACATGTTAAGGGCTCAATACCCACCTGCTAACTCATTACAAATTTTTTATTTATTTTCATTCATTCATTACAAATTCTTATTTTTTTCTTTAACCAAATACATTTAAGCCTGTAAATAATTCAATACATGTTTATCCACATCATCATAAGGTGCGCTAAATGACCTAAGCTGTCAATGCGCCTTAAAACAATATTCATTCATTCATTCAATACCCACTTGCATATTTTTGTGGGAGTGTCCTTGGGTAAGACATTGGAGAGACGGAAGCTTGAAGCTTACTAAATTCACTCTCGATGACTGCTTCCTGGATACTGCGCCAGTACTCGCGCCGTCATGTGGGTTAGCCTCGGCAATTCTCACCTTGCCTGACGGGAATTCGAACTCGGTATAAGAGGCCGACGCTCTACCACTGCACCACTGTAGACATTGTGCTAAACCGTATATTTATTTATTTTTATTTTAGATCAATACATTTAAGCTTTTAACATCTATAACCAATTAAGGTATCCTATAAAATTATGGAAATACTGCAGGTGCAAAGTGTAACCATAGACAAACCTCTGAAAAAAGATGTGACAAAAAGAAACAAAGAGCGAAAATTTCTTTTATTCTATTGAATGTTTTTTTTCCATTAATAAAAGCATTTCTTAAAGAATGTTATTGTTACTTTTTCAATTGAGTTTGGGGTCTTCCTCCATCAATCGAATCGGTCAAAACAACATAACTGAAATAATGATGACAAAATCTGAAACCCATATAAATAAATAAAAGGAATCAGCTATATCTCTGTTTTGCCCTTCAGATGTGAAGCACCTGTGCAAGAGACTAATGGTAGTAGCAGGAGAGGACAGATTGAGTATAGTAGCAAACGAAAACGCTACGCTTCTCATGAAGATTCTGATTCGTGCAACATTCTGTGCAAAACGTGTAATTGACGAATACAGGCTGTCAAACGAGGCGTTTGATTGGTTGATCGGTGAAATTGGTTCCAAGTTTCAGGCCGCTCAGGTACGTCAAACTGCCAATGATTGAACTTTATAAAATGCTTACTGCTTGTTGTAGTTTTCAAGCTCCCACCAATATCTTCAATTGACAATGTTTAACTAAATCACAAATACAATTGAGTAAGGTTGTTTTGAAGTGAGATAAAAAAAAATACTTAAAATGAAGGAGAATGATTATTTTCTCTCATTTTTAACTTGAATTAGCTAAGATGTGTTAAGACAAAAAGTAACCAGTTTTAACTAAATTGTAAAAAAAATACCTGTGCAAAGTTGATTTGAAGTGTGTTCAGAACAATTAAATGAAATAGAATGACTGTCTACTCTAATTTTTTCCCTGACTTCACACCTGATATATATGCATAAGCGACAGAGTAACAAGGTTCAACTAGATTTTAAACAAAACCTGACAAAGTTGGTGTGTAGTGTGATGAAAAACATTAGATGATGTAAAATGATTGTCTATTCTAATTTTTTCCCTGACTGCACAATTAATATTTATAAGAAACTAAAAGTATCAGGATTCAACTAATTTTAAACAAAACGAGGCGAAGATTTAGTGTAGTGTGATGAAAAACATTAGATGATGTAAAATGATTGTATATTCTAATTTTTTCCCTGACTGCACAATTTATATATAAGAAGTTAAAAGTATCATGATTCACCTAGAGTTTTAAGCCAAACTAGGCAGTTTGTTTGTTGTGTGATGAAAAAACGTAAATTGATAAAGAATGATTATCTACTCTCACATTCTATATACATAAGAAACAAAAGTATCAATGTTCTATACTCAATTAAAAGGAACCAGGCAAAGTTGTTGTGAAGTGTGATGAGAAACATTCAATGAGATGAAATGATTGTCTATTCTAATTTTTTCCCTGACTGCACATTCAATATGTATAAGAAACAAAAAGTATCAAGGTTTAAATTAATTCTAAACAAAACTAGGCAAAGTTTGTGTGAAGTATGATGAAAACGTTAATTGATGAAGAATGATATCTACTCTCTCGTTGTATATATATATTTAAGAAACAAAAAGTACCATGAACCAGGCAAAGTTGGTGTTTAGTGTGATGAGAAACATTAAATGAGATAAAATGATTGTCTACTCTAATTTTTTCCCTGACTTCACATCCTGTATATATGTATGCATAAGAGACAAAAAGTGTAAAGGTTTGAATGAATTTTAAACAAATCTGTGCAAGGTTGGAGTGTGCAGTGTGATGAAAAACATTAGATGATGTAGAATGATTGTCTATTCTAATTTTTTCCCTGATTGCACAACCAACATAAACTACACTGCAGCCTCATTATAACACGGTCGTCGGGAGCCATGATGCTAGATCCGCGTTAATAGTGGGGTTGACAAATATAACCCGGGGTCCCTTACGCGCTATATGCCAGACCATAACCACTTAATAAAGAAACAATCAGATTCAAGAAGTAGTCTATTCATATTTCAAGATTGTGTTGAGTTACGGACTTATCATTGAATTTATTGTGAATAAAAGAAAAGCAAATGAAAAACATAATCAAAACTTACATGTTTAACTATATATTCCTTTTATTTGTTTCATTACGATTCAAGTTAAGGATCATTGATAGAGGCACATGCAGTTTAAATACACACTACAGAAAAAGGAGGGTGGATTCAGTTAACCCATGTTCTATTTATAGATTTAAACTCCAAGTAACGAGTGAGTAAATTTTATCGATAGTTCTCCCAGCATGTGTACCTAATGCTTTACCATTTAAACTAGGTGTGTGTATACATATGATGGAAACAAAGAAGTTAAAACTTCATATGTTAGTGATATTTGTTTAAAAAGTGTGCATACGGTTGGGACGCCCTAGGTTTGGGGAAAAGCATGGGTGCACGAGGGGATTTATGCATCTATATCCGATAAAAACCTGTAGTTGCTCTAAGTTTTGAGTCAATCAGGCATAAAGCACTCCCCTGAATAAGCGTGTACAAACTAATGATATTATGTAATTTATCAACACTATGTACACATAGATTTAAATCTTCCCTCGGGTCACGGATTGTGTACTTATAAAGGCCACACGCTTTGTTTAAAAGACCGTGACAAACAATGGGGATTACCCAGGGAGTTATTGATTTTCACGCCTTCGGAGTGCAATTTGTAGGTAGACTTTCTATTTAGGATGCCGACCGCGTCATTTTGCAGAAAGGGGGAGATTTAGGCTATTGTTTAAGCCCTAATGTGCTTGAAATTTTGGGAGCCATAGGAGACCCGCGTTATAATGAATATCGCGATATAACAGGTCGCGGTATAATGAGTCTGCAGTGTAAATAGAGTGAATTTTGCATGAATAGTGCTTTGTGAAAATTCGACACAAAATTGTTTGGCATTTCGACTGACTAGCTTTAGTTTAATATTTAATTATGGGTTAGTTTGAGAGTTGAAATATCTACCCACAATAGCTAATGTATTGTCACTCAGAAAGCTATGCAACATGATACAATTTAATAGTGTTGTTGAAGAAATGTTTATTGTAACATATTGATATGTAAACAAGACAACAACTTATGTTGAGGTAGAGATTTGAGAGGAGCCTCTATGACCTAGTGGTTTTAGTACAGAACTTGAAATCACATGACCCCTCCGTATATAGGTTTAATCCCTGTGACGGCATTAAGATCTTGATGAGAAATAGTCTCCAGACTGAAGGGTCCTGCATGACCCAGTGGTTAATTTGGCAGACTTAGAACTCTGGGGATCGGGTTAAAGCCCCACTGGCAACTCTGGTTTCATGGGAGTTAACCTTTGGCAAGTCACTTTAGAGCCCTAACCTAGTACTAGTGTATCCAGGAAAGCCTTTAAATAACTAAAAAACTGTTGATACAGGTTTAAACACCATACAAACAAGAGTCTCCAAACTGATTTACTTAATGCCCATGGTTCTACCTGACATGACCAGTCCTTATACGCAGTTGAGTATATGTATTTTTCCATCATTAAGAGTCTGGGATCACAACATAACTGAAACAATTTTGATGTGATGTTAAATCCATATGAGTATTAGGAGATTTTAGAATATCCCTGTTGTTTAACTCCAGGCCCATCCAGGTGAGATGGTAGGAGCTCTGGCGGCCCAGTCTCTGGGAGAGCCCGCCACACAGATGACGCTGAACACTTTCCATTACGCCGGTGTGTCGGCCAAGAACGTAACCCTCGGTGTGCCAAGGTTGAAGGAAATTATCAACATCTCAAAGAAACCCAAGACTCCCTCGCTCACCGTCTTTTTGATTGGTCAGGCTTCGAGAGATGCTGAAAAGGCGAAGGTAAATAAAGTTTGGTTCATAAATCAAACTGTGCCTAAGGGTATTTTGATAAGAATTTTTAAGTTTTATAGAAAAAGATGAACAGATTTAACCTTTGAAATGGTCTGGCTTTTTAAGAAAAGATTGAATGTAATATGACCTAAGATAGTGACATTTGCTTTGATAACTTAAATTTTGATGAAAATAGATTAACCCCTGTTAACAACCAATCTGATAATTTGACAAAGTGTCTTTGGAGGACTACATGATCATTAAATCAATAGTGGAAACATTGTGACAACTAAGTATTGGAAACATGGTGCCAACAAAATTGTGTTAAAATGTCATTTGCTACCAAGACATCTCATCAGATGAGAGAAAAGGTTGAATAGTAACGTCCACCATAACTTATTTGCAAATTAATTCAAACATTTTTTATTTGCAGGATGTATTATGTAGACTGGAACACACCACTTTGAGAAAGGTGACTGCAAATACAGCCATCTATTACGACCCTGACCCCCAGAACACGGTGATAGCGGAGGATCAGGAGTGGGTGAATGTTTACTATGAAATGCCAGACTTCGATGTGTCGAAGATCTCAGCTTGGTTACTGAGAATAGAGTTGGACAGAAAAAGGATGACGGACAAAAAGCTCTCAATGGAACAGATCTCTGAGAAAATCACTGCTGGTAGGGGTTCTTATTATACCGATGATGTTTTTGTGATGCTCTATTTGTTAGAGGTGAGATTTGTGTAAAAGGATAGTGTTTATAACTCCATTATAATTCCATTATATTTTGCATATTATATTTTATAACTTTTAAGTTGATATTTGAAAGCTTTATAGATATTAATGTCAGTCATGAATACTTTTCTTTCTTTTTTTCTCTCTTTTTTTGGAAAAAAACAAATATGTTTTTCAAGAGTTGCTTTCTGCAAATGCTTTGATAGTTGCTCAAATAAGGGATGGATACAGCTTCATTGCGTGTCAAGCTTTTTAAGTTTTTTCAATATTTATGGAATGCGTGCTTTGAATATGTATGATATCAAGGAATACTCCCTCATAAGGAAAAGCTGATATACCAACACAGCTGTTTCCAAAAAAATTGTTTTGTAATTAAAAAAACAAAAACATTTGATTTACTATTTAGTCTTAAGGGTGTCCATTTTATTTTCAGGCTTTGGTGATGATCTTAACTGTATCTTTAATGATGACAATGCAGAGAAGTTGGTGCTACGTTTAAGAATCATGAATTCTGAAGACAACAAAATGCAAGATGTAAGTTTTACCTTGTTATCTAAAGCTCTGTTTATCTTAACTCAGTGTTCTCAAGAGGCAGCAGGCTAAAATGACTGATTCAAATGATGTTTTGGCCAGTTCAAATTCACAGAGACGTTAAGAACCAATGTAATGAAATAATGCTGATGTGATGTAAAACCCATATAAATAGAAATATATATCTGTGTTATTTATGACACATGTGTATTTTGCAGGAGGAGGAGGTAGTAGATAAGATGGAGGACGATGTTTTCCTGAGATGTATCGAATCTAATCTCTTATCAGACATGACGCTTCAGGGAATAGAGGCAATTGCCAAGGTTAGTAAAGTTTGGTTGGTTTCATGTGTTTGTTGGTCGTGCATGGCCTAATAGTAAAAGTGTAAGACTAACAACATGTATTGGGTTTAGTCCTCGCCTGTGTCACTGGGAGTGGGAGTCTCCTTTTGCAAGACACTGCAGAGCCCTTCCTGCCTTGTATTAGTGAAATGCGGGAAAGTTGAAAAATCTCTGAAATAATGTTGACATTGCATTTAACCCCATACAAACAAGTAAATCATGTTAACCCCATACAAATAAGTAAATCATGTGTTTGTCATTCTTGAAAAGATGATTTGGTTTATTGTTTTGAATTTAGAAAATATTTTTGCATGAGAAGAGGGAATGGTGAGATATAGCCTATAACATTGACTGATCTGGATGTGAACATGTATAAAGTGCAGTGATGACAATGCGGGTCCTGCATGGCCCTGTGGTTTAGGTGGCAGACTAAGAACTTGTGAGTCCTGGGTTTGAGTACCTCTGACAAGTCACTACAAAGCCCTAGCCTAGTACTGGTGGATCCAGGAAAGCAGTTGCAAAACTGAAAAATTGTGCGGCATTAAACACCATACAAGCAAAGGCGATGTCAGTGACTGGTCCGATTATTTCCGCTTTTTGAATCAAGACTTCATAATGGATTTTTATTGGCCTGCTATTGAGGTGTTTTTCTGTACATTATAGGTATACATGCATTTGCCTCACACTGATGATAAGAAGAGGATTTGTATAACAGACGAAGGAGAGTTTAAAGCCGTGGCTGAGTGGATATTGGAAACTGATGGAACTGCACTGACTCGAGTCCTCAGTGAGAGAGACGTGGATCCAGTGAGAACAACAACCAACGACATTGTAGAAGTCTTTGCGGTAAGTCTGATAAGTCTACACCTATTTATTTTACATTGGTCGTGAATGTTCTTATGCTCTCTGGAAAGTTATTTGCCACAGTAGGTAGCATGTTGTATATATATCTCCCGTTTATATCAAATTTCCCTTTCATGAGAGGTAGTTTCCAGACTGACTTACAGTGTGCCGATGGTTCTACCCGGCTTGACAGGCCCTTATTGGCAGTTGAGTATGGGATCATCCTGCATCATTATGAGTGGGCATTGCAACACAATTGAGATAATATTGACGCAATGTAAAACCCCATATAAATAAAAAGCATTCATTTTACTTTACAGACATTAGGTATAGAAGCTGTGCGAAAGTCCATTGAGAAGGAGATGAACCATGTAATATCGTTTGATGGTTCATATGTCAACTATCGACATCTGGCATTGTTGTGTGATGTGATGACAGCCAAGGGTCATTTAATGGCTATTACACGTCACGGTATCAACAGGCAGGAGACTGGGGCTCTGGCTAGGTGTTCATTTGAGGAAACTGTAAGTAGATATTAAGTTGTCTTGGTTTTTTTCATGCATTTGCAACTCGTCTGTCTCTAAGATATAAGAAAAGAGAGAGAACCAGGGGCCCATTTCATTAACAATCGCAAGAGTATTTGATCTCTTAGGCGCATTTTATTAATGTCAATGTATGTGTGATTTTAATCGCTCTTAACTAAGTGTGCTTAAGACATTTGATGAAATGGACCATAGTGTCATTAGCATGTAATTAAATAAAAAGAGTTAATTAGAATTGTCTAGTTTTCTGTTATTCTTAAAAACATTGGAGGTAATGTGCAGAGTGATGAAAAAATCTTATTGATTAAGAATGATTATTATTCTAATTTTTTCCCTGACTGCACAATGGACTTGATATCAATAGAAGTATGATTTGACTTTATGGGGACTATCAAAGAAATGGATATTGACAACCAACATTATACACATCCCGATTGTAGAGTTGAAACAAGATGATGAGGGGCTGGATTAAGTATCTCTCAAGAAGGCATCTGGGCACCGTTATACTAAACATCTTTTGCTAAAAATTTGTATAAGTTCAAAACAACATTCCCTCTTATTTCAATTTTGAGATGAACAATATTGAAACGCATTGAACCAATGATGCATCACTAGACAATATTGTACTTTTATTTGACAATCCATTCATTTGTATCACTTTTGACCTTCAGACACAAATATTTTCTTCAAGTCTAGTTTAGTGAAATGATATTCAGTTTTCTAACAACTGTTAGATGCATAACCAAACTAAAATATCATTAATGAATTTTCTTAATGGCATAATGTTCTGTTATCAATTTGAAATGTTTTGGAGGAGATGTGCAGTATGATGAAAATTCATTATATGATGTAGAATGACTATTTAACTACTCTAATTTTTTCCCTGACTGCACACTTTAGAGCTTATTAACACTCGAGAGGAATATAACCTTTGTGCATAGATTTATTATACAATCGAAACGCTGGTTATAAGGTTTCTTTTATATCTAAAAATCTGTGGCCTTGTGGTTGGAGTACAGAACTTGATATCACATAGCCCCTCTCGGCATGGGCTCATGTCCTGTTAACAGCATATGAATATTGATGGAGGCCTACTGATTAACAAGATGCTAAAGGTTCTACCTGGATTGACCAGTCTTTATTGGCAGTTGAATATGGGGTTTTCCCCCCATCATAAAAAGAGACAGGCATTTGAATTTAAGTGACATAATGTTTTGGGCCTATGTGGTCTAGTGGTTAGAGTACAGAACTTGAAATCACATTACCCCTCTCGGCATGGGCTCAAATCCTGGTGAGGGAAATGGATTTTCATGAGAGGTGGTCTCCCAACTCGAACTGGAATAATGTTGAGATGTTAACATATGTGAATATAAATATTTATGTAAGTAAAAATGAAATTTTTGTCCTTAATTTAAGGTGGACATTATAATGGAAGCTGCTGCCCATGCAGAAGTGGATCCCATGAAGGGTGTGTCGGAGGCGATTATGTTGGGTCAGCTGGCCAGAATTGGTACCGGCTCCTTCGATTTACTCCTGGACGCGGAGAAATGTAAACACGGCATGGAGATACCCACAAATATTGGAGCTGGAATGATGGGAGGAGGTAGGCCCGTCTTTTGTTTTATTTGGATAGTGTACAGAACAGAGTGTTTAATAGGACAATCTCAGAGATTGGGGTTCAAACTAAAATATATAATGACATAGATTTCTAAAGAAACTTAAGACTATATTATTGACTGCTTTTTAATCCAGCTCATAATCGTACAGAAAAAATGTTGAATATTTATATTTGCAGATATTGTAAACCGTTTGAACATGTAAACAAACAGGAAATTGAAAATGATCATTTTATCAACCCCTTATATATGGAATTATGAATGGAAAATGGTAATCTTTAGGGGTCATACCAAGGAATCGGGGATCAATTACTATGCAATATAGGAGTCAGGGAAAACCCTGCCAACAATATATGCTTTTGATAAGACATGAATGTGATTTGAATACTTTAACATTGATCCAGCAACTCTTGAGTTTTAATGAGAGAAAAAATAACAATTTCAAATGTCCAGACTTAATCTTGCATTTAAAATTGTATTTTTTTTTTACAATCTCTCCTTTCCATTTCAGTTGGAACTGGAATGTTTATTGGAGCCGTAGGCAGTCCTGCAGCTGGAATGTCACCTCAAATGACTCCATGGCAACAAGGGGCAACACCTGGTTATGCAAGTGCCTGGTCCCCTGGAATTGGAAGCGGCATGACCCCCGGTGCTGCAGGTTTCTCTCCGTCGGGTGCCAGCGAGAGTGGATACAGTCCCGGCTACAGTCCAGCCTGGTCCCCGCAGCCGGGATCTCCAAGCTCCCCATCCAGTCCATACATTCCGAGTCCGAGGGGGGCCATGTCTCCCAGCTACTCGCCTACGTCACCGTCGTATATTCCGAGTTCGCCCGCAATGTCGGGTGGAGGCACACCACAGAGTCCTGGTTACTCGCCGACGAGTCCATCGTACAGCCCAACAAGCCCCGGGTATTCACCGACTTCGCCAAACTACAGCCCGACTTCCCCGTCATACTCCCCGACGAGTCCTTCATACAGCCCTACAAGCCCATCGTATTCTCCAACCAGTCCTTCGTATTCACCGACAAGTCCAAGTTACAGTCCGACAAGTCCTAGTTATAGTCCTACGTCACCATCGTACAGCCCGACGTCACCGTCGTACAGCCCCACGAGTCCTAGCTACTCGCCAACGAGTCCGTCATACTCGCCAACCTCTCCGAGTTACAGCCCGACATCTCCCTCATATTCGCCAACGTCGCCCTCATATAGCCCTACAAGTCCTAGTTACAGTCCAACAAGCCCCAGTTACTCTCCCACAAGCCCAAGTTATTCCCCGACATCGCCCAGCTATTCGCCCTCCTCACCGAATTACAGCCCATCTTCGTCTTACAGCCCGTCGAGCCCCTCGTACAGCCCCACATCACCAAGTTACAGTCCGTCAAGTCCTAACTACAGCCCAAGTAGTCCTAGCTACTCACCGAGCAGTCCTAAATACAGCCCGCAGTCACCATCGTATTCTCCGACGAGCCCTTCATACTCCCCCTCCAGTCCTAAATACAGCCCGGCCTCGCCCAGCTACTCCCCGACGTCGCCGTCGTATTCACCCTCGTCTCCGCAGTACAGCCCGGCATCCCCGACGTATAGCCCCACCTCCCCGGCTTATAGTCCGGGGTCCATCAGTGACAGGGGCTCCCATAAATACAGCCCCAGTTCTCCGCAATACAGCCCTACTTCGCCGACGTACTCGCCATCCAGTCCCCAGTATTCTCCGGCGAGCCCATCCTACTCCCCGTCAAGCCCGCAGTATGCCTCGGCGTCGCCCTCCTACAGTCCGTCGAGTCCTCAGTACTCCCCATCAACCCCAGCGTACACCCCTACCACGCCCAAATATTCGCCAACTAGTCCTGCGTACAGTGCTGCAGATGATGATAGTGATATGGATTAGACAGATCGTCAAGGAAATGTGGTGTGGACTATATTGTTGCTGTCGAGTATACAATCTTAATGAAAATCATTGGAAATGATAAGTGGTTATGGTGAGGAGATCATGGTGTATTCGTAACGCACTTGCTTGTTAGACACAATATTTCATTGCCTTATCCCTTAATCAAACCCAATGTTTTAGACTGTCCCAAATTGAAAGAGTTTTTCAGATGACATTTCAAAATTTGATGAAATTGAAAATATTCTTATGATAGGGTAGAAAACATTGTGGGAATAGGAGAAATTGCTTGTAACAAGCCTATTTCTCCTTTATCCACAATGTTTTTCAAGAGTTGTTTGCAGCAAACTGGTCAAATGTCATTATTGTTTGGTAATTGGTTAAGTGGTTATGGTGTGGGGATCATGTTGTTTTCATAACACACTTTCTTGTTGGACACAATATTTCATTGTTTAAAACAATGTTATATTATTAAAAATAAAAGGAAGTTTCGAGAAATTTGACTCGAGAACTAATTCTGTTCTAAAGGATGAAAAGTATTTAGATGATACAAGTCTACTCAATTTAAGTGAAAAACATAGGAAATTAAGTGCTATTTTGTGTTTAACGGAAATGAAGATCCAAGTTTTTTTTATTTTTTTGTTATTCAGGCTGGATAGAGAATTGAACTGTTCTGCTGACTTCATCAATTGTGTTTTCTATGAAAATATGATATAATAGTTTTGTTGTGTATGTTTTGCTGTATGTATATGTTTTGCTGTATAAAGTATTTTGGTAATTGCTTAAGGCTTAGCACATGCTTGCTGTGCTTTACAAGTGTATTGAGAGTATTTGAAAATTGGTTTATCTATTAAACTGTTGATAGTACAAAAAGACTGCAAGGTATTGAGTTGTAAATACTTGTAATGTTTTTGGGGGCATTTTTCTTTACATTAAGAAAAAAAGAAAAGCTGAAATGAAGTTGTGTTACCTGTCTTTACAGTGTGTATATAATTGTAAATATTTGTAAGTATAGCTTGAAGAGAAAATCACTTGTGAAAACTGCAGTGCAGATGAAATTCGTGTTTTGTAAATAGTGTTCAAATTTTTAATTTTGGAAAAAAAAGGTCGGGTTCAGATTGAATATTCAGAAGTAGGTTAGTTCTACAGAAAGATATTTTTGTTTTATTGTTGCAAATTAAAAGATATTTCTAATGAAACTAGTTGAAATTAAAAGAAAAAGAAGATGCAGTATAGATGTAAAGAGACGATTGTATGAAAGGAGAGAAATGCATTTTTCGCTTTTGAAGCAATTATTTCATATACTATGTTTAACATGTGAGTTATGTCTTTTTTTTAAGAGCCAAATTACGGGTTCAGTGCAATACTATAGTAAGTGCTTCATGTTTATGAAGCACTTACTATAGTGTTGCATTGAACCCTCGAAATGTATACTGTTTGTCAACTTTTGAGCATTGTCATTTTCTTGTGACAAATGAAACACATTTATTCACCTGTTATAAAAGCAGCTACAAGCGAACTTTGGACAAATTTCCATTATTAAATAATGAAAACATTAAGATAAAGAATATTTGATCATTTCTTTAATCAGGATGATTTTATGATTGACTTCCTTCTTGATTCTTTCCTAAATTTAGTTTGAAGATGACTTATGTTTTTAAAGCAATTGAAATATGCCAATAATTATACTGGTATCTTTAAATTTCTTGGGATGGTTGGGTTTTTTTTTGTCAGAAAGAAACAATACTTTGTGCAACTGTTGCTACAATAGACTCATTTTATTTTATATTGACAGATTGTACATAATGTGTATAACTTTGCTATCTGTGTTCATTTTGTTGGTTTATTTTCATGATATTCTTAAAGAAAAAAAAAACAACAAAAAATGCATCTAAAAAGTCCTGACAAAAGGAAAATTCATTTAAATCAAATTCTCATTTGGTCACAAATATTATGATAATTTCAAATTTAAATTATCCTCATGTAAATTATGCTGTTAGAATCAAGATATCTTTGGTTTTTGGCAGTGTTTAAAGAGTCGGCTTCAATTCAGTTTGTAAATTGCATTTGTGCAATGAAAGCTTTTGTTACTAGGTTCAATTCCGACTCGGAAGCAATATTAGATAACAATGTTCAATTTAAAGGTTTGCTGCAAGCAAGTTCTTGAAACATTCGGATGTCTAAAACCAGAGTTTAGCTAAATAGGATTAACCCTTATAGTGCTGGGACAGACATGCTTATACAAACAGGGTGGATCAAGGCCAGGCACCAAGTAAATTGGTGGCCGGCCTGTGATCTAACCTGTTTGCTACATCTGAGTATCTTTCCTCATCAAAATTAAGCAGATATTTCAGGTTTGGGAAAGCAGTCAACACAAAAATCTATTATTAGAAAATTACCCAGCATTCTAAGGGTTTAATTAGAGCCCTATGGTTGTTGAAATAGTAGAGGTAGAAATGATGCCACAACTGTCTAGTGATATTAGATATGTTCACAAATCTGTTGTGGTCTGTTGACTTTTTTCCCAATCAGCATTTGTAAATTCTTTGTTTACAGAATCTTATGGACAGTCCTCAGTAACTTTTGATGAGGAAATTGTTTAAAGTAATCATGATTGCCTTGTGGTTATTAGTAACACTAGCTACTAATTGAAATTCTGAATAATGTAAAATATTTTTGAAATGTTTGAATCGAAATAAAAGAAGAAAACCCAAAAGCTGTCTTTGTATTTTGTTACTGGCATGTCTGTATTAATAGTTAAATTCCTATTTTCATAAGTCATTTAACCCTTATAGTGCTGGAACCCACTTCATGCTTATGCAAACAGTTTAGATCCAGGCCAGCCTCCAAGTAAATTGACGGCTGATCTGTGATCTAACCTGTTTGCAACTCTGGGTATCTTTCTTCATCATAATTAAGTAGATAATTAAGGTTCTTACTTCTCGCAGGATTTGAACCCACGACTCTGGTGTCCAAAGGCCTTCACTATCCATTGGCGTCCAATTTTAAATGTTTGGATGGTGTTTAACACTGTGTCAACAGTTTTTCAGTTATGTAACTGCTTTCCTGGATCGACAATTATTTTTTCGTTTGGTGTACACAAGGTCAACAATTTTTCAGTCATGGTACAGTTTTCCTGAATTCACAATTATTTTTTCGTTTGGTGTACACAGTGTCAACAATTTTTCAGTTATGTTACAGCTTTCCTGGATCCACCAGTACTAGGATAGGTCTCTGAAGTGTCATGCCAAAGGCCACTCCCACGAAACCAGAAGTATCAGTGGGGCTCGGACAATCCCATGAGTTCTGAGTCCACCACCTTAGCCACTGCCCCTCGAAATACCCCTTTAATGTGGATAGGAAAAAAGTTGATATAAACAGTCACATAGTAAACATGTTAGCTATGACAATGGTATACAAAACATCCTTAGTTAAGACGTGTTTTCCTGATCTAGCTATGTCTGGGCAGCTAGTCCATTGCTCTAAAGGAAAACCAAAGACCTTACGGAAAATCGTCTTTCTTTCAAGAGAAATAGATATCAATGTATAATCTATTTTTCTGCTTTATTCATATAGAACTTTGGGACGTTTCATTAAAAAAAAAAGGTTTCTTCCTTTGGCCATATAGAGTTTTAACGGTCAAAGGGAACAAACTCGTATAAAAATTGCCTTAAAAAATATAAGAGTTACCTCCCATTGACTTAAAAAATTGCATCAACAAATACAGGCACCGCAGAGAAAAGCATTCTACATCATACGTCGGCAAAATCACACTTGATTATTACGCTACGGGTGGTCCTATGTCAAGAGTGATTTAGGAAATAATAGAAAGTTAGAAAAAGATCTGATAGTTAAAAGAAAGAAGTAAAAATAAAGTAATGCCAGCTAGCTTAGACTTTTCATCCCAGACCTCTCCGGTTACAGTGGCTGCGGCCGGCCCAGCAATGGGAATCACTAGTGGTTACTCCTAGCTGATAGTCTCAATAATGATCCGTGAACGAAGATTTTTTTCAACATTCGGAAATTAATTGTGAAGGCGTCAGTCAATATATATATATATATATATATATATATATATATATATATATATATATATATATATATATATATATATATATATATATATATATATATATATATATATATATATATATATATATATATATATATATATATATATATATATATATATATATATATATATATATATATATATATATATATATATATATATATATATATATATATATATACATATAATAGCCCTCGACACCATATATCTGGACTAATACTAGCTGTGTGCCCGGAGGCTGTAAGAAAGTGATAGATGATATCCCCAGCTCGAAAGATACCACTCCATGAGATGCCCGGGTTATGCTAATCATTTAAAAAGATATGGGAGTTACAGATTATGAACCAAGACATATCAATTAGATGATTGAATTCAGTAACACTTGCTTTGAGCTGTGTAACATTGCGATTTACAATTCACCTTGTTCGTTGATTCACGGACTAAATGTCACTTTTTTTTCGATGCGTTTGTCTGAAATTGTCCCTGAGGTAGTGTATTGTTCACAGGTAATTTTCTACCTTAAACAACTAGATCTACTTATGTCGGATACTATTTCAATTGATGCTTTATCTTGAACACATTCTGATGGGAACTGTCTATGTATTGAAATAAACGAATGAATGAGTAATGTGTTTGTATATAATGTTTAAACTTTGGGACGTTTTATCAGGAAAAATAGGATAAAACTCTTCACAAAATCCATAAAAAAAATCACAGTCTTCTCCGAAAACTGCTTCTTATAAAGGGACGCCACCGAGAAGATTTCATAAAAAAAGTTTATACGAGTTTTTTCCCTTTGACCATTATGAGTTTTAACCGTCGAAGTTCGTACAAAATAGGAGTTACCTCCCGTTGACTCAAAATGGCGTCAACAACAAATTCAACCGCGCCAGCGAAAAGTACTCCGCGAGATGCCAAGGTTATGTCAGCAATTTTAAAAGATATGGGAGTTACAGATTATGAACCAAGACTCATTAATCAGATGCTTGAATTTAGTTACCGTAAGTACTCGAACTTACTTTGAGCTATGTAACATTACGATTTGTACTATAGTCAATTCCCCTAATCTCGTGGTATCCCTAATTCCGTGGTATTTGCATAATGTTGTACTGCTTCCATAAAGTAACACACCAACCTGACCTACTTTCGCAGCCCAATGTAAGAACCCCAAAGAAGCAAGAATGAATGTTTTTCTGGTATAAAACCAATTCAATCCAATAAATTTCTCTTATTACAGAGAACTCCGAAAATCCCCGATATTTTCACACTTTTTACTCAAATCTAAGACCCTAAACAAATCCTTTCACACTGTTGAGTTCGTCTGCAATTCTCCACCATTCTTGGGTCAGACACGACCAAATTGTTTCAGGATTCGTTCCTAGTATGTTTTATCCTAATTATTTTGGACTGATATTTAAAAAATTGTGTTTGACCTGAATACCACGGAATTAGGGTAAGACCTCAAAAATGCAAATGGCTGCCAGTGACCCAATTAATTTACGTTACGTAGAGCATTTATGTGCTTCATTTAAAAATAATGATGAGAAGAACGTAAATAAGGAATGAAATATGTTAGAAAAGCTGAATGTTGACAGCTTAGTTCTCCCCTGCCTTTCTGTTACTCATGTAACCATAAGTACCACGGAATTAGGGTACACCAGTATACACCAGTTTTCGACCCAGACAGTTTTTCGGATGCTATTTCACTTTTATTTATCCTGAACAAATTCGGATGGGAACTGTCTATGTATTGAATTAAACATATAAATGAGAAATGTGCCTTAAGAGACAAATTATGTTACGGAGATCTGATTTGAGATCCAATGTATCGTCCATACGTCCTGTAAAATAGACAAGAACTCTTAACAAGTATTGATTTGGCACAATTTTGTGTATAATTAATTTTTCCCAAAACACTTTTCATTCAGTCCATAGAAAAACCAAAAAAGACCATAATGGCAAAATGCAATACAATTAAAAAACTAACTGTCATTATTGAATGTTGTAGGTTTGCATACATTATACACATTCTTTTAAAAAGATATCTGATTATTAAGTTTTATATACGCACAGGTTATGTGACGGACGTATTAGATGATGCGAAAGTCTACTCAAACCATGCTGGTAAGAAAGAGATTGATACAGAGGACGTCCATCTTGCTGTACAGTGTCGGATGGACCAGTCCTTTACCACACCCCCACCTAGAGATGTAAGTTACAGTTAAGTTAGCCCAAGATTTTTTTCAGTTGCTGGGGTAATTACAGATGCATCCTTTAATGGTGAAATTTTAGGATTCTTTTGGAATTAAAAGACATACAAATACTGTTTTTTAAACCAAGTCAAATGTAACAAACAATGCTACAAGCATATTGATCAGCTTTGGGAGAAATTTAAAGTACCGTGGCATGGTTGTCATTAAGAGCTGGCTGCTGGCCAATTTCACTGTTTCAAATCACTTTGGTCGGCTCAAATAACAAAAAAAAAATGAAAAGTGATCTTAAGTAGTAGCTGTAACCCCTAGTTTTTATTTGCTTCCTCAAATTGAAAGTTGACCACCTGCTCAAAACATAAATGACAACCTTGAATGTGGGCTAATATTAAGCATATTGGGATCAATTCAGGCATCAGGGGAGTGCTTATTTTGAAATTCAGCCACTGGGGCCCCACAGGGCTTAAAAGACCTGGGGAAGACCCTGTAAGGGATGACCCAGTGTCTTTACCCCAGCCAGGAGAGTTCTAGGTTGATTTTCTTAAAGTGGTGTAATGCCCATCTAACAGCAATCTATTCGTTTTTTAGTGAATATGTTATCATTAGACATCACTTTGTTTTGGTCAGCTGCTGCGCTGTTAAAATCATTGCTGACATATAAGAAACTCAAATAAAATGCATGAAAAATAGAGAATTAAGAATAATAATAAAATCAACCTAGTTTCCACTTCAAAAAGACTTTGCTGTGAATATTTATCCATAATGGTTTCTTAAAGTGGTGTTATGCCCATCTTACAGCAATCCATATGTTTATCGATGAATATCATCATTAGACCTTATCTTGATTTGGTCGGCGGTTACAAAAGAACAAAACAAATGGCTGGTTAACAATTCCTTTTGTTGTAGCGTCTCCTATCACTAATGTTAGTTATCATAATTCAATTGTTGCCTAAATACCATTCATAACAGGGCTAATTTTGGAAGCTTTTGGGCCTAGTGGTTAGAGTACAGAACTGTAAGTGACATGGCCCATACCCTGTGGTTCCAAATCCTGATGATGGATTAGATTTTCATAAGGACTCACGGATTGGTGATGGTTCTACCCGGCTTAGCCCTTATGGGCAGTTGATTATTGGGTCTTTGTACATTATGATATAGCTCTCATGCATTAAGTTAAGATTAGTCTCAATTTTTCATATGGGTTTACAATACGTCAACACTATTTCAGTTATTTTGCGATGCATAACACTCAATAATTTAATAAAATCAATGATTTATTGAGTGTTGTGCATCGCAACATAACCAAAATAATGTTGATGCATTGTTGACCCATTTGAAAAATTGAGACTAATCTCAACATAATGAATGAGAGCTATTAATAAGTTGGAACCTATTCGCAGTTACTGATGGAGATAGCCAGACACAAGAACAGTCAATCCCTACCTCTGATTAAGCCATACTCCGGGCCACGCCTCCCACCAGACAGATACTGCTTATCTGCTCCCAACTATAAACTGGTCAGCAATAAGAAAAAGGTAGGTGGTAACCTCAACCTCTTTCTGATGTGGTATCTATGTTTAATGCTGTATCAACAATTTTCAGTTATGTAACAGCTTTCCTGAATAAAGATTGGTGTTGAAATACTGTAAACGTTGTGACAAAAGGAGAATTTGCTCATGATGAGCAAATTCTCCTTTTGTCACATTGATTTTAATGCATTGAATATAATTTAACTGAGGTTAACCATGCGGGTCATTATTATGCTCATACACAACTTTAAACAGATTTGCTGCTTATAAAACTTTGAAAAAAATTGCCATGAATCAAGCAAAAAATTCTGTAAATTCAATTAAGTTTGAATTAACAACCCAGTTTTTCAAATAGAAGCAAATACTAACACTGGGAAGGTATTATCACCTTAATGTTTCTCTTATTATACACATACTCTATACTAACACTGTGAAATATATTTTCAAACTACAGTTTTTGTATTTGATAATGATAACAATAGCAAAGTAAACTTGTTCGAATGGTTTGAATTTAAAATTAGGGGATGAAAAACTTACAAACTTAGTTTTCATACACGCTTTCATGGTTATTTCCTTGCATCACATGTAATTTAATTCACATAGATTGTATATATTTGTGCCAGAATAATCCCTGGTATAGAATGAATATCAAAATATCTGTATGTTTACCTATAACAGACACACAGAATACAGATTGGTGTTCCCATGAATCAAATTGGACCTGGTCACAGAATACAGTTGGCTCCCGTACATAAACAAACAAGTAAGTATACAGAAAACAGTGTATAGACAAACAAATATGTACACAGAAAACAGTGAGTTGACAAACAAGTATGTAAACAGAAAACAGTGCATAGACAAATAAGCAAGTATACTGAAAACAATGCATAAACCAACAATAAGTATACTAATAACAGTGTATAGATAGACAAGGAAGTATAGTAAAACCTGAGGGGGTGGCTTCTTGTGCAAAACGGCCAAAAACACCATTTGCTGCCAGCTGAAGACCTCTAATTTTACCAATATGTTAACTGTGTTAAGCAATAATCCGCTGTATGCAGCCAGTGGCCACTTACCAAATAATGCCCAAAACAATGTGCGATAAGCAATTACATGTGAATGAGTGTGCAGACTCAATAAGGAATCCATATCACATCAAGCTGAGTGTCAGGAGATTACACAGGGATCTTTCTCAATTGGTGTTATAACAATATGCAATTAGGGGCCACTCTTGACTGAGTGTACAGACTAGATAAAAAATCGATATCGCTTCGACCTGCGTGACGGGAGTTCACATGGAAAACTTTTTAAATAAGCTTTATAAACTGGATCGTTTTATTGTAAAGTATCAAGGGTTGAAGAACCCCTTTTTTATAATTGCCGGCTTACTTTCCTTATATCGCGTCTTTGTACTGAAAATCAGATCGAAGAAAGCCGAATTTTAGCCGGCCATTGATGTAATAAAAACATTTCAATTTCATTGGAGTTTGCACACAGAATTATTAATCTAAAAAAGTGTGAAGACTGCATGGTTTGATATATGGGAGGATTTGGGACAATTCTTATATATTCAAATGTTATCATAACAAAACGCACATGCTTGTCTTTAGAGGATCAAATGAAAGTGATTGAACTTCTCGACTTTGGACTATCCACGCTTCGAAGATAACACTCGAAATAACAAAGATTTCAAAATGAAAAACAAAATCAGACGGCATATTGCCATAAATTGGTAATTAAGGATTATAGCATCTGCGGAAAAGCGATCACGCAATTTGACAAAATGAAAAAGCTGTTGTGTCATTATTGTCACAAATATGTTTCAATTTCGAACATGGCAAATTGCAAGATTGAAATTATGGACGATGGTCATGTAAATTTGTATAATTGTTTATTTTCTCAGAGATTAATTCTTATATGATAGTGTAAGAGACATAGACTTTATATACGGTGTATACCTATGCGGCCAACCTTCTGTACGCAGCTAATTTTGTTCAGTCCCTTTATTGGCTGCATACGAAACTTTTACTGTATGTATATAGAAAACCGTACATAGACAAAAAAATATTAATAACATTTATAATGAAGTTATACCACCATACTGTATTGTACCATTGGCATTTCATTTTGACTTGCAAGTTTTCACCTTTATGAATAATTAGCTTTATGTTAAGTAAGTGAGACAGGAGTCAGCTTATTGGAAAGAATGTTATGTAGTTTTTCTTCAAAAAATTGAAAATTACATGATCATAAATAAATTAATCAACTAAGATTAATTTTATAGTAATTTATGAAAGTGATGTTGCAGAATGTTATTTCTCTATAAAGGATTCATTATTAACTCTTTACCACCTGCAGACGACCTTTTTACTTGAAGATGCATACATTTCCTTACTTGAAGCAGACGACTTTAGAAAAGCTTTGTAAACATGTAAAAAAATCTTGAGTTCTGCTGTTGTGATAACACAAGCAATATCTCATTTTTCCGCAATGCTTTTTGAAAGTCGCCTGATGCAAGACGCAAAATGTGGCGATAGGTGGTAATGAGTTAATAAACAGTTATTACTGCAGAAATGTCTAAAATAATTATATCATTGGTGTTTTCCAACAGGTAAAATCCAGTTAGGAACGTCCTCTCAGATGACTGTTATAAACAGGCCCTCAGCTGTTAAACCCATCATACGGGTGGCACCAGGTATGCTTATCTTTTAGATACATAATCTTGCACATACGGTTGGCCATGCACAGAAAGAAAAATAGGGTTTACAGGTAACTAATTACCATACAATGGATGTAACATCCAGTTAGTGAAACAGTGAAGGTTTTCCGTCATTATCTACATTTATAGAGTGTTTGGAGCATACCTTAATACCATACGCCAACTCCACATTTTACATATATATATACATATATATATATTTCTATTGTATGATGTCCGGGAACTTTAATGGCTTTCCTGGGTCCAGCATTACTAGGCTAGAGCTCTGATGTGGCTTGCCAAAGGTCACTCCCACGAAACCAGAGGTGTCGGCAGGACTTGATCCTTGGACCTCCGAGTTCTTAGTCCGCCACCTTAACCACTAGGCCATGGAGAGAAACAATTTTGAGAACAGATGAAATTGATTCAGGATTTCAGTTTTATTGCGATGCCAGGAATACAACCCCAAGCTTAACTGCCCAAAAGGTCATGCTGGATAGAACCATTTGGGACAGTGGTGGCAAAATCAATTGTCTGTTTTGCCCAGCTTGCCTAAAATTCTTAACGGAATTTCTACTGGAAATAGCTATATAACCACTATACGGACAAGTGCAGACAAGGAATACACATTTACACATTTGCTGTTGTATTGTTGCAGGTCAGGGGTTGCTGTCTGGTGTCAACACAAGTTTCCAGCAGGTCTCATCACGTCCACAAGTCCTTGCCAGTCCACAGATCATTACAGCAAACACTAATCAGACTATGATAACTAATCCTTTAAAACGGAAAATTGAGGATGATTATGATACTTGAATGTGGTGTATATGCTGTGCTTTTCTGATTTACAGAGAATTTGAATCGTCGAAGGAAGTGGACATTTAAACCTACTTGGCATTTCAAACGAAGAAAGATTGTCTGTTACACTAGCTGAACAAAGGCTTTGTGTTCAAAGGCCCATGAAAGGATATGAGTGCAAAATAATAATTGAAAACATATATGCATTTCTTTTATTGTTTTGAAAAAGGTCATGACAATTAATTTATAAATGCTTTGAGACCCTATTTAGTAAACTTGTTATTTCATGCTTGAAATTTAGTCGTCTCCAATTCAATTGGGTTTATCAACACAGTTTGTTTACAAACATTTTCCAGCGCACTCAGTTTCATTATTTGATTGGTGTATTCAAACATTTGTGTATCATGTGACCGGGTCAAAGGTTAAGAATCAGACAATCCAAACAATAATGGTATACAGTTAAAAAAGTTTTGTCCTGTCATTTCTTCAAGCATTTGGCAATTTTGTTTAAATACATGTACAAGGAAGATTGTACATTACAGTGACAAAGGTAGTCATAAAAATACTCTATTATAATGTGATTACTTTTACAGGAGAATCAAAAACTGTTTCATTAATTTATCACTAAAAATACTGCACAAGGGTTCAGTGCAAGACTGTAGTAAGTGCTTCATAAACATGAAGCACTTACTATAGTCTTGCACTGGACCCTCGTGCAGCAATGTTTTGAATGTTAAATGAGAATAGTGACTAAAATGTATATTGAATTGAGGGTTTTTTTCTTCATTTTTTTTCTTCAGTTTTTAGGTTATAATTGACAAATAGTCATAGTGCATTACTCCCAGAAAATTCAAGGGCAAAAATGTACCAAGTGCTTTTAAATGTGCATTTATTGAAGCTTTATTACAATCAGAATAAATCACAAGTCATTAAGCTTGTTTATTATTTTTAAATAAATACCAAAACTAGTCACTAAGAACTGCACTTAAAAACAAATAAGTTCTCTTAAACTTTTAGTGTGAAAAGGTTCTAAATGATATCCTTTAATTTATTATTTATCTATTTCTAATTATTATGATAACTATATAAGAAACATTTATGTTGATATTTTGTCTAAAGGGACAAAAGGTTTTTAACAAGTATCTTAGAACAATGTGATTGTCATGTTAGATTAATGTCTGCTATGAAAATGACCAAAGCTTAACAATTTTTCATTTTATTCCATTCCGATACACTTTCCTGATTTTGACTTTTCGCAAAGGAATATACTGAGCTTGCGAGCATGTTTATACATTTGGACATGACTGATCATGGTCTGCATGACGCTTTGGCGGATTGAACACACAATAAAGGGAGAAAATCATATTTTGTAAACAAAATCACGTAAGTGTAACTCCATTCATAGAATTATAACTTTCAACCAAGTTTTTTGTTTTTTGTTTCTGGAGTGACTAAACTCATTTTGTTCAGTATATATATATTTATTGTATGTCCAGGAACTTTAAAAAAAGAATGAGGATTCAACAACTTATAAGTAAAGAAATTAAAAACGTTCTTTGGTTTAGTGACAAGGATTGTGAATATATATTTTTTTAATACAAGGTGGATTTTTCTTGTCCTTGTGTATTTCTAGCAAGCAGTTTAGATTTCTTTCTTTTTATACAGGGTTACTAGCCTGTGGTCTGAAAATCCAAGTGTTGAAAGGAGCGAAACATCTGCCTTTATCTCTTCTCTGCATATTAAACAATAAAACATACATTGAGCTTGATGATTTACCTTTATATTTCAGAAACCCATTCAATTGTAATGGTGGTGGATGGTCACAAATGTGCACATGAAGTCCTGATATAATGACTTTGGTATGGGATAGAAACAAGAGATGAAGGATTGTACCATTGATTGTAGAAAAAACATCATAGTTATCCACTTTTAGTGATGTGAGTATTTTTTATTGATTTATTGGAAAGATAATGTCTCTTTTTCAACGACCTTTTTTTCACAGATATTTGTCTATCACCTGCTGTGGTTTAACAATGTTTATGATGTAGAAAGACTGATTAATTTGAACAAATTTTAAACTTATGATATGCCATTATGCCAAAGGATACATCTTTGCCTGATCTGCTCACAAACTTTTCTTTCTACCTTCACAATTGTCACTTCATATTCATTCTACAATGTTATCTAGTGATGAAAATGCCATCTAGTGCCAAAAGAGGTTTGAAAGCATTGCGTTTAAAGGAGAAATTAGACTTGGTTAACTTTGCTCATATCTCCCATAAGCTACCCTGGGAAAAATGACAAATTTTTGACGGATCCAAATTGTATTCATATTCAACGTTCAACAGACAAAATAATCTGGTGAAAAAAAATGCTATTAGGTGCCAAAAGAGGTTGAAATCATTGCATTCGAAGGAGGAATTAGACTTTGTTATTCTTGCTCATATCACCCAATGGGGTGGACAAATTTCATCTAACCAAATTTGTTTTCATATTCATTTTCAAAGGGAATTTGTGACTGTTCCAAATTGAATGCAATCAAAAGACTTCTGCTGCAGATGTATCAAAGCGAGGTTATATTGAGAAAAGAGTTAACCAAATTGATGCCTTAAACACATTTGCATCTTACAGCTTTTATATTTTCCCTTCCACAAATCATTCTCAGTTAATGATATCAATTGTCAATTAACAAAGTGTTGATGATTTATGTAATTTTAATCCCTGAAATGGCAAATATGCCATGAGATTTGAGGATATATTTCACTCATTGCCAAAGGTTCATATTGTAATAACTGGTCCGCTTCTCTCTCTTTATTTTGTCTTTTCAGTGATGGTAGACGTCTCAAACAGCTTATATAGCCTGATGGTCAGAAGCATTCAAAACATACTGTACGGAATAAGTCACTGATGGTAGATGTCTCAAACAGCTTATATAGCCTGAGCAATTTCTTTATATCAGGCAATATTTATTATCAACCCCAAGGAATATGTTCAAAATGATTTGATTCTCTATATGGTCTTTGACATAGTGTTGATCAGTCAACATCAGTCAGAAGTTATTGCTCTTCTGTCTAGAGTGTTTTGTTTGTTATTTACTTGCATCTGTAAAAGCCCATTACTAATGCAGTCTTTAACATTACTACTAGATCATAGGTCTGAGACAAAAATGATTTTTAGTTCTGTCAATTTTCCTTTTTGTTACAATATTGTAAACCCAATGTCATAGCTTAGGGAGTTATCTGTCCTATCAGCCAGGCTGTTGGCTAAATCCTGTTCTAATTCATACCAAAAAACATTGGTAGTAAATTAGAAATGGCTTCCTTCAATGGTATTCTGGGTAAGTTGGATTTCATTAAAACTGGAAAGGCAGCTGTAGGCCAAAAACGGGAAACCCTGGTTAGAATCCAGATTGAACAATGGCTAGCATTTGCCTGAGAAACTGTATAAATGGCTTCATTTTTGACACTGGCTTCTGTAATATATACAGTTATAGTGCTGGAACCGACTTCATGCTTATGTAAACATGTTGGGTCCAGTCCAACCCCTAAACAAATTGGCAGCTGGCCTGTGATCTTAACTGTTTGCTACTCTGAGTAGTTTTCCTCATCAAAATTAAGTAGATATTTAAGGCTATGGAAAGCAGACGACACAAAAATATATTTTTAGAAAATTTCCCAGCATTGTAAGGGTTAAAGCCGATCATCAGCTTATACAATGGCACAGTGTTAGAGTGTTGGACTACTGTACCAAGGATCCGGGAATTGACTCCCCGTTAGGTGAGGTGAAAATTGCCAGGTGAGGAGAAAATTGCCAGGACTAGCCCTCACACCGAAGCGATTACTGGTGTACTGTTCAGCATTCATTGAGAGTGATTTGATGGGCTTATTATTTTTAAGGCATTATTATTTTTAAGGCACAATTGATACATTCTCTTGAGAGTTATGTCAAAAGTGACATGATAACAGTCCAATGGTATTTTAAGTTGCAGGCAGTAGAAGGGGTATGTTATGACACATTTGTATAATGTCTCGATTTCTATTGTTATTATATTTGTGTTCATTTTTGATATTTTTGTGTTCTTTGTTTTGTATTGGTAATTTGTGTTGGTTTGTATTTCAGCTATGACAAACATTGCATGATCTCCTCACACTCTATCATTATTCCACCCTGCTAGTAACAGCCATAACGGT
Source organism: Cerastoderma edule (assembly GCA_947846245.1). Lineage (NCBI taxonomy): Eukaryota > Metazoa > Mollusca > Bivalvia > Cardiida > Cardiidae > Cerastoderma > Cerastoderma edule. The sequence goes on along the minus strand of OX401419.1, from coordinate 24,118,144 downwards.
TTGCTATTTTGATTTCAGTAACAAAAGTGCTTTTGACTATGATAATTTATGAACTTATAAACTAGCCAGACACCATTTACTTTTGGTTTCCCAGTGTGTCTCATGAAAGGTTATTTGTTGAAATGAATTAATTCTAACTCTGGTAACATGGGGTTTCCTGTGTTTTATGGTTATACATTTCTGGTATAATATCCAGTATAATAAATGAATCGATCAATACTTTAGGTATGTAATGTAACTGAATTTATGGTGGCATGGTGTTGTCTTATACATGCCTTCATGTGTCCCATTTATTCAAACGTTTCTGGTTGAATACCCAGTAAAATGCTTCAACCTGTAGTTCTTTTAAATGATAAAAGTAAAGTTATGGTGACTTGGTATTGTCCAATAGATAAATGCATGTTTCTTTTCATCAAACATATAGGGTTGATTACCCAGTATGATGCATCAAGTGTTACATCGTTAAAATTATATGATTAAAACTCTGTAGACATGGTACTGTTGCCAAAGAGATTAATTTCCTGCCTTTTCATCATACATATTTGGTTGATTACCCAGAATGATGTATGAAGATGTTATTGTTTTATTGAGTATCTACAGTTTGAAAGTTATGACACATAAATACCACAGGATAATCCAATGTCTTAATGTTGATAGATGTTGATGGAGTTCTTGCAATGTTTGTTATTTCTTAAATTTTCAGCCCTGTCTTCCATTAAATACATAAAGTCGAGCACCCAGCAAAGTCTGTATCAATCATTTAAACATGGCTGGTAATCTAAAAGATGAAATAGGTGTGTAGTGTAAATTGGCGGCTGGCCTGTGATCCAACATGTTTGCTACACTGAGTATCTTACCTCATTAAAATTAAGCAAATAGATGTCTGAATACTAAAGAGAGTCTCAAATTAACATGTTACCACCTAACGCCAAATTTTTGTGTCTTGCAGCAGACGACTTTCAAAAAGCATTGTGGCAAAAGGAGAAATTGCTTGTGACAAGAAATTGTGAAGCACTGAACCCTTTGTAAAATAATGATATTCTTTAGAACCAGTATTCAGCCTTTTTCTCAATATTTGGGTTGTAGGGTTCTTAATTGAGAACAGCATCAGATGGTAATTCAATGATAAAAACAACCATTATATTCTCTCTGGTATTTCAAAAATCATTGTGCCACTGAAGAAATTGCTTGAATCAAGCAAGTCTTCTGTTGTAACAATTTGTTATTCGCTTGTCTGCCACAAGTTTGCTCTAACGCATGTAGATGGCGATGAATGATTAACAAGGCAATAAATTGTTAATTTCATGAAATGGCATTTGATAATAATATTCTTTAAGGTAGAATACCTATAATTCACCTTTTTTTTAAACTCATTTTCTTGTCGGAATACTTTTGTCATTCTTGGCATACATCGGTCAGTGCCAGAACTATTCACATTAAACCGAAAAGTCCCAGTCCGATCAATGTAAACCGAGAATGACTGAAGTACTCTGTCGCAAGAATGGGGAATTATGGGTATTCTACCTTAAAACCAATCTGAAACTTTGTCCTGATATTGTTGTTTTGACTATTCCAAATTCAGTACTCCAAACTGTAATAATATGATAGGGAAAATGATGATAAGTCTATGATATTTAGCAGAAATCTTTGTGCCAAAGGAAGAACTTTTATCAAGCAATTTCATCTTTTGATACAATTTTATATCTAGGCTTCTGCTACAGTTTCGCTAAAACACATACATGTATAATTGAGATAAATAATGACTAAGGCAATATAATGTTATTTTTCCCAAAGGAGTCTAAAGTTATTCTTTGGTCAATACTGTATGATATATACTGTATAGTATATTACATAGTTTGACCCCAGGATATCTGTAGACCACTTTGGGTTTTTCCACTAAATAAGATGTTAAGGAAACTCATTTGAACCAGTCTTTAATCCTTTTTCTAATAATTAGGCACTTTAACACATATGTAATAGACAACTAAAGGGAGTATTGTGGCAAAAGATGTGCAATTTCTCCATTTGTTCCAAAAGCTTAGAACTACCCAATACCACATAATGATGGTTCAGTGCAATACTTTAGTAAGTGTGTCACGTTTGTGAAGTAATTGCTATAGTCTTGCATTGAACCCTCAATAAGATCTGCTATTTTATTTTGTGAGAGAATAGATCAATATGCTTGATCCATTTGGTAAAAATGTTATGTAAGTACATGTTTAAATGGCATTTATGAATTACCCTTTTAGCTATAAACAAATAGTTTCTTGGTTACTTGTTTTTGTTAATTTTTGAGTTATTGATTGAAGTGAAAAGAATGGATTTTCAATGAACATTTTCATTTACAAAATACATTAACAAATACATATGTATTAGAGGAACAGATAAACTTCTTTCCAATTGTTTTACAATTTCTTTTCTACGGCTCATGCAATACTATAGTGAAGCACCTACATGATATAGTCTTGCATTGAACCTGTGAATTGTTGTATGAATCTTTAAAACTGTGTAAAATGGATAAAGTACACTTGTGGAGCAGACATATCATTTTGCCACAAAGTTTCTTTTCTTAATAAAACCAAATGAACTTTATAAGTCCAGACTCCTGTTGATTCAACTTTGATCTGCCACAAATCTTTTAAAGAGGGAATTGGCTTAATGGCAAACAATATTTGCAGGATTTCAATTTTCTTTGATGTGTCATTAGTTGTTAATTGTTGTGAAGTAATCTCAAATACTAGTCCCTATTGATATTGTCCTTATTTTTTAATAATAAAATCAAAATACTGCAATATTTTCTTGTTCTGTCCTTTATTGTAAATACCATTCCCTCTTAGGAGATTTGTTACAGATCCAAATTAGTCCTTCATGGCCCTGTGGTTAAGGAGTCGACTTAGAACTGGGTGGTCCCTTGTTCAAGCCCCAACTACACCTCTGGTTTCATCGGAGTGGCCTTTGCCAAGTCACTTTAGAGCCTAGCCTAGTACTGGTGGATCCAGGAAAGCTGTGACATAGCTCAAAATTTGTTGATAAGGCGTTAAACACCATATAAATAAGTAAATAACATGTCCAAATTGAAAGCAACTGCAGAGGTCAACTATAACATCTTTTGTGTGATATTTGGGTAGGTGACAGTTCGACAAAACTAGAAATAGCTTCTTTTGAGCCCTTTTTCAATTTGTTACATTGTTTCCCTGTACATTGTTTTTTTAAGTTGTATAGGCACAGTATATCAAGAATTCAGTGCAATACTGTCATAAAATGGACTAATAACAGTCTTGCACTGAACGCTCAATATGTAAGAAAAAATCAGTTATGAAGAAAGGTAACTTGGATGCAGGTTGACCTTTATTGTACATAGTCGGAAGGGATGACAAAAAAGGATAAAGAACATTTAGAATAAGGCATTGGATAAAAGCCATTGTTACAAAAGGATGAAAATGCTCTTTATGAGAAAGTATTCCTTTAGCCGCAGTGGCTTCTATTTACTTCCGGTTGTGTAGCAGTTCTGTCAAAGTAAGGTTTTATGGGGAAACAAAAGTTATAGGCAGTTCATGTCAAAAAGAAGTCTGTGGGATTAACATATTTCTTGGGGCTGATACTCATACAGGCATACATTGTTAAAGAAAAAGAATAGATAAAACATCATGACAAAAGGATATCTTACTCATTTGAGCATTTTTTCTGTTTTCATAATCTTATCAGAATTCTCTGCTGCTACTTAATTATCTTTATTGTGGTATCATAGAAGATGAATTCTATTTCATGTTCAAATACTGTAATTATAAATATTATATGTGAGAAAAAGGTATATGGCACTTTATATAACACAGCCTAACACACACATTCCTTCCTTGCCAGTGTCTTATGAACACAAATAGAAAACACTACAGAATGTAGTAACTTTCTTAAAGTACATGTTTGTAGTTATGGAAAACAAGGCATGTATACATATTTTATTAGTAAGGAGGATTTTCTTTATATAAATCTTGCTGAAAGCTACCACAGTAAAATGAGACAGAGTCATGATGTATAAAAACATAGAGGTCTGTATAGTTATCCTAGGGTCAGTACTATGTAATATTTTACATATTACAGACCCCAGGATAACTACATACATCTGTGTATAAGAAAACTTAATAAAGACAACCGTTAGTCTATCAGAAAACTCTATAAGATTTGTGTCCTGTATAAATATAGCCCTATTATGAATCCTTTTTCTGCACTGTTTGAGAGTGATTGCTTAAAACAACACTGACTGTGTGTATACATGTATGATAATAAAGTCATGAGTCTCCCTTATTATAAGGCCTTAGACAGGAGTTTGTGCGTGGGATCAGGGTTTTGTATGAGTATTATAATTGAGGGTTCAATTAAACATGAAGCACTTACTATAGTATTGCACTGAACCCTCAATATGTCATTTCATGTATTGAAAGTCTATCAAGTTACTCTTATTTTTATGTATCTTGACAGCTTTGGATTGTTTATGAGCTATTGAAATAGAATTAAATTCTGTTCACATCCTCAATCAGGGTTTTGTTTTCTGTTTCAGACCTAGCATTTGAACAAACTGATGTTATTCAACTGCTGGGAAAATGTATGCATACTCCTTAATATATGCAAATTGAATGAAGGCTATGGACTGTTTTTGATATAAAAGGTATTCCATAAACTGTCTCTATCAGATGAACTTATGAATCATATGTGGGAGTGACCTTTGGCAAGTCATTTCAGAGCCTAAGCCTAATTCTGGTGGATTCAGGAAAGTCATTAAATAACTAAAAAATTGTTGAAAAAAGCATTAAACAGCATACAAATAACTAAATGTGAATCATTTACCCATTTAATATTGAAAAACCAATGTTCTATTGAAAGAAGTTCACAAAAATTATTTTAAAGGGAGGTAATAAAAGAAACCTGTTGTTAAGTTTTTAAGGGTGAGAATATACTCTCAATGAAATTTTTCCAACTGACTGAAATATCTGTGTTCAACAAGTCTACCAAACAAATGGGAAAACTGCCTGAACACTTGTTTCATGAAATACATACGAGCACAGTGCTCTGTCTGGTGGTATCTGGCCACACTCTGATAATGTAGTGTTCAGTAGCCTGATCTTCATGTCAGGCCTCACTATGATGTTGGAGTGCTGCTATGCCACACAATTTGGGCTAGGTCTTGCTTCTATGTAGGAGTACTTAGACCAGGTCCAAGTGTTTTTGAACAAACTTACAAAATACAAGGTGAAACTATGTCCAAATGTCCTAGAATTTTATTATATAATTATGTTTGATATTATATACATCTTTTAGTCAATAATGTTTTTTTTCCAATACAAAAGGGGTTTCTTTTTCCCCCTAGGCAATTTCATTTAAGACACTTGGAATGAGAAAACAAATGTATTAAAGACACTTGGAATGGCCAACAAAAATATATTTAAGACACTAGGAATAGCAGTCGAGTTTGGTCCTTAAACGCCCATCATACCACCCCCACCCCCACCCTTTTTGGCTTTTATTTTATAAACTTTTTATTTAACTATGCATGAGGTTCAAAATTAACAAGTTCTTAAAAACACCTTCATTTCATTTATTACATCGTTTATTATGCGAAAAAATAGTTTTTTAATCCAAATGCACTATGTAAAGGCCGTAAACTTAACTTTTTAAGAATTTCTTTCATAAAGGGAGGTAATAAATATAAAAAGTAAGAACTCAAGGGCAACAATAAATCATTCAACCATAACAAAGCAATACCTTTCTACTGTAAAAGCATGGGAAGGTATGTGTGTGTGTGGGGTGAGTCATTCTCATGCCTCTTTCTACACTCTGTATGCAAGTCTTGACAACATTAATTAATACCTTGCTAACAGACCACATTACATGCAAGGATCCAGAAAAAATAACAAAGATACAAGCTAGATTCAGAAAATTTTAATTTCATTTCCTCATCACATAAGCACAAAACACAAAAAAAATCATGCAAACATTAAAAAGTTACACATACATTGACAGAGCTGAAGCAAATTATATAGGGGTTCATACTGTGTCAATAATTGTCTGATACATGCACTATAGCTTTCCCTGGGTTTCACCAGACAGTATTAGGCCATGGCCCCAAAGAGCCTTGCCTTAAGACACTTACTTGAAACCAGTAGCGCTGGTGGGTCACATGTCCACCACCTTAACCACTGGGCCATGCAGGACCCGATTTTCAAATCAATATTCTATCAACAATTCATTGAAATATCTTTTAATGGATACTCTTTATCACTACATACATGTATATTCTCTTTAACCCTTTCCCAAATAATAATTTTAGGACTGTCCCAAATTCAAAGAGTTTGCAGACGACATTTCAAAATGTGATGAAATTGAAAAGTATTCTTCAGATAGAGCAGAAAACTTTGTGGGAAAAGGAAAAATTGCTCGTAACGTTATCTAAAGTCGTCTGCAAAAAAGTAGTCAAATGTCATAATTGTTTGGGAAAGGGTTAAACAATGTTTTGACCAGGATCAGATTACAAATGTCTATACCTTTATTACTGAAAGAGCTTGTAATAACTTACTTCTAAACATTAAAATTATTGACAGGTTAAAAGAAAAAATAACTCAAATGAGTACTTTCAACTTTCCATTCAATAATTTGGGACATATGAGCAAGTCCACTTTTTCCTGCAATAATCCTTGTTTGAAGTATATAAAGCACATTATATGCATCACAGACACAATTAATCACAAATTCTTTAATAGTTTCAACTAGAGAAGTAAGTGCCATTCAATCTATGAGTGCCTTGACCAATGATAATGAAATATACATGTCTTGACCAATGATGGTCAAATCTAGGAGTGCCTTGACCAATGATGGTCAAATCTATGAGTGCCTTGACCAATGATAGTGAAATATATATGTCTTGAGCTATGATGGTCAAATCTATGAGTGCCTTGACCAATGATAGTAAAATTCATGTATATATGTCTTGACCAATGATGGTCAAATCTATGTGTGCCTTGACATAAGATCGTCTTTACAAATGGTAGTTTGACTTAAATGTGATTTGAGCATCCATGGTCAACATTAACATGTTTTACCCATGATATCCGTATCTAAGTTTGTCTTAAACCATGATCTAGTCTTACCTAATCATATCTTGACCAACAAAAGTCTTGACTATTCATAGTTCAACCTAACTGTTCATATACAAATGTTTTGTTTGTTAATTTGAGATTAATATCATGTCAACAATTTTCTATTACAGCTTTCATGGATTCACCAGTACTAGGCTAGGGCTCTGAATTGTCTTGCCAAAGAACATTTCCACATAACCAGAGGTATCAGTGGGGCTCAATCAAACTTAACCATCGGATGGGTCATACAGATCCCCCTACAAATGCTTGTAAACATAAAGATTTAATACCATTGTGCTGGTCTATGTGAGGGTATTGAGTGCATACATAGGACAGTTTTCTGTTTGGGAGATCCTAATAAATCCTGGTTTAGCATGAAAAAAAATCTTATGTAAAAAATTTAATGGAATAAGGGTCTGCCTCAATCATCTTGAATAAATACAGCTCACCTGATGATAATCTATGGATCATATTCATATATTAACAATTCAAAATGTAGACATCCTTAAAAAGCCTTCAAGCAAATGACTTCTGAAAAGTTGTTCATCAAAAGCAAATGCCCACTTTGCAATAACAACTCATTATGTATCATTACATACCACTCAATCAACTATTTTGTCACTTGCAGAAAATAGCAAAGTAAATACAAATTGATGTGAAATCTCTTCAACTTTCAAATTATCAAAACAGTCAAATATGGTTTGTATCTTCATCTGCCCCCACTCAATTCGTTTCAAGTTCCTTTCATTTAAAATTATAATATCCGATGACTTTTGTAAAAATTACTGTAATACATGGAAAATATTTATCCCAAAGAATAGTAACTAATGTTGGGAAAGTTTCTTCTTTTCCCTCACCTGTTTTGAAGTTTTCTGTGTAAAATGAGACTGTTTGGTAAATGATTTGATCAAAAAAACTGATTTCCTAGCTGGCAAACTAGTACTAAAAATACCATGCTACCATGTTTTAGACAAAACATCTTCAGTGTACATTATATATAAAACATTGAAGTACAAAAATTAAAGTCAAGCACATCACTGAAACTATCCAACAATGGGCAGTGAACAACGGCATTGACTGATCACAATAACTTGCTAGAGAACATTTTGTTCTCAAGTAAGTACAAACATTAATATAATTATGAATATAAAGCAAAATACAGTTGTTTTCAACTAGATTGTGGAGTAATTGAAAGACAGAATAGGCATATCTTTGAAGTATCTCCAATGTGAACAGTATTGTCTCAGATCTGTCTGTATCAACTAGAGACTGGTCTGGTTTAACACAATACACACATAGAAAATGGAAATTTCATGTAAGAGACAATTTCTCATTGATGCCAAGGTGAGTAGTAAAGCTTGCCTTATTCTGTGAATAGTCACACAAAAAATAAGTCATTACTATGCAGTATATTACAATTAATGAAATAGTTATCATATATTGTGGATGCTCATTTAAATCCTTTTGATAAGATAATAAAAATGAGTACCTACAAAATAGGATTCAGAGGAGAAGTCGTAATAAGTCAGGGAAAGTTAATTGATATAATACCTAATTGTTGACATCTTATTAAACCCCATGACCCCTCACCCCACCCCCACATACAAAAAAAGACACTAAGAAAAAATAGGCAATAAGAAAAAACACTTAAAACAAACACAAACAATAAAAAGAAAAAAAAGAACGAAAACAAAACTTAAAACAGACCCATCCTACCTACATTTATCAATAGATGTAAACATTGACAGTTTTCATGAAATAATCTGCCTTTTGAGACAGTCAATGTTTTTAAACATCACTAATTCCTAAAACAGAATAAGGACTCTTGAACTCTTTATACTAAGGTAGGTCCATTTTAGAAATGGTTGCAGATCAATTCAACTATTCTCTGACATTTACCTATTGTTTTTCATTGATTGTGAAAGATGCTTGAAGCTTGTTCAAAGTTAGTCTTGATGACTGCTTCCTGGATACTAAACCAGTACTAAACATTACTCCTGATTATCAAAAGAGGTTATAGATGAAAATAAAACTGCATAGAAAGGTTTACTGCAAAAGGCTAAGAATTATTGTTGATTAAAATATTGATTTCCCAAATGGGTAAATTCTCTTTTACTAACAATAACATCTTAAGCCATATAAGCCAGACCCTTGAAATGCCTTTTATTTAAGTGTAAACTTGGTGCATTCTAACAACAAAGAAAGGGTCTAGATAAGAGACATATTCCTCTATTTAACTTCTTTATTAATTCTCTAAACCCTATATTGTGGTTTAACATAAGAATGTTTAGATCTGACCATTCTAATGAGTGCCAAAAATAACATTGATCAATAGCTTTTGAAATACTAAGAGAATGTATACGACACTCACACCCACAAAATTTTGTTTTTTTTTGTTTGTCAAAAACTAGCTACTAATAATTATATGGGGGTTGAACATGCAACCTTATTTCAGTTATTTTCAGCTTTTTTGCATTTTACTAGTAGTAGGTGTCAAAAACTAAGAGTATAGAACAGCAACATGTACATTATCTAGACCCCTTACAATGTTCTACAAACAGTTTATCAAGCACACCTTCTTGTCCTTGTGAATGTCCATATGAATCATAAATTTGGCACACAAAACACTATATCACATATATCCAAAGTTTTCTTTTTTTATCCTGTTGCTGTCTCACTATTTCTCTCGTCTCAATGATGAAACGCTTGTTCATTGTTGGCAGGTCATCTTTTCGTGTCTACAAAAAGAAAACAACAACCTATTAGACAAGACATTGGCTCCCTATACAACTCCTGTTACATTTTGTTCAAGCAATATCTCATAAAACATTTTTTGAAAAACAAAACAAAAACATTAACCCATTACCAAACAATAATGACATTTTGACCAGTTTGTTGCAGTCGACTCATGAAAACATTGTGGGAAAAGGAGAAACTGCTCTTAACAAGCAATTTCTCCTTTTCCCAAAATGTTTTCTGCCCTATCAGAAGATCATTTTTCAAATTCATCACATTTTGAATCATCGTCCGCAAACTCTTTCAATTTGGGACAGTCGAAAATTTGGCATTTGATAAAGGTTTTAGACAAAAAACAAAATTATCTAAGGTGCATAACAAACATATAGAGGTGTTTCTCAGTCTATCTGAATCCTCATGTTAAGAAATGATACATCTTCATTCAGTGAGTCTGATATGCAAGAATACAGTGGACCCTCGTTTATCCGAACACTTTCGTTCCCAGGAGAAATGTTCGTATTAACGAATTTTCCGGAATAAAGAATTTGCGAGTCACAGCGAAAGGTTTACCTCTACACGGTGTCGGTGTATCATGATCATTACTATGAAGTAAGAAATACACAATTATTTTTTTTTTTGAAGGGAAATATAAAGTGTGTTAAGGAAGTGTTTATTTGGTCAAAACGGATTTTTAAAAAAAATGACAATTTGAAGCAATGTCTTTCGAGAAGTTAAAATTCCTTAAGATAGCTCTGAAAAGAACTGTCTTCGTTTGGCTGTGGGTGTAGACATCTTCAAGTTGTATCTTTTTATTTCAATATCGAGAAATGAGATAGGTAGGGATTGTCGAGAGTTTATTTATAGGGAAAAGGAGCATATCGATTGAGTAATAATTGAAAATGATTGCCAGACATTGTCTCCCGATCGCTGTCTAAGCAGCCAATCAGCCAATCAACACCTTTTACAAACTCAACTATCGACATGCAACCGTAATTACAATTATGTAAGACCAATCAACTGACAAAATGACCGATTAACAAACAATCAACACCTTCCAGTACACTACACTAGGTGACATGTTATGGTCAAGCATACGTGACAGTTTGCAAAACGTGTGAATGCCGTTTACAACAGAAGACCGATCCCTTCATTCGCAACTGTAACCGCAAAATAAACGATTTTACTGGTTTCCGGACTAGCCATACGCATATACTATGAAAAGTGACTGTTGGTTCCCGAATATTTTTGTCCGGTTCCGGAACGCGGATTTTCCGCATTAAACAGTTAAATTGATGGAGGTAAGATCCGTTCCCTCAAAATTCTGTTCGGATGGTGAATATTCCGGATAAACGACGTTCGGATTATCGCGGGTCCACTGTACACCCAAAATCAGTAAAGAGGCATTACAAGTATTGTTAACCAACATTCCTCGTCTGTTGACCTGCCTGATTAGCATGAATTACATGCTATACTGAGAATCTAATAATATCCTCAGAGCCGTGCATAATGTACATGGTTTATAGGCTGACACTGTTACCATGAGGGCATGGACACTGTTATACAACTGGTGGTATAAAAGTATTATTTTGTGTTATAGGGTTTAGTTAAATTGATAAAGAAGTGATTAACAGTTTATAAATATAATTTAATTTCACTTAGGTATTTTTGCAATTGGAAAAAAACCCAATCATGACAAACTTTTGATCTCGACTGTGTTCGGAAGTCTGTCGAGTATCAAATGTACGAGTCATAATTATTCATGCATAGAGGTCAACAGACGGTGAATGTTGGTGAACAATATATAAATATTGCATGAAATATATGTGGTGAAAAAAATGACATTTAAATGTAACATGAATTGGAAAGTCCCATGATTAAATGTAGTTTAGTTTAAACTAATTTGTTTAACATCGATTGTGAAACAAGTTCTTATAACTAAGAGTAATCGCTCTTGATACAGCTTCCTGGATCATAACCAGTACTGGCGCCGAATGTGGATTCATGAAAAGGTGCCAGGTGGAACCCACTTCTCACAAGATTCGAACCCACAACCCTCGTGTCCTTGGAGGCTTGCGCTCTACCCAACCCACTGTCCTCCACTTTAAATTTCAATATGAACCATTTAGAAAAATTCCAAAGGACAGGGTTAATAACTTATCTCAACTTACCATTAGCCCAACCTAGTTTAGAATTTCAAGTCCCTGTGATTTCCATTTGGCCTGTGCTGTTCAGCTAGCAGAACATCTAGAAGACTCTATATCCATCAGAGGGTCTGGACCAATCCTGAAATACATGAAAAAAAAAACTTTATGTACATAACATGATGAGGAGAACATCTTCGGTTCTGTTTAACGAATGTCTTACAATTCTATTGAAGCAAATATCTTACAGTTCTATTGAAACAAATATCTTACAGTTAATTATCAAAGTCAGTTTAATCTTATTATCTATCACATTGTTTAAAGTTCCTGGACGTCATACAATAAAAATATATATATGTAAAACGTGGAATTGGCGTATGGTATTCAGCTATGCTTCAAACACATACTGTCTATACTCGACTATAAGTCACACTTTTTTACATAGAATTTGGATAACAAAGTGAACTATGATCAAAGTAGGGGGTGCGTCTTATAGGCAAGGGCGACTTATAGTCAAGTATATATGGTATTCATAGAAAAAAATTCACAAAAGTCCCTTTAAAAATGAAGATAATGATGGGAAAAAAAACCATGGCATCACCAACAGGATGAAAGCCACAAATCAATATTACAGGCAAAACAACAAAGGCTTTCCATAAGACAGAGAGGGGTCCAGGTCAGTGTAATATTACTTGTTTCTAAAATAGGAGGGTGTGCACAATGATTCCTTACAATAGTTGTTGAAAAACCAACATGCACACAAAACTTTAACGAAAATTTTCTAAGTACAAAAACCCGCATAGTATTAACTTTTTAACTGTAACTGTTGGTCAAAAGTTGGCTCCTTATATTTTATTTAACCTGTGACTGCATCAGTTCTTTTTGCAATTGTGACAAATGTAAAGCCGTGTGGACATAAATTGTATTCTTTTTGTCTGATGGTTAAATATTGTCTTTCGCATATTTCTATTTATTTTCAACAAATGTATAGTGTGTGTATATTGCTTCCATCAATTGGATCACTTACTGCCTGAATCTGTAATAATCATGATTTTTATTTTTTTGAGTATTTTCAGTTTTTAAGTTGTCGTTGATGTTCAATTAAACGTTTGGTTAGTAAACCTCAAACCATTAGTCCTTTTTCCTGCGGCCCAGGACTGCGACCCACTCCGCTACATATCTGTATCGAAAACTAACCCTTTGAATTTCATCATTCTGTCTCAAATGCGCTGAGCACATTTTAACAGCTGAGCGAATTTTTAAGAAACTTAACACATTTCTAAAAATACTATCCAATTAAAACGAGAGCATACGGTACGCAACACCTAAAGGATATTTATAACACAGAGCTGTTGTTCAATGTTTAAAGGCGATTGGAAATAAAGCTGTTGAATAACAGATTTTATAAAGACGACCATTTTAAAATATTTCGCCATTTGGGAGTTTCCGATCGCATTCGGTCAGACATTAATGTAGATTCAGAGCAGTAGAGTAGTAATTTGATCGGTCTTTTGAGCCTGAAGATGATGCACTGCTGATAAATGTTACCAATTCACTGACAAGCAAATTAGATCCTTCCTCCGACTTTGACTACAACAACAAGCTTGTGGTAAATTCATCACCCATGGACATGTATTTTGCGGAAATATAAGCATGTTTTGTTGCAATTATCAATTGTTATCCATTTCATATGTATTAGAGGATCAGTTATCTCTACTTTACAAAGCAATCTTGCATTGAAAAAACTGTTGTCAATTGGGAAACTGTTTTAATGGAAATAAAAGTATGATGATACAGTTTTGTAGACAAATATACAAAGACAAAGCTTGTATCTCAAGTCATGAAAGGTATTTTTTGTCAACAAATTTCTCTGCAATTGATGACATAACAGAAAAAAAAATTAAGGATCTCTCAGGAAGAACACATAAGTCATTTTATTACTTTGGATTTTGGATAGTTCCCACCGTTACATACAGTTTCATTGTCTAATTTTCTACACCTAAATCTTGATATGTATGTATTGTTTCATAAAGTTAAACCCATCAACTTAAAGGATATTTTGTTCTCGTCGTCTTTTATTCTTTATGAAAATCTATTAGATAAACGTAAATAGCATTAATTTTGGCTTGATGAACAGTACCCCAAGCAGTGAAAATTATTAGAGTTAATCCTGTGCAATTAAGTACCTAGGGTGACTGATTATGTATGTCTCAACGGTCTCCAATAATCGGATGGTTTACACCTATGGTGTCACTGACCTTAAAGGGTTAATAAGATAAGATAGATTTGGCTGTGTATACATGCCTTGCCCTCACAAAGGCTTATTCCACAATTTTCATTTAACAATTCTCATGAGTGCCCAATAGATGGGACCTATATAATTGAATATTTTTCAAAAAGTATATGCATTTCATCACTAGATAACCTTGAATATGAAAACAATTTGGGTCAGTCCAAATTATTTTTGTCCACAGGTCTGCATATGGGTGATATGTGTGAAAATTTATAACAAAGTCTAATTTCTCCTTTGAACGCAACGCTTTAAACCTCTTTTGTAAACAAATAGCATTTTCATCACCAGATTACATCGTCGAAAGGAATATAAAAACAAATAGGGTCAGTCCAAAATTTGTTATTTTTCTAAGGTCCATGTATGGGTGATATGAGCAAATATAACAAAGTCTAATTTCTCCATTTTGAACACAATGATTTCAACCTCTTTTGTCACCAGATGGCATTTTTATCACTAGATTACCATGTCAGATAAATATGTAAAAAATTTGGGTCAGTCAAGAATTTGTCATTTTCAACAGGTCTGTGTATGGATGATACATGTATTGCATTGCAAAAGACTTCTTACTGATTTCTGAATAAACTTAAACGTACCAGTTTGGATGTTCTGTGACAGCCCTCGATTCTGTATCCATTCTCTGTTTGGGTTGTCCAGATTACCATCTTTTCAGCTCTTGTAACCATCGTATAGATGTATCAGTTCTATAACATGATGATATTGTTGGAGGTTTTTGTCTAGGACATCTTTGATGTACCCCACTCAGCATGGTTATGTCTGTGAAAACAAGAAAATAATCAACATCAATGATCATAATAATAAAATGCTATCTTGTTATAATAATGTGCTCAGATCACTTGAACACATTTGAAAATGGAGATGAAAAGAGCTATATTAGGTACATGTCCGAAAACCTGTGATATTGAATAAATTAATTTTTAATGAGTTATTGATATTGATAAATGTATAGTCAATTCCCCTAATCTCGTGGTATCCCTAATTCCGTGGTATTTGCATAATGTCATACTGCTTCCATAAAGTAACACACCAACCTGACCTACTTTCGCAGCCCAATGTAAGAACTGCAAAGAAGCACGAATGAATATAAAACCATTCCAATCCAACAAAATTCTCCTCTTATTACAGAGAGCTCCGAAAATCTACGATATTTTCACACTTTTTACTCAAATCTAAGACACTTAACAATTCCTTTCACACTGTTGAGTTCGTCTGCAATTCTCTACCATTCTTGGGTCAGACACGACCAAATTCTTTCAGGATTTGTTCCTAGTATGTTTCATCCCGATTATTTTGGACCGACACTTAAAAAATTGTGTTTGACCTGAATACCACGGATTTGGGCAAGACCTCAAAAATGCAAATGGCGGCCAGTGACCCAATTAATTTACGTTACGTAGAGCATTTATGTGCTCCATTTAAAAATAATGATGAGAAGATCGTAAATAAGGAATGAAATGTTAGAAAAGCTGAATGTTGACAGCTTAGTTCTCCCCTCCCTTTCTGTTGTTCATGTAACCATAAGTACCACGGAATTAGGGTACACCAGTATATATTCAAAATAGGTAAGGAACCACAATTTACAATAAATTCCAATCACGTTTAGAAAGGAAAGAAATTAGACCGATTTCCGCTGTTTTGCTGTACCATTAGATTGCCCCATCAGAAAATAGAAAGCAATCTTCATGTCTAATTATTTGGACTGAAGACTTGAATACTCACTGACAATAATGATTTTTGACAATTATTCGTCCTTTTTTGACATTAAACACAAATGGAGTTCAATCGGCCGAAAAATTCGTCTACCTGTCTAAACAGTTGGGAGTTACTTCCGTCAAAAAAAGACCGATTTCTTATCAAAACTGTGGTTGTATATTGATATGTAAAAACAAATGTGGGGTTTGTTTGTTTGTTTAAAATGATTTACCGTGACTGCTTGATATGGTTAACCCATGTATGTTCTATTGCACTGCACCGTCTATTCTAAATGCAAATGGTGTCATTTTGACCGAATTGTTACGTTCTTAAATGGAATCTTTCTTGCCTTTTCAACTTTTTTTATTTCGTGTTTTCCTAATCGCCATTTTGTTTTCCTCAAAATTGCGGTGCATTCGTAAGAATCAAATTGGCATAATTAATACAAACTCAAAAATTATGGTCTAAGGGAAATAACTCGTACAAGTTTTATAAAAGAATATGCTAAGAGTGACGTACCTTAATTAAGATAAAGCATACGTTCGAAATAGTCTCTTATTTTATTTGCATATATGAATCACTATGATTTTAGATCCAACCCTGATAATTCACAAAATCAAAACAAAATCATTGCAGCTTGCAATTTTAAATATTTTCGGAAAGGCAACCTGTTGTCAAGGTAGCGTTGTCTGCGTAACAGGCAATCTTTTATAAAGCGCAAAGAAGGGCTTTTTCCATTTAAGTTTTGTTATACAGATATGTTGTAATAATTTGTGAAAATGTCATTTAAGTTAGATAAAATAAAGGAGAATCTTATTTGGCGAAAAAACAACGAATTGTTGCATATTTAAAGCTTCAAACCCTTTAAAAACAAAGTTCATTTAAAGATCTCTTCGTTAAAAACATAAATAGCATGATAAATACACACAATGGATTTTATGGTCGAAGGGAAATAACTCGTATTAGCTTATTTCATGGTAATTTTAGAGTTTCATGGTAATTTTAGAGTTGTTTCCCTTAGACCGTTAACGTTCATAAATCACAGTTTTACAACGTAATTTTGGTTTCCCTTTGTTTTTTGTCCATCAATATCATAATTGATTCATGTTTGCTTTAAAAAAGGGTCTGAATTGACGGCTTAACAATCAAATAGGGCATTTGATGGACTAAAATTACCTTTTAATCAATATTGAATGTCAAATTCCCTTTTCCGATGTTTGCGTGAAAACATAAAAGGTCATTATAAATACCAACAAAGGGAAATAACTTTCATTTGCATATTTTATGGTAATTTAAGAGTTATTTCCCTTTGACCGTTAACAATCACTAACTACAGTTTTCAACGTTTTGGTTTCGTTCGGTTCTTTGTCCGTTTATGACATATTTGATTCATGTTTGCTATGGAAAAGGGTTCAAATTGACGACTTTGCAATCAAATCAAGGTTTTAAAGGAAAGAAATACCCATATATCAAATTCCCTTTAACGATGTATACATATGCATAAAACATAAAAAATCATGATCATTACAATGTTTTTAAGGAACAAGGGAAATAACTCATATCGGTCAATTTCATGGTATTAAAAGAGTTGCTCCCTTTAGACTGTTAACAATAACTAAATACAGTTAAGATTACAACGTAATTCTGGTTTCGGTTCGTTTTTCGTCTTCATATTTGATATATGTTTGCTTTCAAGAAGGGTTTTAGTTGACGAAATATCCTTCACATAAAGGTTTTGATGTACAGAAATTCTTATAGAAGTTGTTCCAACAACTCCTATATTTGTTAGTACACCTCCCGTTTATGTCTCTACAATTCCTATATATGTCTCTACACCTCTAATATATGTCTCTTCAATTCCTATATATGTCCCTACATCTCCCATATATGTCCCAACACCTCCCATGTATGTCCCAACACCTCCCATGTATGTCCCTACACCTCCCATGTATGTCTACACCTCCCATATATACACCTCCCATGTATGTCCCTACACCTCTTATACATTTCTCTACTATGGCCATCTCTGTCTTTATTGCACAACATTTTTAATGGACAGGTGTCCAATTGAATGCTTTTCCATCTTGACATGTCATACCAAATTCATTTCTTCTCGGAGTTTTGTTTGTTTATTTTCATGGGTTATAAATTGCACTAACATTATTTTGTTTATGTTGCGATGTCCAGCCCTTCATGATTGAGGAAGATCCAAAACATAGCTACCTATAAAGGCTGGTTAAGCATCAGCATTCTGTTAGTCAGTCAGGAGACTACTTCTCATGAAAATCCAAATGCCGTCACCGGGATTTGAACCCAAGTGAAGAGGGGCAGTGTGATTTCAAATTCTGTAATCTAACCACTAGGCCATGCTTAGTAAGAATCAAACACTAAATACATTTTTAAATTTCATTACTGCTTTACTCACTTCAGAGCCCTAGTCTTGTACTGTTTGATCAAGGAAAGCTGTAACATAAATAAGAAATTGTTGACACAGCATTAAACACCATAGTAAAATCAAAGGCCTGAAAGGCCAGACTGCATCGCAGTGGAATTGTATTCCTTAGTCTGAAGGACTGTTTGTGTGTTTGAATACAACTCTGCTGTATATCTTATTTATTAAAGAAAGAACAACTGTAAATATAAACAATGTGCAAATGCTTTTAAATGTATTCTATGAAAAACGTAATAAAAAATAAGTAAGAAATTAACTACAGTATTAAGTTTTTGTACGATGAGACATAACAAGAGACCCATGAAGTCCTGAAATACTGACTAAATTTTCATCGATATTGACAATCTGATAAAAGTTGGTAAAGATTTCAAGAACATGAATATGTAACGATTCGCCACAATAACGATTCGCCACTAACGATTCGCCACAGGTTCATATAACGATTCACCACAGAGTGATAACGATTCGCCACACATCAATAACGCTTCGCCACAGCTTATAAACATTGCATTGTAGTATATATTGTTGATTTCAATAAACAATCATTATTCAAATTGGAAATCTTTATTTTATTGCCATTCCTTGTTTATATAAATAACAAACATTATTTGTATATACCGGTAGTCCATCGAAAAGTTGTCCCGTCATAGGTGTGAAAAATATCACAATTATCGATGGATTCGGTGTGGCTTTAATCATTGTACATTAAAGATTAGATAATACGACAGTGTTAATCATGTTCCTTACTTAATAAATAAGTAGATGTTGATTGAATGTTTAAAGACTTTCATTTTACCAAGTTTGTTTACTCAAATGTTATTTACAGAACCCGTTAATTGGCCGTTAATTAGAATATTTCAAAACTGTGGCGAATCGTTATTGGTTTGTGGCGAACCGTTAATTGGCTTGTGGCGAGTCGTTATCATTTGTGGCGAGTCGTTATTGTGGTGAGTCGTTATTGTGGCGAATCGTTACATTACCAAGAACATAATTCAACTCTTTACGTCCATCCCCATCTCTTGCATGTGAATCAAAAATGAAAAAAAATCCAAATGATAACAAATTGCTTTTGCATTTCCCTTACATATAAATATACTGTACTGAAATTCTCCTTGATTGGCAGGCAATCCAACTCCAATAGCCATCTCAAGTTTAACAAGGGGGTAATTGTCTGTGTAATTCGGGTTCATTGCACCACTGTACGTTTTCTTTACTTTGCATACAAAATACTCACTAGACAAACAAATGTAGGGAGGCAAGTCATGTACTTCAAGAAACTCAACTGAGTTGTTGTTATATTTTCTTATATCAATATACAAATCATCTCCTGCAATCAAAACTTGATCCAAATCATAATTCCTCCAAGAAAACTTATCAAATGGATGTGTAAAAGTATGGTACACACTGCTTACCTCTTGACAACACACTAAACATCTCATTACCCTGGTGGATGTTTCCCTAAATAGGAAATTCATTCAACATTTTGTTAATCTGACTTTCTGGCCCAGGATTCGTTTCGACATCACCACATATCATCAAAAGTAACATAATAAGTAAGAGGTTTCTGTTAGCATGACAGACCATAAATAGCACTAAGATAAAATTTGGTTTACAGTCTGTGTCCTCATCTCCATCAAGTTTACCGGCTTGCAGTCGTAAACAAAAACATCATATCCTCAACATCCACTGATTAACATTAATCCCCATTTCTTCACATAATATTGCCATGCAACTCAAAACAGTATCTCCCTTCATTTTCAAAAGATGAACAAATCGGAAAGGTTAGTGAATCCACTGTACACGAAGTCGAACTTTTTCAAGCATAACTTAGCACAAGATAGCCGGAAATTCGAAATCTTGAACAATGCCGCTCAGCATGCGCAAACACTAAACGCCCCGGCAAGTGAATAGATAAAACAACATGTCTCTGGATGTAAACATTGAGCGTTTGGAAGCGATCATGTAATTTTCCAGACATGAGACCGTATCTCAACTCTAGGACCAAATAGTTGTATCGACTCTAGTATGTTCTCCAGAAATAAAAACAATATACTCCCAAGATAACTCCAGACAGTGTGCAGTGCTCACAATTACTTATTACAACGTAAATTCCCCGCAAAAAGGCCCCGACAGGAGTATATATATGTAAACCGAGTGTGTTAGGCCCTGGCAAGAGTATATATAAAGTGAGTGTGTATTGAAGGCAAAATAAGTCCACAGCAATTATATAAACATGGAACGTTAGAACTTAATCTTCAAGCGATCAAACCATGGATCATATGATTTTTCCTGACAAGGCGACCCAATGCTAGAATCAAATATTTGTATCCCATTCCATCGAGAATACCTAAAAAGAATAAACAAACGTTTGAATTCGCCTCTGCGGTTCAACGTGAAAAGTAGTTCTTTGGTATACATGCGCGAGCGCGGGAGTATTCTCCCGCCAAAATTCGCGGAGAACTACTTGATTTTTCCCGCCGAAATTCGCGTAGGATTAGTTTTATCTGAGTGATCAGCCCCCGAAGGACAAAGAACGATTCAGATCGATGACTATAAGCAGTCGCGCATACGCGACGCTTAAAAAGCAGTAATGGGGGTTTCTAATATTTTTCATGAACTGCATTAGGAGAAGCCAATTGAAGAATCACCTCATGCAGTGGAACAGAGAAAAACATCAAGTTGGGTTCGGAATAAACAATAACCACTTTATAGTTTCCAGAAAACACTTTTATGTAAAGATCTACAATCATTGTTTGCTGGAATTGATATTTGTTTAATATGTAATTTTATACAAAATGAAATAATGGATGAATATGGAAAACAGGGAGAAAAGTTGATGCATTTCATTCTTACTTTGTGTTTCAATCATTTTGTAATGATTTATACATTTCACATTTACATAAATCTGTATTATCTGGTGACATTCGTGATAGTGATTAAATATAACATGGATTCAAATTCCCATGGCGCCTATAACTAAAAATGTTGAAAATACTCTATAAAAGCAGTTACTAAATCATTCATAATTTCTAATCATTAGATGAAAAAAATAAACAACCATAATCAGGAATTCGTTTTTCAGGTTTAGTTTTGGCATAAGGAAATCATCCTTTTTATAAGGTACAGAATTTATCTATAATAAAAGCCAAAATGGTATCAAATAGTCAATTGTGGAATCTCAGGCATAAATGAAAAGAAAATGGTTAAAACAATGATTTCCTTACAGTAATTAAATAATGATAATAATTTCTCTATAATTCGTCTAATAGCCTAAATGCAATACAATGTTTATGAAAAAAAAAATGCATTAATCCATGTGCAGAAAGTGCTTTAATCCATGTAAAGACTTCTTGTAAAGCAAAACCAATTTGCATGATAGCTAACCCTTTTCTTTTGTAGCTAATCAGATTACTTCAGTCATTCTCGGTAAACAAAGGTCGGGGCCGAAACTCTTCGATTTAGACTGAATAGTTTAGGCCCCTACCAATATATACCGAGAACGATTAAAGTAATCCGATGTATGAATGAATTTCAAAATGGCGAATTATGGGTATTCTATCTTAACACAGTACATGATCTTATTGACGTTCTCCTTCAGGAGAAAATTGAAGAAACTCCTGTGACAAAGAAGGAAATACTTGCAAGCGGAAATTTCTCCTTTTACCACAATGATTTCTACATAACATTTGGGAAATTAAAGTAATTTCTTTTTCTATATATTATTTTTGTAGAAATATTACATATCTCAATCTACTTATTTGTCTCTATTTATGGGTTCCAATATAGAAGAGATTACATCAAGGTGACAAATATTTATTGTATACTTTTGTTAAGTGTTAGTTATAAATTGACTATATTACACAGGTGTCAGATTTAGAGAAAAAGAAAATCACAACTACCGAATTTATCAAATAAAGAAGATTATTCTAATGTTCCTGCCCTGAAACAGAATAAAAAAGTTATTTTTTATCAAAATCATGCTTCAATTTGGGAGGCAGAAGGAGAAGCTGTTGTTTTAAGCCATATAATTACCATCTATAATTTTTCTTTGAAGCTTTTTCCTGTTCATTCAATATATCTGTTGTATATGAAGTCAATTATTAAGGAATAAATTGTCTATCCCAATAAAAGTATCATTCAAATCAGTGAACAAAGTCATACTTGATTTTCCTTAAGTCAGTAAAAATCTGAGTTTAAGTAAACACGACTAAGTCACCCCTAAAAGTGATAGGCACAGACATTCTTTAATTAGTCTTCAAGGCAGTAAAATAAGAATATCCCACTGAACTCTTCTTGCAAGGAATGCTAAAATATTATCAAATGATATAAATACAAATGTTTTAATAAACTATTGCCACAAATTATACAACACAACAAATGGAGTTTGTGCCACCAGATAGCCATTATTCTGATAGTGTCTTAGTACAACCCACATCTGAGGAGCTCAATGCAAGACCATAGTAAAACCTTCACAAATGTAAAACACTTACTTTTTAGTCTTGCACTGAATCAATAACTTTCTTCTGTTAGACCAATTACAACAGCATTGGCCAATGCATTACCATTATGTCTTTCCAGTACAACATACTCAAATAATACACCAAAATATGTGCTGTTCTTCAAGAAAACCAGGCTTCACACGGAACCTATTTAACTCTTTCCCAAACAACAAATTTTCGACTGTCCCAAACTGAAAGAGTTTGCAGACAATATTTCAAAATGTGATGAAATTAAAAAATATTCTTCAGAAAGAGCAGAAAACCTTGTGGGAAAAGGAGAAATGACTCGTTACGAGCAATTTCTCCTTTCCACAATGTTTTCTAAAGTCTTCTGCAACAAAGTAGTCAAATGTCGTTTTTGTTTGGGAAAGGGTTAAAGTCTGCACTTCCCATGTATCATGGACTTCAATGAATAAAGAAAAATCTAAAAATAAGGATATGGTGGTCCAACTCTAAATGATGGAGGAAGACCCCATAACCGCTGGTCAAGCCGGGTAAAACCATTCAAACTCTGTTAGTCAGATGGAAAACGGCCTCTGATAAAAATCCAAATACTGGCACCAGGTTTTTAACCCAAACGAGAATGGGCCATGTGATTTCAAGGTCCGTACTATAACCACTAGGCCACACTGGCCCCGTTTGAGTTAAAGAGAAAATTCTTGGCGGAAAAAGTGATGAAGAACACAGGCTACTTATATTTGCTTGGCAGCAAACAGCATTCAAAACTTGACAATCCAAATTATATTTCTCTTACCTCGAGAAAATGCTCTGTTTGTGACTAAATTTTCATTGTTAATAACCAATTGTATGAATTCTTGTGGCATTTTGTAGTCCACATGGTATTCCCTTTAAATTTTGTATGTGGACATAACAGGGAAAAGGTAAAGCCTGTTTTCCTTACAAAACTGCGCATATATATGTCAGGCACCCAACCCACTGGGGCTGATGTAAAGTTAACATTCACATTTAAAATGGAAAGAAAAAAAAAAGCATTAAAATCACTACTTATGAATCTTAAAAACCATGATACAAACCAATATATACTATATATATTAGTACACTACAATATAGTCAATCTTGCTTTAACCCTTTACCAAACACCAAATTTTCGACTGTCCAAAATTGAAAGAGTTTTCAGACGACATTTCAAAAGGTGATGGAATTGAAAAATAATCTTCTGATAGGGCAGAAAAGATTGTGGGAAAAGTAGAAATTGCTCGTTTCCATGTTTTCTGAAGTCGTCTGCAACTAAGTGGTCAAATGTCGTCATTGTTTGGTAAAGGGTTAAGAGACCATTTTTCAATAACAAATGCAAGGCCATACAATGTGTTATGCTTTAATCCATTACCAAACAATAACGAGATTTGACGAGATTGGTGCAAATGACTCTGGAAAACATTGAGGGAAAAAGAGAAATTGCTCATAAAAAGCAATTTCTCCTTTTCCCACAATGTTTTCTGCCCTATCAGAAGATTATTTTCCGATTTCATCACAGCTTGAAATGTCGTCTGCAAACTCTTTCAATTTGGGACAGTCGAAAAATTGGCGTTTGGTAAAGGGTTAATACGCCAGTCATACCTTACATGGCTTTCTACATGACAAGTGCCCCTGATAAAGCTTTATACTTAATTTACAAACTTAAAGGTAGCAGATTAAAGGTAGCAGATTAAAGGTAGCAGATTAAAGGTAGCAGATTAATACACATTTGACTATTGCTGTGTTCAGGATTTGATTCACTCACAATAGAACAAGATCTTACAGATCTTGATCAAAGGTACCATATAGCACAAGTAAAGCTAGCATCAAATTGGTGTTATGACACACCATCTTATTTATCATGTATCTCCCCTAAATAATCTCTGAATATATGAGTTAACATCTAACAAGCTAGATGTACTAATTTTTTTTTTACCTATGACAAACTTTTTGCCAAACAATGGTATTAAGGTAATTTATTCATTTTGCTGAATAAACTAATTTGACTAATTGTTGTTTCTGCACCAGATCCCATTCCAGCTCAAGAACGTTGGTCATTTAAAGGCACATCAAAGGAGAGGAGTACAAATAAATTACTGAAAAACTATATGGAGTTCTTTTATTATGTTCATAACATTCATGAGAATTAGTTTAGGAATGTATTGAGACCCTATTAGATAGACTCATTTAAAATAAGTTATTTTGGGCTTGAAATACAGTTGTCTCCAATTCAATCATGTTTATCAACAACCTGTTTGTTTACATATTCAAAATCACGAATTCTGATTGGTCGGTTAAAAAATGTGTGCATCAACTGTCAAGGTCAGAGGTGAAGAATCAGGAAATCTGAATTATGAAACTTGCTAATCTGGGTTATTTCTGGTTTACTTTCACATTTAAGTTGTGCTGATGGTGTTTTCTGGTGATAACTATTTGATTCTGTCCAAACGTTTATAAAATAATATAGTCTGATATAGCATTAATCTCCTTTAATGGGCCTTTAACATTTTGTTAATCAAATACTTATTTGTAATAGGTCGGATTTGAAAATATTAACAGATAGTTTTAGTGAATTATACATAACTGAAAACATTTGGACATAAGAAACACAAAGTATAGCATTCCACAAGGCAGGTGCCTGTAAAAGTGCTTACCAGCATAGGTATTGAGTCATTGTCAGCAGTTATCTTAATATTGCTTATAAATGACCACATTTAACAATTAGAATGCTGGATAATTTTCTAAAAATATATTTTTGTATTGTCTGCTTTCCAAAACCTGAAATATCTGCATAATTTTGATGAGGAAAGATTCCATGAGTAGCAACCAGGTTAGATCACAGGACAGCGGCCAATTTACTTGGCGGCTGGCCTGGATCTAACCTGTTAACATAAGCATGAAGTCGGTTCCAGCACTATAAGGGTTAAACCTTTCCTGGATTAAATAAATATTTATATTCGACATGATTATCAAAATCATCAACAACAAAAAAAGTTAAGAGAAAAAAAATCATTAGGTGAATATGGTCTTCAGTAAGCACATACAACCTATGTCTTGTTTATATAAGGGCTGAAGCTTCCAGCAAACCCTTTTTTTGTCATGTTTTCAAATACATGCAAACAGCGGATTTCAGAGTTTTGATAAAAACATTTCTACAAAAAGCCAAGTGCATTTTGATATGAAACTCCTGGCTGTGAAATGAAGCCAAGATGTCCCATGTCTAATGGTACAATATAAAAATTCAACAAGTGTCATACTAACTAGAATGTTAATGAATTATAAAAACAATTATATACAAATGATTCATCCTAATATATATATATATATATAAATATATACATACAAAGTGTAAAATGATATGGTATTTTTTTATCATATTTTCATCATATTTTCAGCCAAGTTTCTATTAAAATATAAAAATGAACTGTTTGTATGTTTTTGTTTTAAATTCTAAAATATAAATGTTATAACGGAAATTATACCTTTTTTTTTTAAAACTCAACTTGAAAAGCCACATTGAGTAAATCATCCTCAAAATCACTGAAAAATTCATACAGTCTATCATACAGTATCATGACATCCTGACCATCTGCTTAACCCATTACCAAACAATAACGATATTTAACCACTTTGTTGTAGACGACTCTGGAAAACATTGTGGGAAAAGAAGGAATTGCTCGTGACGAGCAATTTCTTCTTTTCCCACATTGTGTTCTGTCCTATCATAAAATTGTTTTTCTATATCATCACATTTTGAAATGTCGTCTGCAAACTCTTTAAAGTTGGGACAGTCGAAAACTTGGCATTTGGTAAAGGGTAATCCAATTCATTAATTCTATTAGAAACTTGGTTGAAATATTCTCCATACAAAAAACGTATACATGTACAATAATTGATTTACATATACACATAGAATAGTTATATCATTTGCTATCAACAAATTACTCCATCTAACTTTGTGAGTGACCCAAATCAAAAGCACAATTAAAAACATGATTCATTAACCATTGGATAGAATAAGTCTAGATAATTGATCTTTCGTATGTTTTATAAGGGTTTTACAGCATTATTTAATTTAGGTTTTAATGCCCGACTCTATATGATGGAGGAAGAACCCAAACTCAACTACCAGTAAGGGCTGGGCAAGCCAGGTAACATGGACATTCCTTATATCAGTCAGGAGTTATCTCTCATGAAAATTCAAATGCTGTTTCTGGGATTTGAACTCACATAGAGAGGGGGTTATACGATTTCAAGTTCTATACTGTAAGCACTAGGCCAGGGAGGCCAAACAATAGATAAAGACCAAGCAATGAATTGCATAAGAATTTCATTTTATTTTATCAACTGAAAAGAATATCTACTGCAGAATTCAGACTGTTAGAATATGGAGTAGGGAGTCAGATAGCAAACAGATTCAGCTTATTTAATATATTGTACCTGTGTTTCTAAAGTATTTTCCTGTTACTTATTGTTTGCAGCAAACACAATAAAAACAAATTTATTACCGTGACCAAATGACAAAAAGTTAATAACTGACAGATAAAAGATTCAAATCCTAATTTTTGGACAAAGCTAGCTTGTCAAGGGGGAAAGTGTGGGGTTTTTTTTGTGTGTGAACTATGTCAACAATAATGATAAATTTCTGTCACTTTTTCTTACTCCATAAATATCATCCGCTGACCTTATCATGTTAGGCCACTCTTAACTCTCTATTTGGGGCAATGATTTAATCTATGTGTTGTAATCCTTAAAGAGAACTAGGCTAATCAATTCCCAGACAGTCTCCAACATACACTGTCATCTGATCCCCCCTGGTATATATAAAAACAACAGATTATTCTCTTCCACGACCCTATAAAGACACAGGTACCGGTTCCCAACGATACACAAACAGGAACTCCCATAACTTGTCAAAGTCTGATTCCTCAGTTTAACACAAATAGGAACTCTTACAACTTGTCTTTAGCTGGTACCCCAGGCTTAACACAAATAGGAAATGCTACAACTTGTCTTTAGCTGGTACCCAGGGTACACAAAGATAGGGACTCCCATAACTCGTCCTTTTCTGGTACCCCGGTATAAACACAAACAGGAAATCCTACAACTTGTCCTTGTCTGGTACCTCAGTATAAACACAAACAGGAAATCCTACAACTTGTCCTTTGCTGGTACCCATATAACTGGGCCTGATTGATCCCGAATCACTTCCTTCGTCTTTGCATAGATTTCTTGGGAGGTTTCACCTTGAACCACAGCTGCAACACAAAATGTTGGATACATGTGAAGGTTTACTTCCTATAGTGTTATAGTATTCAGGTAAGGGTGACAAAATCAATTGTCCGTATTGCCCAGCTTGTCCAAAAGCCTAAACAGACAAGTGAATTTCTACTGAAATTAACTATGTAACCATTGTACGGACAAGTGCAGTAAAAGAGATGGCGTCTTTGGCCAAGTAAATCAGAATCAGACTTTGCCACCCCTGACAGGTTATATCATATGCTTCTTTAATAACCCTTTTGTGTTGATAATCCATGGCATAATCTTACTGACTAATATGGAATGAGTAACCACATTGCCAGACTCTTACTATATGGCTTTTTACATATTAATCTCTTTTATTCAACATTTCCTTATAAGTTTAGCACAATATCATTTTCTTTTGAAACAAAATACAAGGGTATAATTAGACACACCAGGGTATAATAAGCCAAACCTTGGTATAATAAGACAAACCTTGGTATAAAAATACAAACCTTGGTTTAATAATACAAACCTTGGTTTAATAATAATAAACCTTGGTATAAGACAAACCTTGGTTTAACAATAGAAACCTTGGTTTAATAATAGAAACCTTGGTTTAATAATAAAAACCTTGGTTTAATAAGACAAACCTTGGTATGATAAGATAGCATCATTAAGACATTGAAAATGAATCTAAGACAGGAGAAACTCATATATCAACCTACCCACTTAAGCAGATTATTGTGACAAAGAGAAAAATTGCTTGTAATGGAAATTCCTTATTTTCTCACAATGGCTTCAACTGATCTTGTATTGATATTGCTATCTATATCTTCTAGCACTCATATGTTTGTACATACGTTCATGTTGAAATAACCCTCAGAAAGCTGGGTAATATTCTAAAAATAGATGTTTGTGTCATTTGCTTTCCTAAACCTTAAGTATCTGCTTAATATCGTAAGGAAAGATACTAAGAGTAACAAACAGGATAGATCACAGGCCAGTCGCCAATTTACCTGGCGTCTGGCCTGTATCTAACCTGTTTGCATAAGCATGAAGTCGGTTCCAGCACTATAAGCGATAATTCTGCACAAATTGAATGTGTTTACCTGTGAAATATTCCCCAAACTCCTGTTCTAACTTTATTGTTCTTTCGTAAGATAATCTAGCCTGCTCTTCTGTTATTCTTTTGTTCATCTCCCTGAAAACATTCAAAGTCTTAAGTTATTCATTGAATTTGTGTTGTCAACAATTTTTCAGTTATGTTAGGGCTTTCCTGGATCCACCAGGAATAGGCTAGGGATCTGACCTGCTAAAGGATACTACCATGAAACCAAAGATTCCTAACCAAAGGGGCTTGAACTTTCCACCCCAGAGCTCTAAGTCTGCCACATTAACGACAGGGCCACCAAGGACCCAGTTATTCATGAAGTGGAAAATTTGATAAAAATGCAGAGAATTTTCTGTCTATGTTTAATTTCCGTTTGTTTTTACGTAATTTGGAAATGGTTAATTTTCATTTCTGTAATGGCTTTCCTGGAATGGATCCATCAATACAAGGCTAGGGATCTGAAGTGACATGACAAAGGTCACCCCCATGAAACCAGAAGTGTCAGCGGGGCTCGAACCTTGAAGACTGCCAACTGGGCCACACATACATTAAATATCAAACTCTTACAAAAAATGTCCTTAGAATGGGTAAACATCAGACTAACTCTGTACTAACATAATGGATTTACACAGGACCCATTTCATTTAACTCTTACAAAAAATGTCTTTAGAATGGGTTAATATTAGGGATGGGAACGAATATTCGAATATTCGAATAACGGGTCGAATATTCGAATAGCAAAATAGTATTCGAATATTCGATTTTAATGAACCCATATTACTGTATGTTTACCATAAATTTTATTAAAAATTAATGTTGTTTTATTTTCATTTTCTTCCTCTAAACCGATCCCAAATATCGAAGAACGTGCCTAGCTCCCAGGTGCAGTTACGATGTTTTTACAACGTATGTCACACAGTAAAACACCTATGACAAATTACCACATCTTTTGACAGTTTGCAAAACGATTAGTTCCTAAGTGTGAAAAGAGTCGATTTTAAGCCGCTAAATCTAACACCTTAATGATCTGCACTTGCTCCTTATTATCCAAAACAAGTCAATGTGTCAGTGTGAACCAATCACGTAACTTGTTTGTCGTGATATTTAAAAATTACTCTTTCAATAACCAATCGTAATCATGATTGCATATGCACGAAGACCAATCAAATAATGTGTTAGAAAGTATATTTTTCTTCAGAATAATTTGTCAAACTTATTTTCATTCTAATTTCTACATCTATTCGATAAACATCACAATGTCTCCATCACGTGTCTGGAATTACTTTACTCGTTCTGCCGACAAGTCGAAGGCGACATGTAACCTGTGTAACCAGGACTTTGTATTCAAGAATACAACATCCAACCTACTGAATCACTTGAATGGCAAGATATTGCATGCACGTACATGTATACAGATATCGGCTATACACAAAAGGTTTGAACAGAGGACTAGTGTACTAGTATTCGGACATGCAGACATTCGGACATCAAAACGAATTCTAAAATCGAATATTCGAATATATTCAAATAGTTCTAGTCGAATATTCGAATAGTGATTTCACTATTCGTTCCCATCCCTAGTTAATATCAGATAGACTCTGTACTTACATAATGGATTCAACTGTTGTGGGTTTCACTAGAATAGCTATTGGGTACAGATTGGCCACCTGCAGCCTTTTAATGGCATTCCCGCTCACATCTAATATACAATGCTTGCCCTGAACAAAATAAAACATTCACTTAGATAGGCTTATAGTTCAAAGATGCTTCTTCACATATGTGAGGAAATCTAAATTTTAGATTAATTTTCTAAAACTACACAACAGCTGTACTGTTATATGTTACATACTCAGGAATAGTCATTTGAAACAAAATATGTTTGTAATTTATTCTTTCAAGTGTGTATACATTGAATTAACATGTATCTTAATCCAAAAGCGTGGCATTGCTTTTGAGATCCACTGCATACAGACTATACATACCTGGAAAAATTGACGCTGCCTGAATTAATCATCCTTTTAATAACTTCTTTTTATTGTATATCAAACAACAATACAACTTAAGACTCAATAAACCTTCCACTGTTTAAGAGTGGTGGCCTTAAACAATATTGACCGCAACTCCAAATAATCACTATGAATCAGCTCACCTTTTCAGCCACCTCTCGCACAGAGGCTACACTTGTACCATAAAGGTTCTCATTATATTGCCCAGCCTCGATGAACAAATGATTCTGAATGTCTCGTTCCATCTGCTCTCTCGAGTCCACAAAGTGGTAATCTCTCCCGTTTAGTTCATGTTCTCGCGGCTCTCGTGTGGTATCTGTCAAAAAAAAGCTATAGTGTAATTTTCAAACTCATTTGCTTCAAAACTTCTTATTTTACACCACATCAAGCCAATAGCTTGTGATGTCTGTAAAGTAGTAGAAAAAAATATCCGATATAATAATGATATGTAACCAAAGGGAGAAAAGCATGCAGCCAGACTGGGACTCAAACCCAGGAACTTCTTAAACTGTGCAAATGCTCTCCCCACTGAGATATCAAGCCCACTTACACATTTTATTTCACCTTGTAAATCGAGACCCCTACTACATTTTCATTGCTTAGTAACACTTTTCAGCAGACACAATTACGCTTATTAAAGCAATTACAGCTGAATGTAGTAGGAATGAGAGAAAGTCACTCCGCAGTGTCTTGCCCATGACACTCCGGCCTAAAATCCCAGTGCCGTTGGTGAAGTTTGGACCCAGAACCACTTGTGTCACAACTTGGGCAACACAGAACCCAATTAAAATTTGTACCTAGCATAAAAGTCCGGATTAGAGAAAGGATTAATTTTCACCTTCAAAGCAAACCTTAAGAAATATCATTGCATTCACTTTAAAAAAACCTTGCATAGTTTAAATGTAATAGTTTACAGTAAATATCAAAGAACTCAATACACTTACGAGGTACACAACTTCCAAACTTTTCTGGAAACTCGGATATCAAGTCGTCATTAATTCTATCCTTTAATGGTCCCAATATGATAACTGGTCTTGTGTACTTTACTGGAATACAAATAAAAACAACATTATTACACCATATATCATTTCCTTTTAGCTAACTAGTCCTGATGGTTCCACATCATTTGAAAGGTCTAACCGCTCATGGTGTAAACAAACAACTGGAATGAATTACAGACACCAGGGTTGTGTTTCACTAAATGACTAAAAGAAAATATTTGTTTAAGTCAAAACATTTACATGGATGTAATCATAAACATGTTCCCCATGACGGGCACCGGAGTACCCGGGTACGGCCGGGTACAGGCCACTACCTGGGTAGCAAATTATTACCCGTTACCCGACGAAACTTTTACATGGGTTAAAAATACACATGAATGTGCTAATAAGCACTCATTGACAGAGTGAATGAAACGTTTCTAAATCACAAAATAGCAATCAATTATTCCTAAACAATTTCCCAACATGAGCACAAATGACACACACACTCTAAATACTCTCCAACTTGAGGGCTGCTCATCAGCTATCAAAACTTTCAACATTTTTTGTTCTTACCATCACAGTAAATCACAAGCACCTGGAACCATTACTTACGGCCATTCTACATTTGAACGGTAATCTAAGGGAGGGATATTAATGGATCTAAGGGAGAACAATATCGGCTCAGGTACCCGGGTACCCACGGGTAATATCATCTCGGGTACCCGGGTAGAAAATTGCTACCCGTCCCAGCCCTATTACCTTTTGTATTTATATGGCATTTTACCCCATACAACATTTTTTCAGTTATGTAACAACTTTCCTGGATACACCAGTACAAGGCTAGGGCTCTGAAATGACTTGCCAAAGGTCACTCCCATGAATCAGAGGTGTCGTGGGGCTCTAACCCGGGACCCCCAAGTTCTCAGTTTACCATCTAAACCACTACACACAAGGCTTCTTCATGTAATATATCAGGGGCCCATTCAAAGCAACTTCCGAATTGGAAATTTCTTTTCAAAGAATTTTTCCAAAAAAAGTTCAAAATCACACCTGCTTTTTAGTTTCCTAATTCAGCAACTTCATTGATACAATTTCCAAAAATTAGCAGATCAAGGCCTCTTTTCAATTAAATGAAAAAACTGCAATGAAATGCTGCCACTTTGGTAACAAAAGGTTTTGGCTTTCGCCTAATGAGCACAATTCTATGACAAATCTTTACTTACATTCCTGTTGCACAACCGCCTCGTATGACAATATAGGTTCATCTCCCCCTGTAAATACAAATCTCACAATGTTAACAACTGCATTCTAACCTGCATGAGTTTTATGACTATATAGTATAGATCACACACAAATGTTCTGGAAAAATCAAAGAACATAAATAAACTCTAAGAGTTCACAAGATGTGTTTTCAATGTCAAGATTCTTTGATATTCATCTTTCATATAAATCTTGAGCAAATTTAATTTCGCAGCCCCATAAAACACCATTTTCTCATATTTATGACTTTTCTTCATTCTGGATGTAACATTTTGTAAACCGTTATGCAGACCACAGGAAATCAATACTCAATAAATCCTTATTGTAAAGCAGCCCTTCACAGAAAATGCATGAAAGAATAGAGATGAAATACACGATTTCTCTAAGTTGGGATTCAAAACCGACATGTTCCACTCATTTAAATAATTGTTTCATTCATTTTTATTATTTTTCATTACAATTCTTATAAATGATAACACATTTCCTGATTACATTACCACCGCTCTGTAAAATCGAGGGTTAAATGGAAGACTATAGTAAGTGCTTCACTCAATTTGTAAAACGTCTTCATTTTTTTTAACTTATTTTTTTTTTACAATGATTGTGATGGAAGATTGAGGCTTATCAAATACACTATGGATGACTGCTTTCTGGATACTTAACCAGTTATACTCGCGCTATTTTGTGGGTAGGTCGCGGTAATTTTCACCCCGTCAAACAGGGATCGATCCCATAACCCTCAGAACCAGAGGCTGCCGCTCTACCTCTGCACCACTGTGGCTCAGTTTATATCATTACCTCCTTATGTCGTACATCCTTATGAGAAAGACAACATTTTACAAAAGTAATCATTTCAATCTTCTGCAGTTGATGTGTCAAAGTCAATGTACAAGATTGCTATTGTAACTAAAATTTATATACTTATTTATATGGGGTTTTAATTACATTGCATGAACATTATTTCAGCTATGTTGCAATGCAAGACTCTAAATGATGAAGAAAGACCCAATACTCAACTTGTAATTGAAAACAATGTAACAAGATTGAAGTCTTTCCTGTAAAAAAGGTAGTCAACAGATAAAGTTCAGGGGAAAATTAATGGATGTGAGGGGTAGGTTTTCTTCATTCTGGATACAAATTCAGCAAGTTGGGAGCAAAAAGACATGCACAACAATGAACAGCCATGCCATACAAATATTTAAGGGCATGTTGGGTTTGAGGTTGGAATTATATTCTATAAAAAAAATCTAATTGGGATGATCTAAGCTGTAATTGTATAGTATGCATCCAGACGCAGAATGAAATATCTACCTCTGAATCATTCCGACTAGAAAATCTCCACTGTGACAGAAAGCATAAAGGCCTATATTGCTTTGTTTTTCCATTCCTTATATCCCAATATGCATCATTGATAGAGAATCAATTTTATCTCCACACTTCCTGTCATACATATTCAATCTTAATTGCAATTAAATAATAAAATGTATCAAATATTACTCAAAGATTGTTCATGCTGATGGATGATAGTTCACATCTCGAAGCAATCTGATTCTTGATAAAAAGCTCATTCTTGATAAAAAGCTCATTCTCTTTTTATCACAATGTTCTAATGGGTGAGTTTTGAATAACACATCAGAACAGAACTCACAATTTTGACCAAAATGTTTTGGAGAGGTTTTCTGCAAAGGGATTAATTCCGTTGTAACCATGGTATAAATACTCTCCAGTTCAGTAGTCATGGCAATACTGCCTGTATCTAAGCAACAAAAATTACTTACTAAAACTAGATTCACTTTCTGCACCTATAAATACAAAAATCAAACTATTAAAGGACAAATCAACAAAACCACACAGTACCAAACAAAAACACATGGTATACTGACAAGCAAGCTTGACCAAAATCCTTTCCTTGTTGCCAGAAATACACAGCAGATGTCAATCAGGCATCTAACCCTTAGAATGCTGAGTAATTTTCTAGAAATAGATTATTGAGTCATCTGCTTTCCAAAACCTTCATCTTGTTGTTGTGGAAAGATACTCAGAGTAGCAAACAGGTTAGATCACAGGTCAGCTGCTAATTTACTTGGCGGCTGGCCTGGGTCTAGCCTGTTTGCATAAGCATGACGTCGGTTTCAGCACTATAAGGGTTAACATCTGCTATCATTCCAATTCATTTTAAGATGACAAAAGATTAAAACACTAAACATATATACTTGTGTCGCAATGACCACATCTGCCCTCAGTACTAGGCTGGGGCTCTGAAGTGACTTGCCAAAAGACACTTCAACAAAATCAGAGGCATTGAAGGGGCTCAAACTTGTAATCAGAAAAGGATTAGAGTAGCAAGCTACTTGGTTCATTTCACAATGCAAAAATTTGATGGTCAACACAAAAATTGGGAAAGGAAAAGTAAGGTATTTCTGTCTAGGCTTGGCAAACTCAAGTTCTGGTTCAAGTCTCACAAAAGCTTGAAGCAAAGTTTTTCTCATAAGAGTAATAAATAACCTCAGATAATCAGACATATATCTAAACCTAATCTTAACCCTTACAGTGCTGGAACCGACTTCATGCTTATGCAAACAGGTTGGATCAAGGCCAGTCGCCAAGTAAATTGTGATCTAACCCGTTTGCCACTCTGTGTCTTTCCTCATCACAATTATGCTGACATCTATGGTTTTGGAAAGCAGATGACACACAAATATATCCTTCGATAATTACCTAGCATTCTAAGGGTTAATCGTTACTTGTTAGCATTGTTGGTCATATATACACATGAACAAAATCTTGTATCTATCTTAACAGAAAAATTAGATCTAACGCAACAAGTCTTTGTGAGAAAGGGTCCGACGTTGGTAGTGGAACTAGTATAATAAAATTGCAATACAAAACTAACATAAAATTAATGTGAAACAATATTTCATTCATAAACAGGCTCTCCCAAAAAGGGCATAAAGCAAAACCATAAAAAAATGGGGCTTTTCTTTTTTTCTATGTGCTTAACACCATGTCAACAATTTTTCAATTATGTAACAGCTTTCCTGGAACCACCCATACTAGGCTAGGGCTCTGAAGTGATTTGCCAAAGGGCACTCTCACAAAACCACTTGAACCTGGGACCCCAGAGTCCTAAGTCCACCACCTTAGTCACTGGGTCTCGCAAGACCCCCTCATATCTCAACAAAAACCACATCAATTTATGAATGAGAAGACCTAATGGGTAGGAAGTAATTCAATAAAACTATTGAAATAAGTGTGAGCCAGCAAGAACATTAAAATCACTTCCAAACACAAAATGAAACTGGAATAGATATCATATTTGTGTGCAATTTTTGAGCTTGCTTAAAGGTGCTTGGTCACAGATATGAGGAAATCTGGAAGTCCAAATTTCATTTCTTTAAAACTACACAACACCTGTATTGTTATAATATGCATTGAAGAATAAATAATCATTGGAAGCAAAATTAGATTTTTTTTTCATTCTCTACAAGGTATATACAGTGATTTAACAAGTACTTTAATCCAAAAGCGCGACATCGCTTTTGAGATCTACTGCTTATAAACTGTAAATACTAAGATAAATTGATGCTTCCTGGATAAGTTATACTTTCAATAGCTACTTTTAATTGTATATCAAGCAACAATGCAAAATCAAAACTTATCAAACAACATTTCATTTTGACTTCCAAATCTCTATTGTGAACTAGCACCTTTTTAACTTCTATTATTTTTGTGTCAAAGCAAGCATTTATGAAGCAAAAGGTTAGACTATGCACTGTAAAACATCAACACTGTACAAAATACCATTAGTTTTCAAATACAAACCATGCAAACAACTGTGTATCTTGATTGAGTATATAACTAGGATGTTCTAGTTTTACAAAGAATTTTTTTTGCCAATTATCAGTTAACGCAAACATCAATTTCCATTTGATTAAAAAGGGTATAAAGCAAGTGATTCTTAATTAGTTATCTTTTTATATAGACTCTAATATAGACTACTTTGGAAATCTTTGCCGATGAAAACTAAAAGTCAACCGATCACCAAACGCTAAATTTGGTCTTGATGAACAAAATTCATAAGATTCATGTTACACTGGTGCAAAACATTTTTCTCAAATATCATGAAGGCATTTTCATCCTTTTTCTCAGAGAAGTAAATCTCTATTTTCTCCCAATATATAGAATCTTTAGTAAAAGAAATATAAAACCAGGGCATGTCTACCCCATTTGGTCCAAAATGTAATTATTAAAGCATACAAAACATCTACAAAACATTGTAATCTACAAAAGTAAAAATGCAAGAGGCTTCTATGCAATAAACATTGAGCAAATATGGTTATTTTGACCATGTTTAATGCTGGAACAAACTTCATGCTTATGCAAACAGGTTAGATCCAGGCAAGCCGCCAAGTAAATTGGCGGCTGGCCTGTGATCAAACCTGTTTGCAAATCTGGGTATCTTTCCTCATCGAAATTAAGTAGATATTTAAGGTTATGGAAAGCAGACAACACAAAAATCTATTATTAGAAAACTATTCAGCAATATAAGGGTTAAAATACAAAAACATGTCTAATAAAAAGCCAAATCCTTTGCCCCATGTTGAAGTATTGTAACCTACCACAATAAAAAGAAACAACAGATAACACATAAAAGCAAGATTCTTTTTTTCATTATAACATTTGGGAAACACCCCAAAGCATTTAGACAAATGGATAAATTACTCATTAGGACAATTTTATCTTTGTGTCCAGTGGTTTAAAAACCCTTCTGCAGCAGACGCAGTAAAGTGAGGTATCATGGAGTAAGAGTTCACTAAGAACTCAATTTTCTTTAATTATGACAGCTCTTGTTTGAACACATGAGCAAATTGATAAAACATGTATTCCAGGTATGCAAAAAACTCTAAATACAAATGCTATAAAAACCATTGTGACAAAAAGAGGAATTACTTAAAAAAGATTCTTTATAATGTCAGATTTTTTTTCCACAATAAAATTAGTATATCACTACTTTAACAGGTTAGCATACAACAGACCAAGCACCATGAATATAATATATTATTATGAAGTTTGCAATATTGCAAATGATCCATACTGAAGGCAGTATATTGAATAAAATTTAAATGGTTTCTTCTGCGAATTCAATTTATTTATTTGTATGGGTTTTTACATAGTATCAACATTATTCGAGCTATTTTGCAATGCCTGACACTTTATGATGAAGGAAGACCCCATATCTGTAATCTAAATGTTTGCAATACAAAGCATTGTGGTCCATGAAGAATGTTCTCATTTAGAATAAATTGTGCTTTACTTGATATTTGTTTCCAAAAGTTTCTATTGCCCTGATGACCTGTTAACCCTTTACCAAACACCACATTTTCGACTGTCCTAAATTGAAAGAGTTTGCAGACGACATTTCAAAATGTGATGAAATTGAAAAACAGTCTTCTGATAGGGCAGAAAATATCATGGGAAGAGGGACAATTGATCGTTTAGAGCAATTACTCCTTTTCCCACAACATTTTCCAGAGTCGTCTGCAACAAAATGGTCAAATGTCGTTATTGTTTGGTAATGGGTTAAGCTGTGAGAAAATCACAAGTTAAACACTAAAAGCAGGTTATGTACCAGCCAGTCTAAGACAAAACAACAGTAAAAGGTCA
Organism: Cerastoderma edule; assembly: GCA_947846245.1. Classification (NCBI taxonomy): domain Eukaryota; kingdom Metazoa; phylum Mollusca; class Bivalvia; order Cardiida; family Cardiidae; genus Cerastoderma; species Cerastoderma edule. The sequence continues at coordinate 24,078,942 of OX401419.1, read as the reverse complement.
TCCAGAATCTATCTTGACAGACCATAGATCTTGACTGATATTTTCAACAAACACTCCAAATGTAAAAATTACTGGGTTCAATGCAAGTCAGAATAATTTGAGGTGAAGATTGCCTTTTATTTTCTTATGGAGCAATCCAACATGACGGGCGATATTGCCCGATGCAAAACTAACTACAAATTTCCACCATTATAATAATGAAAGGTTTGATGAATAAGCAGGATCAGGAAGCATCAAATGTGAGAACAGGTATTTATGATAACTATCTAGCTGTATGTATATAAGGAGTGCAATTTTCATGCTAACTTCTTTATTTATTATTTATTTGTTATCAAATATGTTTTACACCACATCAACATTCATTACTGCTTCATCAAACCCTATAATGCGGGTACTCAATACAAAATTCTTATTGAGAATTATTTTAACCAGCATATATACAGCATACTTCACACTCAAATAGGCATCATTATCATTATTTTTTGTTTATCAAATCTTTTTGGATGGTGTTCAGTGACGTTTTACGATATGTTGTATAATATAACGGCTTTCCTAGATCCACGAGTACTACGATATGGCTCTGGAGTGACTTGCCAAAGGTCACACCCATGAAACCAGAAATGTCAGCGGGGCTTGAACCCAGGACCCCCAAGTTGTAAGTCTGCTACTTTCACCACTGTGCCATACAGGACACTTTTATCCTTTCATATGTATTTTGCCACTAAGACTACAATGACATATAAAGGTTCTATCTATAGCAAGCAGTTAAAATAAAGTAAACAAAATGACTAAGGAACTTTTAGTGAAGTAAAGCTTATACCTCTATAGATAAGTGTTAAATGTGCATATAACATAGGAATTTAGTAACATCATCCTAAGCTAAAACTTTGCTTGTTGTTTTGCATGTGAATCTCTAATGCACATAAATTTTTGGGGTTTGAATGAAAACAGACAAATATGAAATTTAGTTTTGAAATAATAAATCAAACATTGAACCAAATTGGCGATTCACTCATCATACGCAATTCCTAAGTTTTTTTCGACGTTTGTATTTAGGAATCGCTTTTCTTCACAAAGTCATTTGAATCTAAAGAAAAGAGCTTTAATTCATACAAAATCCTCCTAAGTTTGTTACTTAATCAAAAGCCCAGTGCCTACATACATCTATTAACCCTTATAGTGCTGGAACCAAATTCATGCTTATGCAAACAGGTTAGGTTGGCGGCTGGCCTGTGACCTAACCTATTTGCTACTAGGATTATCTTTCCTCAACAAAATCAAGTAGATATTTAACGTTTTGGAAAGTAGACGACACAAAAATCTATTTTTAGAGAATTACCCAGCATTGTAAGGGTTAATGCAACAGCGCAATAAGCAACTACACCTAACAATATATACAGTGCAGAATATGAACAACAGTTTACCTTCAGCTGTAGTGGGTGGGGTGAAATGAAAAATATAAAAAATTGATTAAAATTGGGTTTATAACAACAGCATCAGAGAAAAATGTAAAAATACTTCGAACTAACAAAACAAATCATTTAATCACTTTATAAAAACATAAGAAACCATGGAAACAACATTTTTGTCATCATAGTTTCAGGTAAACTTCCTAAAATCTATCAAAAGTTAATCATAGTTTCAGGTAAACTTCCTAAAATCTATCCAAAGTTAAAATGTTGTCTATTAATTGTTCTTGGTTGCTTAATTAATTGGTTGTGTTTATCATCCCTTCACAGAAAATACACAGACTCTTAATTTAATTATGATTTCTCAATAATTTCAATATGTCTTCAGCTTCAAATGGCTTAAAGCAAGATTTTGTTGCCAAGCTGAGGGTGTTCATTATCTCTTGTTACTCTGATAATTGGCAGTAATTTTATTTGCCACAAAATATCAAAAAGAAAAAATGTTTTCATGGATTTCAGGATTTCATGGTAAAACAAGTAAACCCATTTCCCGAAGAAGTTTTTATTACCTAGTTAAAAATAAAAAATCATTAAGCAGAAGATGAGTATAATTAACTATCATTAACTATCATTAACTATCATTATGTATTTTCAAATATAGTTTTTGCATTAACCCTTTACCAAAAGCCAAATTTTCGTCTGTCCTAAATTGAAAGAGTTTGCAGACGACATTTCGAAATGTGATGAAATTGAAAAATAATCTTCTGAAAGTGAAAGTAAACATTGTGGGAAAAGAAGAAATAGCTCTTAATGAGCAATTTCTACTTTTCCCACAATGTATTCCAAAGTCATTCATTAAACATGTCAAATGTCTTTGTTTGATAATGGTTTAAAGGAAATATCCTTTTTAATGAGAAATTTGTCACAAGGGCTTCATTTTCAGATGCATCAGGAGTCAGAGGTAATTAAGGTGTCTAAGCCGAAAAACAAAGCAGAAATTTGTCATGAGGGTTTCATTTTCAGAAGCATCAACACACAATCATACAAAAAATGAGTTAATTAAGGTGTCAAAGCCAGAAGAACAACAACATGTTTCCGGGATACTTACGTTCTTCACAACTGATATCCTCACTTCCACTCTGATCTTTACTCTTCATGAATGGAAAACGTCGTGAGAATGAGAAATTCTTCTTCTTTCTATCATTCACAGATAATTGCTGAAGAGAAAATAATGAAGATATGATCATGCAAAAGAATAACTTAGTGACATTCACAATTTTTTGGGGTTTTTTTCAAGTTACTGTATTTCGATTTACAGAGTCATCTGCAAGAAACTGGTCAAATGTTGTGATAAAGTTGAAATTATGAAAAATAGGTGTCATAATTTTAGTCTTTTGTTCTCTATTACAATTAAGAGGGTTCACCAGCTTTTTATTTAGCAAAAGTTACCAAGAGTCATTCAGAATTTGACAGTTCATGGATAAAATCTGCCTTTAAATGTCTGCAGTTTACAAAACTAGCTAGCTTTTTTTTAATGCAAGATATATCTATTTACAAAAGCTATCTCAAATATTTTTTTTTTCAATCAAAAGTCATTAACTAGTTTTATATGTATATCATACTTACACTTGCACTATTTTTGTCTACATTGCTCTTCCCTGTAAATTTCACATTTTTGGTTCTTGCTCGTTCTTTTCTTTCAACCCTGCATATAAAAGAGACACGATATAAGCCATGTAATCATCAAAGTTATATATACATGTAGGATGACGGAAAAAGAAATAACATCAGCAAATGAGAATTGGAGACCATAACAATGGCTTCTTTGTTTTTTATTGAGAAAGTGTCGCGCAATTTATTGTTTTGTTAAAATGGTTTCAATCAAATATGTCAAAGAAAATGTTATTTTCCATATTTTAAGATAAATAAGGTAATTTGTTAGAGGCTAAATGATCCACTGTACTTCATAATAAAGTTTTGACAGTTTGTATGGTGTAATATTTCAGTCATGTTAAAGCTTTCCTAGCTCATCCAGTACTAGGCTGAGGCTCAAAAGTGAGTTGCCAAAGGACATTCCCACGAAACCAAAGGTGTCGGTGGGACTCGAACCTGGAACCCTTGAGTTCTAACCTTAACCACTGGGCAGCGCAAGACCCTACATTATAAGACAGATACTAACCGTTTTTTACTTGGTATGATACCAATGCCCTCCTCCTCTCCGTTTGGTTTGAACCGTTTGGCCCGCCACCACTCATCATCACTGGCGTTTGTTACATGGAGAATATCCCCGTACTGAAAGGCAAGCCCCTTACTCGGCAGTCCGCTGTCTTTAGAGGGATCATAGTCAAACAGCGCTCTGCAGTCAGAAAATAATCAACCATATTAACATTCACAACCTATGTGCACCTCAAGGTACCTGAAGCACTCATTGTAATATTGCAATGAACATTTGAATTGTTCTCCCAACTGTTTATACCTCTCTTGAATTTTCAAAATATACTCATTGCTATATCATAATTGAAGTTAATCAAAGGTATAACTTTACCCTTTCCCAAACAACAAATTTTCGACTGTCCCAAATTGAAAGTTTGCAGACGTGATGAAATTGGAAAATAATCTTATGATAGGGCAGAAAACATTGTTGGAAAAGGAAAAATTGCTTGTTACGAGCAATTTCTCCTTTTCCCACAATGTTTTCTTAAGTCGTGTACAACAAAGTGGTCAAATTATTGTCGTTATTGTTTGGGAAAGGGTTAAGTCAATTCAACAATTGATTAAACAATTTATTAAAAACACAAGTTTGAATCTAAACCCATTAGCTTAGATGATTGAATAATTCAAAGCTTTTCTTCTCATAGAAAAATAAACCAATAAATTCTATCATTTGTTTGAGGGCTAGTGGAAATACAGTCATGTTATACCGGTACAACAAAATCTCTGAAAAAGTACTTTCGTGATTTCAAGTTCTGTACTCTAACCACTAGGCCAGGGAGGTTTTATGGATAAACAAGTTATATTCTAATTACCTTTTTTTTTTATATGGGTTTTACATCACATCAACATTATTTCAGTTATGTAGCAATGCCAGACTCTTAATGATGGAGGAAGACCCCATACTCAACTGCCCATAGGGGCTGGTCAAGGCGGGTAGAACCATCGGCATTCCGTAAGTCGGTCGGGAGACTGCCTCTCATGAAAATCCATATCCCTCTCAGGATTTGAACCCACGCGGAGAGTGGCCATGTGATTTCAAGTTCTCTACTCTAACCACTAGGCCAGGGAGGAGGTTTTATGGATAAAGAAGTTATATTCTAATTACCTGACAAACAGTGTTCGTTTCTTGGTAGTCTGTAAACTCCCTGTGCTCGTATTCATCATCTGTTCGCGAAGATCCTGGATTTTTGCTTCAAACCTGTTGTACTCTGTAACAGACATTTTAACAATATAGAAAAGGTTTCTCACTTTACCAGCATTGTATTTTGTTATTTTTTATCAAATTAATATCTATCAATTGGTGGACTTGAAAGGTGCTTGTTCAAAGAAGAGAACTATTGAAAGTCACACTAAAATGTCGTTGAAATAAAGATTTTGTTTTTTTGTTTGATAAACTTTTAAAATTAGCTATTGATAGCATAATTAATCAATTTATCTAAGTATGTACAGCTTGTATACATGTTAATCTACTGTATGCATACTTTAACCCATTACCAAAAAATAACAACATTTGACAAGTTTGATGCAGACGACTATAGAAAAACATTATGGGAAATTTCTCCTTTGCCCACAAGGTTTTCTGACCTTTCAGAAGATTATTTTTCAATTTCATCACATTTTGAAACATCATCTGGAAACTCTCTCAATTTGGGACAATTTTGACATTTGATAAAGGGTTAAAGAACTAAAACGATCTAATATTCTTCAGTGTGTAACATATAACAATACACGACTGACTTTACTGTGGAGGTATGATTTACCTTCTGGTCTGTACTGACACACAAACTCCACCGTATCACCGGCCCCTTTCAGGGTAGCAGCTGCCTCTTCATGGGTGGCTCTTCTCAAATCTGTCCCATTCACCTGGACAACAGTAACATTGTTATTTAATAACAATAACAGATGACGTACACAGGGCTTTTTTAACAATATACAACAGGGACCAATAAAAGGCAGCTTCCCAAATAGAAATATTTTTATTTTTTTTTTATTATATGGGTTTTACATCACATCAACATTATTTCAGTTATGTAGCGATGCCCGACTCTTAATGATGGAGGAAGACCCCATACTCAACTGCCCACAAGGGCTGGTCGAGGCGGGTAGAACCATCGGCATTCCGTAAGTCAGTCGGGAGACTGCCTCTCATGAAAATCCATATCCCTCTCAGGATTTGAACACACGCGGAGAGGGGCCATGTGATTTCAAGTTCTGTACTCTAACCACTAGGCCACGGAGGCCCCCAGAAATATTTCTAAAAATGTGCAGTTTTTCCAAAATTCAAAGTCACATCAGCTTTTTGGTTTCCCGATTGGGCAATTTTATTGAAGAAATTTCCCAAAATCAACAGGCATAGGCCTCTTCCCACTTTAGGGAAAAAAAAACACCTTAACTAAGTCACAATAACAGATGACATATATTGGAGTCGAAGCATTGTATTCATTCTTATTCTTATAGGGTTTTACATCATTATTTAAGTGATGTTGCAGTGCTCGACTCTTAAGGATTGAGGATGACTCCATACTCAACGGCTCAAAAAGACAGCTCAAGCCAAGTAGAACAATCAATCGTCAATCCATAAGTGGGTTGGCAGACTACCTGTCATGAACATCAATAATTTAACCACTGAGCCTGGCAGGACCTAAACATTATATGAAATAGAAAACCAAATTATCATTGGGATGTAGGTGTAGTATAGTGGCTTTTTTACCATAAAAGCATCTTTTTTTATATTTCTTGATTTTTAAAACTTTCCTAGAGGAAGGTCTGAAATCCTCTATGCCTGACACAAAATGACGATCAAAGACCCCCAACCTTAACTTAATTATAAGGGCCAGTCAAGCCAGGTAGAACTATCGGAATTCCATAAGTCAGTATGGCGACCGTTGCTCATGAAAATCAAAATGCCATCACCGGGACAGGTTTAAGTCATAAAGACTTACAGAGATGATCTGGTCGCCTCTCCTGATTTCTCCGCTGAGATCTGCAGGACCTCCCGCCAAAATGAAAGACACAAATATCCCCTCCCCATCCTCGCCGCCCACTATGTTAAAGCCAAGCCCTGTGGAACCCTTCTTCAGTATCAGCTTCCGTGGCTCCCTGAAATACACAACAAACAAACAGGTTAAACAAAAGTTACAAATTCAATTCTCTCTTTCTCATCTGTTTTAATCTGAAATCTAACAAGCAAATGTTATATAATATGTAAACCATACAGTGCTTTTTTGTGATACACATACAACAAGGGTCTATAGAAGGCACCTTCCTGATTGGAAATTTCTTCAAAATCATGCTCTTTTCCTAAAAATTAAAAGTAATACCAGCATTTTGGTTTCCCAATTCAACTATTTCAGGGAAATAAAGCCTTGGATGGGATTTTACAACTGCCCAAATTTAAAAGCAACAGCAGACAAAAATATGAGGTTTGAAAAGTAACATTTCTTTTGTGATATTTCAAAAAAAAACAAAATTGAAAGGAGAAAATACAAAATTAACGGGACATTATCAACTGCTATGTACAGAATTTGGAGAAGTCACAAAATCTCCTTGTAGAAAATAGGTGAAAAATATTGTCAATAAACACATGTTATGACATTTTCTGCGATATTTATTTAGAGAAAGCTGTCATAAACAGATGCTGAATAATGCAAAGCTGTCACAAAAATGGAAAGTATTCCCTTACGGATTTGCCCTTTCTGCAGTACGTTCTATGTGAAAGATGCCAAAGAACCGTATTCATAAAACAATATTTCCTGTAGCAATATTTTATGTAGCTTTCTGCTGGAGTTGAATATCCAGCAGAAAACTACTTAAAATATTGCTACACGAGAAGAATTTGTTAATTATCAGGCCGATATCTTTTATTTATGAGAAAAGATGGAATTTTCTTTTGTAAAATAACTTCATTATGGACCTTATTTGCCATAAGCCTTGTATGTCAGTGTTGCCTAACATGAATGAATGAAGGAAAACTCCTATCTAGATAACATGAATGAATGAAGGAAAACTCCTATCTAGATAACATGAATGAATGAAGGAAAACTCCTATCTAGATAACATGAATGAATGAAGGAAAACTCTTATCTAGATTTACCACAATTTGCTGCAATTTTAGGAAATGATTACAACAAAAGGAGCAATTAATCTTCTTGCCTCTCTGCCCCCAAAACAACAAAGAAAACACATTTTTATCACACAGTTACTCTTGTTCAAGCCACTGTGATAAAATGAGATAGAATTGTGATGTTTAAAACAAATATTAGCTTAATAAGGATGCTAGACCAGTAGGAGTTTTCTGAATGACTGGAAGAGCCGGCTATTCCAATAATTGCACCAAGATGGACACCCATTGGCCAAAGAACAAGAAGCTGACCAAAAGAAACCTGGCGTAGGACAGTTGAGAAGGAGAAGAGGAATGAAAACTGGAGCTGGGGTCAAGTACAGACAGTCCAGAAGAACCGGCTCCATTGGCAAACTCTAGTTACAGCTTTATGCGCAAATCAGCGCAATGACAACTAGATCGATAAGGATAAAGTAAGTTTTACCAATTTTCTTTATTGAGGTATAAATGACCCCCTATCTATAGTGTAAATATGTCCCAATCTCCCTCTCTCATTATGAAAAAGTGATAATAACCCCCAGGGAGAAATCCCTCTTTCAATCGTGGTCCATTGGGGAACCATTACCATCCATTTCCAGAGAGGAAAAGTGTCGCTTTTCTGAATGTCTCACCACTTCTCTCCAGCTCATCAATAATAAATGAAACAAGACGACCAAAGTGCCATCTTACCACTCTGAACTGTTTAATAATAAGTGCAGCACAGCTATTTGATCACCAGAACCTATATGACCTCTTCTGAGTCTACATAAAATTGAGTCATCTTCATGAAAAATAGAAATCAAAGACCAGAGAGGAAGAAGACTTAGTGTTTGTTTGTTTTCCCAAAAACCCCTTGTCAGTAATTTTTCAGTTGTGCAATGACTTTCCTGAATTCACCAGTACTACACTAGGGCTCTAAAGTGTGGCATTCCCACAAACCAAAGGTATCAGCAAGTCTTGAACCCGGATACCCCGAGTTCAGAGTACACCAGCTTTTTAACTGAGCCATGCCAAACCCCAAAAGACGAAGCGAGATATAGATAATGACAACAAGTCAGACACACACTCACAGACAAACAAGGTGAGTAATCCAGACACACAGTCAGGAGTGGATGATGGATGGATGGAGGGCAGGCGGATGGAGGGATTGACTGAAGGAAAGAATTAGGAAACAGACAGTTCGGCAGGCAGACAGAGGGAAGAATGGATAGAGAGAAGGAAGGAAAGGAGGGACGAATGTAGAGAAGGACGGAGGGAAGGATGGATGGAGAGATGGAGGGAGGGATGAAGGTGGAGGAGGATTGAGGGAAGGATGGGGGAAGGATGGATGGAGAGATGGAGGGAAGGAAGGAGGGATGAAGGTAGAGTAAGCTGGAGGATGGTGGGAAGGATGGGGGATGGACAGACAGATGGAAGATAAGATGGAAAGGCAGATGAAGGGAGGGACGGACTGACAGACAGAGAAACAATGTGCATGGTGGTCAACTGCTCCTTTCGTCAGAGTGCGTCCAAATGCTACAGAGATAACATCATTTTTGTAATGCACTAATGGGTAGCAATCATAATGTAAAACTCTAGCAGTCCCTTCCTCTCCATAGACAGGCATATTGATTTACCTCTGTCAGACCCATAATGGGAATTGCCAATTAGCCTCCCTGACTTCTACAACTCACACCAGTTGACACACTCCCACTTTCCTGGCGACGGATTTAGGAACTGTTGTCATGAATTTCATGAACAGACATGAACTCAAATGGCTGTTCATGAAGAATTCAATAACTGTTCATGAACTTCAGGATTAGATATGCATGAAAATTGGCAATTCATGAACAAACAGTTGCTCTAAAACAAGTATTTCAAGAACACGTTCATGAAAATGAAGAATATGTTCATGAACATATTTCAGGACATGATCATGTCCAAGAATACATTCCAGAACATATTCTCTAAATTCATAAACATGTTCAAGAACAACTTTGTGTTCATAAACTGCCTACTTTCTTTCATGTCTGATCATGAAGTTCATGAACAGTTCTTGAATTCTTCGCAGTTAGTCAAGTATTTGTTATCTACATACTTGCACATTTTCAATTCTAAAACCATTGTTTACTATAAACAATTCCATTATATTCTTACAATTCTTTCAAATACTACAAATGAGATTGTTTGGTGTGTAAAATTTAATCTGCCAGGTGTACATTTAGGAAAGTGAATTATGCCATGACAATTATATCCTTCCAACAACCTTACCATTGAGGAACCAAAAGGTTCACAGCAAATCTTGCAATTAACTTACTGCAAATCAAATGACTTTGAAACAAGTAAACCAATAATGTTACCTTTCATACTTTTCAAATGGTTTTTGATATGTTACTCTCAATTCACTCTAAGTCTTGTCACAATAGCCTGGTTTATAACAGAACTTAACTATCTTAAAACTCTACAAAATCTGCAGCAGAATGATCAATATATATCGCTGTAAAACAACCACCATTAGCAGGTTATTTTTTTATTGATATGGGATTTCACACCTCATCAACATTATTTCAATTATGTCGCGAAGCCCGACTCTTAATGATGGGGGAAGATCCATATCCCTTACTGGGATTTGAACCCACGCGGGTCATGGCCATGGAGGCCCCTCATTAATAGCATAAACAAGCACTAATGGCATCAGAGCCATTCCTTGAATGAGCATGCATGACAATCAGATTAGACCTATGTGACAAAAGAGAAATCGTCACGCTCCATCACAACTCCTACATCTGATAAAATTCTGAGGGTAAAATGCAATACTATAGCAAATTCCTCATATTTATGAAGCACTTACTATTGTATTGTATTTAACCCTTGGCTGATAATTTCATAGCCTGCCATTGTCAGCTACCAATTGGACAGTTCTCAAAACTCCATAATTATGTGATAATGAGCAAGGATGGTTCCTGTCAACACAGTGAATTGCAACAATTACCAATCAATACTGATCATACTGAGTCTACCATAATGGAAATCAAGCCTCTACATGAACCGGAGAGAATGTGGGGAAAATCAAGCTTCTGCAGAAGCAAGAAAAAGTGCTTGACCTCTCTTACTTAACCCATTACCAAACAAAAACGACATTTGACCAGTTTGTAGCTGATGACTCTTGAAAACATTGTGGGAACAGGAGAAATTGCTCTTAACAAGCAATTTCTCCTTTTCCCACAATTTTTTCTACCCTTTCAGAAGATTATTTTTCAATTTCATAACATTTTGACATGTTGTCTGCAAACTCTTTCAATTTGGAATAGTCAAAAATTTGACATTTGGTAAAGGGTAAAATAAAATGATTATTTTTTTAATTTACCAATTAGAAAGGGGATTAAAATATTCTTTTTTCATTGTGTGATTGTAAATCTTGCGGAGAAAATTGCTAATTAATGAATGCTTGTTATACTTTGCCATTTAGAATTCAAAAGATGAAAGAATAAAGTAAGACAATATTTAATTGATGACGAAAAACAAATACTCATTTTAACATTTCTGTGACAGAAATGTTAAGATACTTTTGCGTCAAAAAGGAAATTTTTGAAAGGTCATTACTCCTAACCCACAAAAGTTTACCCTAATCTTGTCAGTAACAAAGCCTTCCAGACATATATATTGCTTAACAAGCAAACAGAAGACCTCTATTTATTGATGGAAACCATAAAAGCCAAATATCCATCTCCTAAGTAAACATTGCAGAATGACCATGCCTAACTATCACTCTGTTTCCGAGTCTCTGGACCAAAAAGATAACAAAGTCTTAATGCAAAGACCAGAGTAAACTAGAGCTTCAATTTCATGAGCTAATTCCTCAGTCCATATAGCATCAGTTTGCTACATCAGAAATCAGTGAGACAAAAGGATAAAAAAAAATGTATTTTACCTATGTAACATGTTGATGCTCATTTATGATTTCAATTGGAGCCACCCATAAAATCCTGTATGAGGGATAGTGTAAAACAATAATTGTGATAATTTAGACTGAAATTGGGTACATTCTAGAATGATTAACAATTAACGTGACATAACTTTAAATTCCCTTTTATAAAGGAACTGAGACTGTAACATGTTCATATGATGCTTTTAAACGAGTGAAGACAATAAGGTTGGTTTTCAAGTGATAATATGAGGTCAGTCGAGATGGCATTGTTGTAAGTGGATAAGGGAAAGAATGTTTATGTGTATCAAGTCATGTAACTTGTTAATCTGAATGCTCATTGTCATAATTCAAAAGGCATCAAGACCAACCAAACCTTAGACGTCGTACACAAAAAATGTAAAGCATTATAGAGATAAGAGGGTCATAATAAATTATTCTTCATCACATATTTTATGTCCAGAAGTTCGAACAAGACACAATTCCCCCATAAATATTGAAATCTAAATGTATTACTCTAAGCAGAAAACTAATTGCATATAATAATTTTCATCTAAGAGGCAATTCCTTCATTTGTTGAAATCACTTTCTCCACATACCAAAAATAAACAATACTGTTTACATAACAATTTTGAAAAAAAAGGAAAACTTGGGTAAAACGCAACCCATTCAGGGGTCTTGGGGAAAGACAACTTGCGGTCACTTAAAAAACACTTGAGGTCACAATTAACCCTTACAGTGCTGGAACCGACTCCATGCTAATAATTATGTAAACAGGTTAGATCCAGGCCAGCCGCCAAGTAATTTGGCAGCTGGCCGGTGATCTAACCCGTTTGCTACTCAGAGTATCTTTCCTCATCAAAATGAAGCAGTGATATTTAAGATTTTGGAATGCAGACATCACAAAAATTTATTTTTGGAAAATTACCCAGCATTCTAAGGGTAAAGAAGCCCTTGAGATCACAATTAAAGCCCACACAACTCTCGGCTCTGCCGTAAAGTAGATTTACTCCTACATAATGATAGACCAATATCAGATTCCACAATTAATATAAGACAAACGGAACTTTTATCCCCTTGAGGTCTAGGGTGAGAAGGCTTCTTTCTGTCTTTTTTCACCTATCAATATTACGAGGGTTCAGTGCAATACTATAGTAAGTGCTTCATGTTTGTGAAGCACTTACTATATAGTCTTGCATTGAACTCTCAATAAGTGGTTTTCTTTTATGAGCTATATGAAGAAAATCTTTAGGTAGAACACCCATTATCTGCCATTTTGAAACTAATTCTTTCATCAGATTACTTCAGTCATTCTCGGTATACATCGGTCATGACCAGAACCATTCAGTGTTAAGTGAATATTTCTGGCACTGTGTACTGAGAATTACTAAAATAATTAGATGAAAGAAAGAGTTTCAAAATGGCAGATAATTGGTGTTCTTCCTTAACACGCCTGGGTACCGTTTTTCTAAAAGACTTGAAGATAATATTTGTGCAAGATTAAAACTGATGTTCATGGATAGCATCATATTATATAGAAGTGAAATATTGTAATGTGACCGACACGTCATTTAAAGTGTCTCATGATAGAAATACAGGGTAATGCAGCTGTTATGAACTAATGCAAATTCTTAATTTTAACCGTTTTGTTAAACCCTACCCTGCTGCTGAAAATTTGACAGAAGTCTGTCAAAGGTGAAAGGTTGGTGGAAAAAATCAATTTCTTTCAATGTCACAATGAATTCCTTTTCTTACAGAAGACAATGTGCTATTTTCACAAATACCAGCATTATTCATGCATATTTTTTCAATTCAAATAGAATACCCATGTTCCGCTATTTCAAAACTCATTCTATCATTTGTCTTCTATGGTAGATCTTGGTTAACCTCGGTCAAGGTCCGGAACTATTTGGTTCAAAGAGAATAGTTCCAACCCAAACCGAGCTATACCGAGAAGAACAAAAGTAATCTAGTGACAGAACGAGTTTCAAGATGGTAGATTACAAGTTTTCTCTTTTAAGCCAAGAGTTAAAGATATGAAAATCCCAAATGAAGGAAATGATTTATAAACAAAAAAAAAAAAACTTCCCTGAAAATTTTGCAACCAAGGTCTTAATTTGGGGAGGACTTTTTTCTGTCTGGTTATTTCTAATTTATTGGTTTTCTTTCCTGGTTGGTTTGGTTTAGTAAGGAAATCCATCAAGAAGAGGACAGTTCATCAAAAATGGAAAACAGTTTTAGAACATTTACCCAATTCAAACTGTGAGTGCCTTTTGAAAACGGAACTTCATGACAAGTTCAAATCATACGGCCATTGCAGACAACAATTTGAGGGTTCAATAGAAGTTTATTGTTGCTTTAAAATTAACCCTGTATTCCTTAGAACTTATGATGAGCAAATTCTCTATTTGTCACATTGTTTTCAACTTTAAGCATAGACATACGAGTTGCCTGTACTGGGAAAAGGGATGAATTGGTTGAATACCATTGTTTCTCTCCTTTTGGGGTATTATCTACCAAAAGACCAAATCTTTATAGGTACATAAAAGGGTCCTTTATATTATTCTATGTGACAAAGACAAACCCTTATCCTTGTATGGACAAAGATCAAGAAACACCTGTGTAACTAAAGTTTTAACAGACAGTCATAGATTAATTCCTTACAAAATTCCTTAACTTAGTAGTAATATCTTAGTCTGCAGATGCCAGCTACCAAATCATAAACAGTTCTTTGTTTTGTTTTTCAGTGTATGTATGTACAAACTTTAAAGAATTTAAAACAATATATTTTTACTTCCAATGACTATTCATCTGTGCATATCATATAACAGTACAGCAGTTGTACAGTTAAAAAAGAAATTTATTTCTAGTTTCAAAATTTGCTCACATTTCTGAACAAGCACCTTTAACCCTTATATAATGCTGGAAACGACTTCATGCTTTTGCAAACAGATTAGATCACAGTAAATTGCAGCTGGCCTGTAGTCTAACCTGTTTTCTTCTCTGAGTATCTTTCCTCATCGAAATTAAGCAGGTTTTGGAAAGCAGATGACACAAAAATCTATTTTTAGAAAATTACCAAGCATTCTCAGGATTAAGAGATGAAGTATTAAGCAAAATAATATCATTTCAGACTGTAAACAAAGTAATACATCATCGCTTTGAAGAGACATCTAAACCCCTGTCTGTATTTGCTCTTCCTGTGACACTGAAATCATCTGAGCATGAAAAACACATCAATCAGGCCATGAGATAAAAATCTACATGAAAAGTTGTCTTTAATATTGCTTTGTTAGGCAAAAAACAAAGGAAAACAAAGCAGGAGCTTGTGCATTGTGAGAAATGTCTCATATCTATATCAATATTTTCAACCATTTACAACTACAAAGGCATTATCTTTTACCTTAAACCCAAAACTTGCTGATATTAATGGTTGTGTTACTAACAGGGAAGAACATAACTAGCTGTTTAACATGATACAAAATGCAAAGGTTTGGTGCAAGACTATAATAAGTGCTTCACATTTGTGAAGCACTTACCAAAGCCTTGCAATGAACCTATAATTTGTAGTTTATTATTAGCAAATCATTTTGGAAGGGAAAGAATTTCGATCGCAGATGTTTAATGGATGTCACAGTAGGCAAGTTTTTCAGGTAGTTATTGCTACAAATACCAAAAATATTACAATTGTTGAAATATTTCATCTTACATTCATTAATGTTAATTTCAAATGCAGCTGTTGCTTCTTTTGCTCACTTAAATGCTATTCTTTTTTAGAAACGATTTAACTTCTATTGTAGATAAATAATTTTAACAATAATGTCTGACCCATATAACTTGTTATGTAAATATTTTGTCTCAAATATATTTATGTTGTAGGAGTAAAGGGTTAAAATTATACAGGTAATTTTACCCTTCACCAAATAACTTACTTTAACAACACTTTACTTTCATTTATCATTGTGACAAACAATGATATGGTGGAGTTTATTTTAATCATAACTATGCATTTCCAACTTCTTATATTTATACAGTTTAATTTTTTTCTCTGTTATTAACAGTTGATTATAGAGATACATTAACAAACATTTTTGCGTATATAGTTATATGTGCCACATACCAATTAGACACTAATATGCAGTGGGCGAGCTAAATTTGAATATTTTGAACAAAATAATAAAAAGTGACACTCATTTTCTATCTATTTGTACTGAATTACAACTTTTTAATTGTCATCTGTTGTAACTTGGTAAAATTAATTTGAATTATTCCCAAGATCCTTTATGAGGGAATGGCTTCTACAAACAGAAACTTACACCTTCTAACACCCCTACAAAGGGATTATGCTCTATACACATTTCTTATCATCAAGTGATCTTATCCCACAATACAAAATTTGTGATGGTTGCTTTACAGTTGGAGATACAAGACAATTCAAGGGTTCAGTGCAAGGAAGTTGTATGTGTCCTGCCAAAAATATTTTTTAAAAAGTACCAGTTGGGCTCTAATCATGGCCCAAGAGTTAAAAGAGCCTCATCTTAACCACTGTGACACAGTTAGGTCAGTATGAAATTGGTTACTGATTTAGTAATTGTAACATACCTGAGTGGTGTATGGCCAAACTTTCAACAGCTTAGCAAGAGACAGTATTTTTAATGATTCAAAGCAAGACTACAATAAATGCTTCACAATTGTGAAGGACTTACTGTTGTCTTGCACTGAACCATCAATTAATAGGCAAAAGAATGAATGAGTAAGTTGTCCACAGGTGTCGCATGATCTATAAACAACAGGTTTGACAATAGATGCATGTTGACAGGGCTACTTTTCTATGCTGCAAGCTGTGAATGAATGTTTGTATGGTGTTTAAAGCCATGTCAACAGTTTTTCAGTCCAGTCACAGCTTTCCTGGATCCACCAGCTAGGCCTCTGAAGTGACTTGCAAAAGGAAACTCCCAAGAAACTTGAGGTGTCGGTAGGGCTCAAACCTGGGATCCCACCATAATTTTTCTTTTTGGAATTCATTAGAATCATATTATGAAGACAATCATAATGTGTGTAATCCACCACACAATATGTATGATTATAAACAATTGCTAAAATTGAACCCCAAGAAAACACTTAGAGTTAGTTGTTCTGTTTTCTGAGCAATTTGATGGCTCCAATGCAAGACTATAGTAAGTGCTTCACAAACATGAAACTTATTCATTTATATGAGGTTTTACATCGCATCAACTCAACATTATTTACATTGTGATGCCCGACTCTTATTGATGGAACTGTCAATAAAATGGATACGCAACTATCAATAAGGGCTGGTCAAGCCAGGTAAAACCATCAGGTGAACCATCGCAATTCCATAAGTCAGGCAGGAATATACCTGTCAGGGTAAAAACCCAAATACCGTCACCAGACTTTGAACCAATGCAGAGAGGGGCCATGTGATTTCAAGTTCTGTACTCTAACCACTAGGCCACACAAACATGAAACACTTACTGTAGTCTTGCATTGAACCCTGAAAATGAGAGTGGCGAAAGTGGCACAGTTGCAGAGTGTCAGACTACTATGCCGAGGGTTCCGGGTTCGAATCCCTGTTAGGTGAGGTAACAATTGCCAGAACTAACCCACAAACCAGTGTGAGTATTGGTGTATTGTCCAGGAAGCAGTCAGTCATCAAGAGTGACTCAATAGACTTTACTAAGCCTCCTCCACAATCTATGTAAAACAAATCAATCAAACAAACAAATGAGAGGGTCGAAATTACGAGCCAACTTGTGTGTTGTTTACCTTGTGACCCTAGGGTCGTAGAAATAGGGCTCCTTCTTGGCAGTAAATCCTTGTTTGTATCCATACATGTTTGCGCCGAAAATAGCACACACTTAATCCATGTTACATGAGCCCACTTAATATCACAGACTACAGCTATAGAGTATGATTAAAAATTCCACTACAACTTTCAACTACATCTTTAAATGCCAGCTGTGGCTGTCTGTTCCATCTAAATTTAGATCAATCAATAATTAATCCAACTATTACATGTTTAATCCTGCATTCACAACCTCAACTTGGTCCCTATTAATAGACAGGACTCTCATTCAAACCTTGGAATGAAACTGTAATTTTAAAAATATATGAAAAAGAAAAAACCCAAGGCATGTGACCCATGCTATGTATAATACAGCAGACGGTAACTCCACACTAAACTATTCATATATGTTACATTTAATTCATTTATATTCATTAATTATTCATACCACTTGACACAATATGTTAATACCCATTCAAGAAATCTTGCAGTTTTACATTCCCCTACTCTATTGAAATTTCAAAGTGCACTTCCATAACGTTCTTCCATTTTATAAAAACACTGTGCTGCACTTATAAATCCACTTAACAAATACAACCACACCCACTTAGATCACATTCTCTTGAAACAAAACATTCAAGGGTCATTTATCCAGCTATAGAATAAGGTCAACAATACCTATACACATGTAAAATAAACTCTTTTCAAAATCCATGAATCGTTGAAATATTATCCATAACTCTAGTGGGGGGGCCAAGCATACACTGGCGGTTTGTCGTAACTGTGTAGTGGTTTAGCCATATAACATACAATGTGTATTCATAGCATTCATTCAAGCTGTTATTGATTTGTAAGGTGACTAGTGTAAAACTAGCAGACGATTGAAAGGCTCTCCTTTCTACAGTGTTAGGGTCACAGGGATAAGCTCCCCTTTTTCTGCAAACAATTTTCTATTACAAGTGTTTAACCCTTTCGCAAACAATAACGACATTTGACCACTTTGTTGCAGACTACTTTAGAAAACATTGTGGGAAAAGGGGAAATTGCTTGTAACGAGCAATTTCTCCTTTTGCCACAATGTTTTCAGCTCTATCAGATTATTTTCCAATTTCATCACATTTTGAAATGTCCTCTGCAAACTCTTCCAATTTGAGACAGTCGAAAATTTGTTGTTTGGGAAAGTGTTGATTAATGCAATACTATAGCAAGTGCTTCATGTTGTTTAATGCAATACTATAGTTAGTGTTTCAAGTTGTTTAATGCAATACTATAGTGTTTCATGTTGTTTAATGCCATACTATAGTAAGTGCTTCATGTTGTTTAAAGCAATACTATAGTAAGTGATTCATGTTGTTTAATACAATACTATAGTAAGTGTTTCATGTTGTTTAATGCAAAACTATAGCAAGTGCTTCATGTTGTTTAGTGCAACACTTTAGTAAGGGTTTCTTGTTGTTCAATGCAATACTATAGTAAGTGTTTCATGTTGTTTAATGTCATACTATAGTAAGTACTTCATGTTGTTTAATGCCATACTATAGTAAGTGTTTCATGTTGTTTAATACAATACTATAGTAAGTGTTTCATGTTGTTTAATACAATACTTTAGTAAGTGTTTCATGTTGTTTAATGTCATACTATAGTAAGTACTTCATGTTGTTTAATGCCATACTATAGTAAGTGTTTCATGTTGTTTAATACAATACTATAGTAAGTGTTTCATGTTATTTAATGTCATACTATAGTAAGTACTTCATGTTGTTTAATGCAATACTATAGTAAGTGTTTCATGTTGTTTAATACAATACTATAGTAAGTGTTTCATGTTGTTTAATGTAATACTATAGTAAGAACTTCATATTGTTTGATGCCATACTATAGTAAGTGCTTCATGTTGTTTAATGCAAT
This sequence comes from Cerastoderma edule, assembly GCA_947846245.1. NCBI lineage: Eukaryota > Metazoa > Mollusca > Bivalvia > Cardiida > Cardiidae > Cerastoderma > Cerastoderma edule. Next base: position 24,059,602 of record OX401419.1, on the reverse strand, counting down.
ACTATAGTAAGAACTTCATGTTGTTTAATGTAATACTATAGTAAGAACTTCATGTTGTTAATGCCATACTATAGTAAGTGCTTCATGTTGTTTAATGCAATACTATAGTAAGTGTTTCATGTTGTTTAATGTAATACTATAGTAAGAACTTCATGTTGTTTAATGCCATACTATAGTAGGTGATTCATGTTGTTTAATGCAATACTATAGTAAGTGCTTCATGTTGTTTAATGCCATACTATAGTAGGTGATTCATGTTGTTTAATGCAATACTATAGTAAGTGCTTCATGTTGTTTAATGTAATACTATAGTAAGTGCTTCACGTTGTTTAATGCAATACTATAGTAAGTGTTTCATGTTGTTTAATACAATACTATAGTAAGTGCTTCATGTTGTTTAATGCAATACTTTAGTAAGAGCTTCATGTTGTCAATCTGAACGCATCGGGTTTATCCAATAGAAAACACCTCTGAAATAATAGGGATGACGCCATATTGCTTCCCGCGAGAATGACGTCACTTTCTTTCGTTTCTAAAAATAGATCTTGAATGTAAAATAAAAAAAGTCGTTAAATTTGATTGAGAAAACAAGTATACATGTCATAACAACAAGTTCGCCATTTGGTATGAGTTACTGAATAAAAGTGATTAAAAAAGATGTCCAACGCTTCCAAACACATTGAACTACTTTACGTGCACGCTTAGAAAATGTGTTAATTGGGGGATGCTGAATTACCCGAAAAATTGTAACCCTACACTTATATCCGAGGTGTATTTCACAGCTCACGGAAATACCCGAGTAGTTCCGATTGTCATGTTGTTTAATGCAATACTTTAGTAAGAACTTCATGTTGTTTGGTGTAATACTATAGTAGGTGATTCATGTTGTTTAATACAATACTATAGTAAGTGTTTCATGTTTGTGAAGCACTTACTTTAGTTTTGCGTTGAACTCTCAACTGTTATTACTTTTCGTTATTAAAAATCAAACAGTTAATCTTATAAAAACAGTGTGGCAAGAGTAGAGTTACTTAACATTGAGTTGATTCTCCATATGTCATATATATATTTCTTTTACCTCTTTGAAATTTAATTAGGCAGCAGAGGACAATAAAAACATTACCATGTAACGCTACATTTTTCGGTCTTACAGCAGACTTTCAAACAGCATTGTGGTAAAAGGAGAAATTGCTTGTCACAAGCAATTTCTCCGTTTGCTACAATGCTTTATCAATCCTATCACATATCACAACAGCAGAACTGAAAGGTTTATCACATGTTTACAAAGCTTTTCTAAAGTCAACTGCTTCAAGTTAAAAAATTTGTTGTCTGCAGGTGGGAAAGAGTTAAGAATGTGATATAATTAGATGTTTAGAAACTATTGTTGCAAAAGGGGAATTGAAAGATATGAGTACTTAACTTCTGGAATTTAATGTATAAGACATACAAAATCCAAGGACTGGGTTGGATGAGGGTTTAGTTTATTTCATATCGATTGTGAAACAAGTTTTAACAACTTAGATAAATCACTCTCGATTCTGCTTCCTGGATGCATACCCAGTACTCGCGAAAAATGTGGATTAATTAAAGGTCCAAAGACAGATCCAGATATTCATGGGATTCGAACCCACAACCCTAGTTTCACAAGGCTGATGATCTACCCCTGGACCACTGCATTTTGGGAATAAGTCCCACAAGTATCGTAGGCTTGTCAAGGATACAGAGTTCTTTTCAGAAATACCAAATTGCCTTAAAAAAACAAAACAATTGACTTTGAAAATAACATAGCACAAAACTCTGAGAGAATCTATTTATGTTTCAAATTTTCCAAAAAGGAAATGAAAGAAATTAAATACTGTAATTGTCAAGTTTCAAAATAGACTATGAGAAACCATATCCATAATCGCTTTTTACATATTTGCAAACGCTATTTCTCCTTTCAGGGTTTACACTTCCAAACAATGCATTTTAAACCTGACTGGTAATACACAAACCTATTGAGGCAATACACAAACTACATAGAGCAATAAAACAGCAGAAACAATATAAGGAAGCATTCAATTCAAATTTGTGCAAAATATATAAAATTGTGATTTATTACACAAAAATCTTTCAATTTCATATTGTTGTTTGGAAGCTATTTCTTGCAATAAATTTGCAGTCGAAAACCAACTGTTTTGGACATGCTCGCCTGACAACTTCGATTTCTCTGCCGATTGTTAGATGTAGCCCCATTATAAAGAATGGGTTATCATATACTAACAGAACGGAAAAGTTTATGGTCAACTCATGCGAGGTATACAATGTGGCTATCATTGAAAAAGTAGATGAAAAAGCAAAAATACCCGTCCCGTCATAAGATCGTTAACATAGGCCATGTGAATCCCCTGCCTGTTTATGTTGCCATTTTCAATTTGCACCAGGTACAAACCCCTATATGAGGGCTTAAATTAACAGTAAATTCTCATGTCATAACTTCTTAATGATCATAAAACTATCAGAATATAATAGATGTTTTATTTCTTGTCTGATACAATTTACATGTTCAAAATTTCCGTATGAGAGAGCAGGGATTATAAAACATGCTTACCTTCACTAGAATCTCTCCAGAAAACCAGAATGGCTCTGGAGAACAATGGTCTAGTGAAAGGTAAGTAAATCTAATAATGAGAAGTCTGTATTTCCAGGCAAATGCCGAGTTAAGATCTAATGCACTTTTACTTTTGTTTTAGAACCTCTAAATTTGAGGGTTTAATGCACGACTATAATGCTTCACAAACATGAAGCACTTACTATAGTCATGCATTGAACCCTTGTTATCTCATCTGAAATCACCCTTCAACAGTCTCAATGAATGATTTGAAAACTTCCCCTCAAAAAACACCTTTTAAAACACCTTTAGAGAAAATAAAATTTAAAAGTTGGTCTTTTAATATAATAATTCTAATTGCCGTTTAAAACAAAATGTTTAAGTTTTTCAAATCTTCCGTGACATGCAAACTAACATGAGAAAGCTCATAATATGAAGAAAATGGTTGATAAACAAGTACATTTCATGATGAAGTAACTTAAATGCACAAGTATGTGTAATTGAAAGGAATTCCATTAAAACATTTGTTTTGTAAGATGTGCTTTACCGTTTAATAACCTCTGTGAAATCTATTTTAGTCCATTCAGCAACACTTTCTGTTTCATTTTCTTTTTGTAACACTTTTTTTATCATTCCAAATTGATAGTTTGTAGCCGAAAAGTTAAAATGATATTTAAATGTGAAGTAAAATAAAAAAAAAAGAAGAATCACCTGTTCGAGCATTTTTCATTTACTTTTGAAAATTAACTGTGGTAGAAATGGGAGTAATTTCCAGGAAATATTTGGCAAAGAGTTTGACTCCTCCTTTTTCATTACCTTCTGTCAAATAATTTAGGAAATTTCATCTTCTTGGTATGTTTTTTTCACAGTACATGTATAATGTAATATACATTTCACACAGTTTAGCCCTTAGGTGTAGTGCTGGAATCAACTTCATGGGTATGCAAAGAGGTTGGATCCAGGGCAAAAGGAAATTGGTCGCTGACCTGTGATCGAACCCATTTGCATCTCTGAGTAAATTTCTTCAACAAAATTAAACAGATGTTAAAGGTTTTGGAAAGCAGATTACACAAGAATCTATTTTTAGAAAATTACCCAGCATTCTTAGGGCTAGGAGCGAGTCTAAATCAGATGCATCAGTCAATGAATCATATTTATGACATGCTAAATTATGAGTTTCGATTTTTAAATTGGAAATTATTGCAACAGTGTATTTGCTCTAATAAAGCTATCCATCATAATGATGTTTACACATAACAATCCATCAATTAAGTTGGGGAGATGCCATTATTCTTGATGCAATATCAATTCATAGATGCTGATTCCACATTATGCTTAGAATGTTGGGTAATTTCTATCAAAAGATTTTTGTGTCGTCTGCTTTCCAAAACCTTAAATATATGCTTAATTTTGTTGAGGAAAGATACCTAGAGTAGAAAACAGATTAGATAACAGGCCAGCTACCAATGAACTTGGCAGCTGGCCTTGATCTAACCTGTACTCATTAGAATGATGTCTGTTCCAGCACTATAAGGGATAATATCAACATGGCACTCTTCAACTCTAAATTTCATGCAATGCAAATTTAACATTTCCTCAATGATCCTAACAACAAGTGTTATGTAGATAAGTTTTAAACCCATTGTGCGTAAAAGAGGTTGCTCATGATTTTCTATGAGCAATCACTTCTTTTACAAACAACAACTCCCATTCTACCAGAGCCAGTTGTTTCTGCTTCAATGTTTTTTCTAAATACTCCATAATAATACAACAGTATACATGTGAATCAAAAATAAAGGAAGCTGTTGATTGATCAACAAACAAAAACAAGAGTGAGCCCCACTACCATGAGGTTGGAAGTGGTCTTTGGTTCAGTGATAATGATTGTTAATAATATCTAATTCTTTAAGTTTATTACTCCCAGAACACAAATCTCTGAGTTTAAGATTTCTCAATCTGATAACAAAACTGTTATTAATTAGGAACTCTTTCATCAGTTTGTCATGTTTGCTGTACACTCTTTTAATATGTTTCTTTTCACTGCCAACATACTGTAAAATTGTTTCATTAAACGATAAAATATAATTTTGCCAAAATGGTAATCTGGTTTTCTTTGTAATGAACAATTTCTCGTTTTCCCACAATGTTTTCCAGGGTATTCTGAAACAATGTGGTTAAATGACGTTATTGTTTGGTAATTGGTTAAATCATCCAAATAGAAAACTAGTCTTGCTTCGCTGCAGTTGTTGATTACCAGGTGTCTGCAGGTAATAATGAGTTACGAGTACAACATCCCATAACTCTTTGAAGCGTGAACATTGCTTCCCGTAGTCCTGTAAATATTTCATTGTTTTAGATTATGGGATTGCCATAGCCTCATAAGGTCTGTTGATAGTCCTGTAAATATTTCATTGTTTTAGATTGTGGGATTGCCAAAGCCTCATAAGGTCTGTTGATAGTCCTGTAAATATTTCATTGTTTTAGATTATGGGATTGCCATAGCCTCATAAGGTCTGTTGATAGTCCTGTAAATATTTCATTGTTTTAGATTATGGGGTTGCCATAGCCTCATAAGGTCTGTTGATAGTCCTGTAAATATTTCATTGTTTTAGATTATGGGGTTGCCATAGCCTCATAAGGTCTGTTGATAGTCCTGTAAATATTTCATTGTTTTAGATTATGGGATTGCCATAGCCTCATAAGGTCTGTTGAAAAATACATTAACTCTTTAAAAGGACTATCTCACATATTGGGATTTTAATTTTTTGAAAAACAATGTTTTCTACCGATAAAATGATAACATAGACTTGTAAAAAAAAAACACATAAAACTACATTATTGACAGGTTTCCAAAATATAAAACATTTATAATGGAGGTATTGCAAACCTTTTTCAATTTAAAATGAATAAGTTTAAACTTAAACTATATAATCATGTACATTGTTTAACATTGACCTGTTACCAATTTAAACGTGTTATGCGTGCTTGTGATAACCCAAAGTGTCATGGAGAGAAGCTATTTAAATCATTAACATACATCAATAACGAATGACGACAAACTGATTCTTGATGAACATCATTTCGAGAGCTTTCTCATACTGTGAAAGTTCTATCACCACAATGCTTTCCAATGTCTCCACCACAAATGTATCTATATCAAATGTATTGTCTGCATAAGGTAGGTAAAGGGTTGCATTTAGCTTCTCATCAGCATGTAAATTAGGACATAAAACCCAGCATTTCCTGTCATTAGCTGAATGAACAAGTTCTCTAATTTACTCCCTTTGACGATGCATTATGTGTCTGCATACTTAATTTACCCCCATCCCTACCCTACCCAATAGTGGCAAACAATTTTCCTTAAGTAAAAATAGTATCAATCAAAAACTCCTCAAATATTTATTTATTATATCTAGACAATCTACAACATCCAGTATGAGCAATTAATACTTTTGACACAATGGTTTCAATCAAATAACAATAAGAAAAAAGAAGTTTTTCTCTGTTTTTTTTAGCAATTTGGACCAAGTTTCATATCCCATTTCAAAGGTTCTTATAACAGTACAGCTGTTGTGCAGTTTTAAAGGAATTTATTTCTAACTTCCAAATTTTCTCACATCTGTGAACATGCACCTTCAAGCACTCTTGCAGACTAACAATGCAATCAGATAAACAAGAATGAAGTCATTGTATCAAGCTTGCTTTTCATCCATATGTCATATTGGTTTCTGGTCTAGTACAAATCGAAAATGCTGTTTTCATATCAACCAAACAATTGTGGTTTGTCGTAGCTGATGCACTTACAAAATGTCTTGACTCATCTGAATGAATAAATGAATGGTGTTTTAAGGCACATCAACAGCTAAGGTCATTTAGCGCGCATTATGATGAGATGGATGAATGTATATTAAATTATTTACAGGTTAAATTAATGTATTTGATTAAAGAAAAATAGATAAAAATTTGTAATAAATGAATGATAGTAGATAGAAAATTTGTAAAAAATAATGATAGTAGATATAGACTCATCCGAAAAACTAAGCAGAGTGTGAGTCAACTATCTTATACATTATGAGTCAATTTAACACTTGTAATGCTGGATACTTTTTTAAAAATAGACTTTTGCCTTGTCTGCTTTCCAAAACCTTGACTATTTGCTTAATTTTGTTGAGGAATGATACTCAGAGTAGTAAACAGGTTAGATCACAGGCCAGCCGTCAATTTTCTTCGTGGCTGGGCTGGATCTAACCTGTTTGCATAAGCATGAAGTTGGTTCCAGCACTATAAGGGTTAATGTACCTGCTGTAGAGGCTTTAAAAACCTCAGATATGAAATGAGATATTGCTCATTAAATCGTCTTATTTTACTGTTAACCCCTTTCCCAATAGTACCTGAATTTGACAAGTCTACTATATAAATCGTAGGAAACTGCTATGACAAGAGAGGAAACTGCTCAAATTGAGTAATTTTGCCTCATGTCACATTGGTTTCTACCACAAATATGTATAAGCATATCTTAATAAAAAAAAAAAATCAATCCACAAATGTTTTGTTTGTTTAAATCTGCTATTCAAAGGTTCAATGTAAGACAGACATGAAGCACTTACTATCGTCTTGCATTGAACACTCATGTTGTTTTTAGTTCTTGTGGCATGTGAAGGTGAATGGTAAATATCATTCATTTCAGTCTATGAGTAGTTACACACCTAATGAGGTAATTGGTTAAGCATGTTTCATGGTCAGACAGAGCTGTCAACCACTAAGTTAGTAAGGTGAAACTTTCTCTTGTTCATTTGTTCATGTCATAGCTGACAATACATGTATTGTGGGTACATTCCATGACTATGTGTACCATTGACAGGTTGCATGACTTGTTGTATTCAACCGAGACAATTAAGATCTTATTGTTAACCCCTTACCCCCCTTCTATGTGATTTTGTGACTAGTCTGAATTGAGAGCATCAGCTGGTGGAATTTGCTTTTATATATGGTGTTTAACAGCATATCAAAAAATTTTCAGTTGTGTAATGGCTTTTCTGGATCCACCAGTACTAGGCTAAGGCTCTGAAGTGACTTGCAAAAGGTAACTTCCACGAAACCAGAAGTATCGGTTGAACTCGAAACAGGAACCCCTGAGGTCTAAGTCCGCAAACTTAAACACTGGGCCATGCAGGACCCAAACTGTTGTTGTCATAGAGCTTAGAGTTCTAGAACTAGGGAACTAGAACTCCCCCCCCCCCCCCCAAAAAATTGTTGATTGATGTGATTTGATGATTTGAGCAGGTGCTCTAGAGAATGGGACATGGTGAATAATTAAGGATGTGAGAAAAAATTATATACCCCGTCACACCTTGTTAACCCGTCTCTATCACACAAATCAACATGTCAATGTAAGACTATGGTAAGTCCTTTTTTACTGAGAGGGAATTGCTTTGGTCTTTTATTGAACAATTCAAATCCTTAAAAATGACTTATCAGTAAATATAATTTGAAAACATTGTGACAAGATGAGAATTTTCTCAGCAGGAGCAAAATCTTTTAAACATGTTTCTCGAAAAAAAAAATGCAAAGTACTTCAAAACAAAAAAAGAACAGTTATAGAAATGTTTTGGAAATGTAATAAATGGAAATTCCATAGTTCACCCGTAAAGAATGTGTAATAAAGCACTTGTGAACTTTGGTATACACATCAAACTCATTTGTTCCGCTCACTTGGTTCTTACGCGTTAACCCAAATGCAATTGAGCGTTATTCAATCCTCTTCACAGATGTATTATGAAATGAATATCCTCTACATCTTCATGTAACCAGGTTACAACTTGCTATTCTGTACTCATCACAAATGCTTTTTTCTAAAACCCGACACTTGTTTGATTTGTTGGTTTGTATGGTGTTTAACGGCACGGTAATCATTTTTCAGTGATGTTACGGCTTTCCTGGACCCACCAGTACTAGGCTAGGGCTCTGAAGTGACATGCAAAAGGCCACTCCCATGAAACCAGAGGTGTCGGTGGGGCTTGAACCGGGACCCTAGAGTTCTAAGTCTGCCACATTAACCACTGGGCCAAGCAGGACCAAAGCGTGTTTAAAGGTCAGTTTTGTATCTCGGCAGGGTCAATCATCTATCCATCAAAATAAATTCACCATTGTAAGAAATTTTCACAATATAAGTGCAGATTTCTTGTCATATGAAAACTATGTGGGAAGATCTTCCAATCCTTTCATTGATATTACCATGGCCTGACATTTCCTACAGAGATTTCCTGATTAAATTCCTTACTCCAGATTGAATTGCTTTGACCAATACCTTTTTGACCGAACCAATGTGGCAAAAATAAGAATTCCTTATACTAAGCTATGTCTTATTTCCCTATTTTGGTTCAAACCTCATACTGACAAATTAAATATTATATTAAGTAGTATGTAAATTCTATAATTTCTGCTGTTCATTTCAATTTAAATTGTCATCATGTTCCTTGTGAAGGAATGGTTTACTCATACCTCCGTATTTGATTTTCGCGATGGTCTTTTGAAAGCAAGGGCAGACGATAACAAAAAAGTCTAACAATATGCAATTTATATGTGATAATCATAAAAAAACATTGTAACAATGGGAGAATTCAATCTATTTTTATCTGTTGTCACAATGGTAACTTAAATAGTATGCCCACAGGTACGTAAAAGTGATGTATTATGGTGAAAGGTGTTAATATAAAGGCTACATCCACTAATGAGCGTGACAACCTTGAATCAATGTCTATTTTCAGCTATAATTACTGAGTGGGGATCCAAAGCCTTTCCCCCAGCTTTCGCAGATTAGTGGTTGGTTAACCCTTAGAAAGGTGGGTAATTTTCTTAATATAGATTTTTGTGTTGTTTCCTTTCCAAAACCTTAAATATCTGATTAACTTTGATGAGGAAAGATACTCAGAGAAGCAAACTGGTTAAATCACAGGCCAGCTGCCAATTTATTTGGCGGCTAGCCTGGATCTAAGCTCTTTGCATAAGTATAAAGTCGGTTCAAGCACTATAAGGGTAAATGTTGCTATGTTTTTAGCAAGAAAACTGTCTGAAAAAAACAAAACGAATTCAATCAATATCATTTCCAAATACATGTACAGTATAATTATATATCATATTTGCACAAGAAATGATTTTATCTTCCTTTTTCTTTTGATAAAACATGGTAAGGGAGCTTAAAGGTTGTATGTACAAAATCTATACATGTTTCAACAGAGGCAACTCTATCTGAATATCAGAAGCAATGTTACAACACATCAGTATTGTGAAACAAAAAATGAATTGATGAATTGACATAATATGCTAGTCTTCTTCAATTCTCAAAAAACATAAGTGAAACCGTAAAATAATTGAGTTATCAGTCAATTTCCCAGAAAGCACAGTCCCATGATAATTGAAAACCTTTTATGAAACAGATAATACCGTTTCACAATCCATAATATTCCTAGTTTCTCACCACCTATTCCCTTTAGATTATAAACAATTCCTCCAGAAGTAATTTGATATTGGCCTATTACATGTTTTGTGACTGACCAAAATTGAAAGGAAAACGAGAATCACATTTCTGTTTCTTTCCTTTTACAGATATTGTGAACAAGTTCTTAAAACTTAGATTCATCACTCTTGATTCTACTTCTTGAATAAGTAACCAGTTATTTGGATTTGTGGATTAGTCCTGGCACATCCATCTCATGATGAAGAGGATTGAACCTTGGACCTTTTGCACCGGAGACCAACGCATTTCCAGTGCATAACTTTGCCCACAATTATCTTCAGTAAAAGTCTTAAAGAGAAATTATCAAAAAAGACCTAATGAAGTGTGCACTATTCCATTAAATGTGAACATTCACAATAACTTCTTTATCTCTTTTTCTGTCCAGACAGATGAAATAATAGACAACAAAAATCCTGCTCTAGATGGCATACAGTACCTTTAAAACCATTCATCTCAAGGGACTTTAAAAACAAATCAAAATGATTGCAACTGGAATTACGGAACAGGGTATGGGGCAAATACACACTGGACAATTACAACATTCGTGACAAGAAGGGCAATTCCCCATTGGTAAAATGAAATGGTCATAAAACATTCTTTTTTCAAGAATTTAAATCAAAAAGCATTAAAAATATTGTTTCACACCCGCAACCCCCCTCCCCTTTCTTAAAATTATAATATTTACATACCAAAAGAAAAAACACATATTTTATTTTAAAAAATTAGTTTTAAATCATCCATAGTGTAATTGTCCAGAGGTTGTTTGTCCTCAGGGTCATTGTAATTGAGGGTAAATGAAGGACTTAATATTGTCTTGCACTAAACTCTGGAAACATATGATAAAAATATTAAAAAGGACTTCATTATTGTCTCGCACTGAACCCTCATTACATCAGTACATAGGACAAAAATAATTGAAAATAAAATTAAAAAAATAAAAGGGATAACCTACTTTGGCATGTCATTTCTGATTTCATCTGGTTGGAGAAGCTGTTGTCTGAAATAACATGGGAATACATATGATGCGTATAATGAGTGAGTAATGAGGTTACGTAGGCATATATTGTTTACATGGAGATCACATGTATGAGCTGCAGAGAATGCATTGTCAACAGGGAAGCGTTTTTACATGCTAAGAAGTTGTAAATCATCTTATCATTATTTCAGTTGCATTAAGATACCTGGCTAAAAATGATGGAGGGAGACCCAAAACTTAACTGCCCATAAGGGCTGGTCAAGTATCAGCATTCCATAATCCTGGCAGTGCTGGAACCAACTTCATGCTTATGCAGACAGGTTAGATCCAGGCCAGCCAGTAAAGATGATGAATAAATATAGATGCAAGCATCAGACATATTGTATGCCATTTGTATTTAAGAAAAATAGTTTGGTATGAATGCAACTCATATACATAAGAGGAATACATGGAGACTGTTTATCGGTAGACACATTCACCCCCTTTCAAATAGCTCCAAATTGAGTAAAAATCTCACAATCAAATTACACAAAGGGAAAAGTACACCCAACTATTAACCATTGTGACACAGATGAGAAATTGCTTACTAAGGAAAAAAAAAATTCTTTAATAGGCTTTAATAGGCAAACCATTGTTCTGTAAATAGTGGTATCAGATGCATAAGTATTGATAGAGTAACATCTTTAAACCATTATTCTCTGTGGGTAGGTATTGTAGCCAGAACACAACATTAAATCCAATAACTATTGTGACTAAAAATACCTACAAATAAAAAAATACCACCAATACAATATTTAGAACATTTTGACTAAAAGAAAAAAACTTGCATGTGACACTCTATTTCTAAATATCTTTAGATGCAATTTCAGCTTAGCTCCCTGATTTAAGGAAAGGTTTGATGGATAATAGGCATATGCAGTCCTTGACATGCATTTATGTGCCATAGCATTGTAACAAGTGCTAATCAAATGGCAGGAAAGGATGTAGGAATAAGGTGTGTTGAGTTAATAGTGGTGGCGAAGTCATTAGTCCATTTTACCAAGCTTGTCCAAAATTCTTAACAGACAAGTGAACTTTTACTGAAATTCACAAGACAACCATTAATCAGACAAGGGCAGAAAGTGATTTGGAATTTATGGACAAGAAAATAAAAAATCGATTTCACCACCCCTGGTCAATCTTAGTGTGGTCTAAGGTCTTAGGGATATCAGGAATTAATACAACATAACCTAACTATTGTAAGATGATACTTTCATCATTGACTTTCTCTCATTGTTTATTGATCTCAGTTTAACATGCCATTCAGATCATTAGTGGAGGAAAAGTATCAACTTCCAATGTGAGTTATTATAATGCAGTCAACTCAAACTTGTATTAAACAACCATCTTAAAACAACATATGGTGCACTATATACCCTAAGAATGTAATAAGCCTATGGATAAAACATATTCATTTCTTTTCTTAGATGGTCTGTTAAAACAAGATAGAGAACAATATAACGGTATGTTGTTTGTAATGAGCAAGGTTTTCTCTTTCTTTCTTGCAAGCTTATTCATAACTTGATGCATGTTCAAAAGCCCAAATACTATACCAGTTACAGAAGATAATGTGCCCTTTCCTAGTTCAAATCATGTAGCAGTCAATTATCTATTTCAATATAATCTCTTGAAAGTTTCCTAATTTGAAATATTATTAAAATATAATCTTTTCTATGCAATGAAAGGAATGTGAACAGGCAGTTTCTTCACTTCTCACTTCATTTCCATTTCTTCATGCCAGGTGAATTTAAACCCAACTTTGAACTAACATGTGCACATTTGTTATTGGAATTTTTGGACCAGGACTGAATGAGTACAAACCTGTCAAAGGGACATCACTCCTTTTAAATGATGTGTATGTCTTACACAATTATTCCCCTTCATTGAAACAACATTACAGACTTGCAATCTAAAACATTTTAACCATTCAGTTATGTTTCGTCTTAACTGTACCATTCAGTACTAGGCTAGGCCTGTGAGGCTAGGCCTGTGAAAAGACTTGGTTAAGCCCACTCCTATGAAACCAGAGTGGAACCTGGCTTTACAAATGTATAAGAAGTATATTGTTGGATTTTACAAAAAATGCTGTTCTTTTTTAAATTTCAATGCTCCATGATTGGCGTGTTAACAGGATACTACTGGACAAACTTTTAAAGACAAAATAAAACTGCATCAAGCATAGGTAAACCATAATCAACAGGGATGGTAAATTTGTTACAGTCAATAAATGAAATAAAAGTCCCTAATAATTCTTTGCTAAGCATATTTAGGACACAACTATAGCCTTTTGAGAAACAGAAATAAAGCAATATCAGTGGCATTTGTGATGATGCACCCACATGCACATAAAATTGGTGAATAATTGACATAGATTGAATCAGGCTTTATTACGTTGATGATACATAACTGAAACACAGCATCAATATAATGGTTTTCCTTAGCAAATATGGGAAGGTTTCTCTTGCTACACAATACACATGGATGCAAAAAAGGAAAATAAGTATTGCTTAAGGATTTACCAACCTTTTAATAGTAGTATAGCTAAAAATCAAAACCAATGGAAAAGAATATTACTGACGTTTCTGAGGTTATTTATTCATATGGGTTTTACATCGCATCAACATTATTTCCGTTATGTTGCGATGCCCAACTCTTTGTTATGAAGGAAGACCACATACTCAACTGCCCATTATGGCTGGTCAAGCTGGGAAGAACCATTGGCACTTTGTTAGTCAGTTGGGTGACTACCTCTCATGAATATCCATACCCCCTTTCAGGGATTTGAACCCACTTGTAGAGGGGCCATGTGATTTCAAGTTTTGGACTTTAACCACAAGGCCACCAATGAAATGCTTCTAATAAACTGCTGAAAAATGTACTAACACCGAAAGCCAATCACAAAAACATGATAATGGGTGAATGAATGCCTTAATTCTAAAAGACATAAAGGAGAGACTTCATTTCTTACAAGTTTGTATGGTTTAACGACAAATGTTCGACCGTCCCAAATTGAAAGAGTTTGCAGACAACCTTTCAAAATGTGGTAAAATTGAAAAATAATTTTCTGATAGGGCAGAAAACATTGCAAAAAAAAGAAAAATTGCTTGTTACAAACAAATTTCTCCTTTTCCCAAAATGTTTTCCAGATTCGTCTGCAACAAACTGGATAAATGTCGTTATTGTTTGGTAATGGGTTAACATGGTGGTGCAAGTATACATCCATCATGGATTTTCAACAAAGCTAAATCAAAATATATCTGTATTGAAACATGTCAGACCACACATAGTGTGATACATATAGTGATCATATGGAAACACTTTGAATATGTTGAGAAATAAAGCATATATAAGTATATCAAGGTAGAAGCAAACAAAATCTAAGTAAACCAAACTTTTTTTTTTCTAAAATCAAAAGTGTATGCAGTACAACAAACAACAGTCGAAACAAAAGATGATTTCTTGTTAAAATTAAAGAGTGTTTATTCAAGCAATGCTTGGTAAAAGGAAATAAACAATTGCTCATAACAACCAAGGAGTGATTATTAAATAACCTTCTCCCTCGTAAACATTGGCTAAAACACACCAACAACTTATAATAACAAAGAAATATATAATGAGAAACCCTTAGATTATTTTAACAGTAATAATTGACAAGCCATTTTTGGCAGATAGAAGTTAAAGAAGAAAATGCTCACAAAGACATAGCACTTCTCGCGACTAAGGTCTCTAACATATGTCACAATGAAAATGATATGTTTCTTATTTAAGTTCTCTGCATGAGCAAGTTTTGAATTCGAGCAGCCATGAAATTCCATGAGGGATATAGCTAAACTTATATCATCATACAAACATGTTTTAAAAATTGATAAACCTATAGCATTAACCATTGCAATCATTGCTAACAAGTGCCAACAGAACAGAAGTGAATCTTGGTTGAAGAATTACCTGGGAGGCTCATCATCATGATGCTGTTGTTGTTGTTGTTGTCTAGGTGATGGTAACTGGTTGATGGGCTGGTATGACTGAACAGTTTCTTGTTTATGAAGTGAACCTGTAATGACATCAAATTGTCAAAATAATAATAAAGTAATGAACAGAGTTGAGAGGCCTATCAATAATTTATTCATTTATCTATTCATATGGGTTTCACATTGTGGCAACATTATTTCAGTTATGTTGCGATGCTGGACTCTTAATGATGGAGGAAGACCCCATACTTAACTGCCAATGAGGGCTAGTCACGTCCGGTAGAACCACTGGCATTCCATAAGTTAGTTGGGAGACTACCTCTCATGGAAATAAAAATGCTGTCACCGGGATTTTAACTCATGTGGAGAGGTGCGATGTGATTTCAAGTTCTGTACTCTACACCGTTAGGGGGTGGGGTTGGTAAATCCTTAAAATGCTTGGTTATTAAAAAAAGAAAATAGATTTTTGTGTCGTTGCTTTCAAAAACCTAAGAATATCTGCTTAGTTTTGATGAGGAAAGGTACGCAAGAGTAACAAAAAGGTTAGATCACAGGCCAGCCGCCAATTTACTTGGTGGCTGGTCTGGATCTAACCTATTTGCACAAGCATGAAGTCCGCTCCAGCACTATAAGGGTTAGCTCTTTAATTACCTGGAGGAGTGGATGGAAGCTCATCATCATGAGGAGGTAACGACTCGGAGGGGATGAACGTAGGTTTCGCGACTGTCAGGGTCACATGCTCCGAGGTTGCCTTTAGCGCTGCTACCGCATCATCATGGGTCACACACTCCAAGTTTGTGTCATTCACCTAGAAAACAAAAGCATTTTGTGTCATTTACCTTGAATACAGGGTAAAATGGGTACCACTCCAAGTTTGTGTCATTTACCTTGAAACAAAGATTCATTGGTCACACACTCCAGCTTTGTATCATTTATCAGTGTTCATTCTGGATAGCGTTAAATGTGGTTATCAACTGTCCCCTTTATGATTGGCTTTAATATTATTTGTTGTTAATTACTTTGAACAGGCAAATGGTTATGTGACTGCTGATAATTACAAACAACATTTCTCTTAAAATTATTTCAGCTGCTATCAATTAATTATTCACTAGTTATTTCATTAAGTTTTGCCAGCAGGTCTCGGCTCTTTTTCACTTTTAATTGGGTGGTGATATCTTGCTGTTGTCTGCTTTTATCTAACACTGTGGGGGACAGTGGTGCAGTGGTAGAGCCTCAGCCTCTTGAATCGAGTGTCCCAGGTTTGATTCCTTGCTAGGGAAGTGAAAATTGCCGGGAATTATCCACAAGTCAGCGCAAGTACTGGTGTAGTATCCAGGAAACAGTCATTGATAGTGAATTTAATAAGCTTCAAGCTTTGGTCACAATTGATGAAAATATATAAGTTTAAACTTAACAAATTAAAGAAGTTCAGAATATTCAAATATTTGAAGCATGCACTGATATATCTCAAATCATCTGAACCACTGATAACGCCCCCATATATACAGATATTTGAAAAAGGCACTTATATATCTCATATTGGGACCTCTGACTCCTCTCTCTCCCCCCACACACACCAAAGTCAAAAGCAAAACAAAGATCCTTACAGCTATCAACCTATCCCCAACAGCAAGGCGGCCATCTTGTTCTGCGGCTCCACCATCTATCACCTTGGTAACGAATATCCCATCATCCCCTGGAATGTGCTGGTTCCCTATACCCCCTGCAATGCTGAATCCAAGACCTGAAACAACAGAAGGATTAAATAAGATGCTTCAAATTATGTCAATTACTTTGTGTTCAGTGGTTAAGACTTAGAACTTGGGCGTCCCAAGTTCAAGCCAAACCGACACCTCTGGTTTCATAGGAGTGGTCTTTGGCAAGTCACTTCAGAGCCCAAGCATAGTACTGATGGATCAAGCGAAGCTGTAGGACTCTCTGGCCTAGGCATTTATCCTGTATCAAACAGTAAAGGGTATGTTTTACCAATGCAGGAGACATTTCTATGGTAATGCAAGAAGTAATGAAATAATTCCAGTTAATCTGATAATCTCATTAATGTGACATGAAAGCCATATAAAAAAATGTCTAGATACATCTTTATTTCTAAGCATAAAGGCTGATTTTAGGGCTATCTTCATTATTCAACTACATGTAGCTTATTAAAACAGCAAGACAACATCTATATTAGCAAAGGAGTATACTTGTAGTTACATATGATTTTCAATAATTTCTATCCGCTAGTTCATAAGAGAGAATGTGTACAGTTGTATCATATACACTAATAATATAGCTATACTGTAACTTTTCATTCAAGTACATGTACATGTGATTTTCAATAATGTCTACCACCTAGTTCTTTGGAGAGAATGAGTAATCAAGAAGCAAGCTTCTGGTAAAAAATAGATTGATACCAGAATTCAGGGAAGGAGATTGAACAGCTTCTGAAACACTATCTCACCCAGACAAGTCCGAAATTCTCTTGTATCACTAAAATTTGGGATATTCTGTATGAAACACACAATATTCTAGACCATTATAAATATTTGATGCACTTTGAACAGGTTTGTCTAAAGTTACGTTTTGGTATTACGAAATTCTGACATTCTTATTTCATATAAAATTTCTGACATTTTTGGCATAAAAAAAAGACAGCTGATATACAAGGTACTGCATTTATGACACCTGATTTTACAGTGGATGGTTTTAAAACAAAATCTTTATTGTTCTTGCATGCGTAAAATTGATTGCATCATAAGAGCAATCATATCAACAAGATTGTTTTTCTTTGCTTATTTTCTTTGTTTGAATTTTTTGTAGTTGGGCATAACAGTATGAGCAAATAATTATAAAGTATGTAAACTGTAGTGGGTATTATGGGGATTTTTAAAGCACTCTGTCACAGGAGCTTCAATGCAAGTCTATATTAGCCATTTCTCCCACAAGAAGTATAGGCAAGTGACTGAATTATGTTCTTTTTTTGTCAGTATTCCAGTAAGGACACAGTAATTAGTGACCATGTGCGTGCAATTTGATAATTCTTCATCAATGCAAGTTAACATTTTTGTGTGCATCTAAATGCTTTTACACCAGTTTCCAGCCTGACTTCCTTCTGTTATGTTTTCGACAATTGCCAATTGTACTGGTAATATAAAACCTACAGGTCCCTTGAAACAGATCTGTTAGTTACCTATCAATAATTCAGTCATCTAAATACAACTGAGTATAGTATAAACACATCATCAATTATTTTGGGGAAAAAATATGAATTATTAACCAAGATGGGCATTCGCCAAATTGCCATGTTGTCCACATTTTCGTATTTATGATGTTTGGAGGGAATGGAATACATGACACAGTTTTAGTACAATTGTCTAAAAGATTTGTTTGTGGTTTTACCATTGTGGTAAGCCTTATATTAATCTTACATTGATTCACAAAACCATCTGGTCCAAAGTGTTAATTGAACATTTTAATAGTCATCCTCTTACTTATAACACCCTTTTCTAAATACACACACAGCAGAAGGCTAAAGAAACTATCAAGACAAGCATTTTCTCTTTTTGTCACAAAGAAATAACTGAGTTCTATCTTTTGTGATTATAGCTTTGCTTCTAAATTTCAAGACAAAACTGGTTCTACTATTGACCTTTAGATATGAACTTTGACCTTTAGACATAAGGTTTATGTAAAGCACCATCTTATAAAAGTAAGCCTGTGTAAAGACCTTGTAAGCCCTTTGTGCAAAGGCAATTACTTATCCTTCATATAGCATCAGGCTGTGTAAAATCAATTTTTTTTAAAATTCTGAATAAATGGAGTAGTCATGCCTTTCACAAATTCTTGTAAGTGTTTTAAATCCATGTCTACATCTTGCATTCTATACAGGATGGGTGATATAAATCAATATTCACAAGTGAATGGAATTAATTTTTCAAAATGATAGGAGGTTCAGTATTCTATATGTTTTAATTCGATAAAACCAATGAAGTCAGATAAAGTATCAACTACACCATGGGAGAAAATCTCTCAGAAAATTAATGGAAGGAAACAAAAGGATAAAGGTCATGGGCAGATGATGAACTAGGGCCAAGGTCACTAAAACCTTTTTAACCATTACAAGCAATCAGTCGGTACTTGATCAAGACTGATGGCATATTCATGAGAGTAATATTGGGGAGTGCATTTATACCCTTTCACCCATATATGGGATTTTTGTGAATGAAATAATTACTTTTTAAGGTGCATCAACAGCTAGGGTCATTTGACATTTGACATGCACTATGATGTTGTTTATAAACATTGAATTACTTGCAGGCTAAAACGTTTTTGGTATAACTCAATATGGGATTTGCCATGGCCGACTCTAAATGATGGAGGAAGACCCCTTACTCAACTGCCCATAAGGGCTAGTTAAGCTGGGAAGAGCCATTGGCATTCCGTAAGTCAGTCGGGAGACCATCTTTCATGAAAATCCAAATGCCATCAAGGAGATTTGACCCCATGTTGGTTTTTTGGTTTATGAAAAAGAAATATATAAGAATTTGTAATAAATGAATGATACTTTGTAATGATATATGATAGTAAATAAATAATTTATAATCGATGAGGTAATTGTTGTGACTGTTTCAAAGAGTGATATTAATCATTATTTAAGGTTCAACAGAACTATTGTTGTGGTATTTGATGGATTACACTACACTTGTTTGTTGTATTTCAGTTATGTAGCAGCTTTCTTGTATTTCACCATTACTAGGCAGGGCTCTGTGGCATCTTGCCTAAGGCCACTCCAATGAAGAATCCTAGTGCCTCTGGTGAGAGTTGAGCCCTGACCCCCATGTCACAAGTCCTACCTACACCTTAAACACTGGGCCAAGAAGGGCTTGGATTTCGATGCGAGAAAATGAAACCTATGTGACAAAAAAACACATTGCTCTTAATGAGTAATGTCTCTTTTTGTCACATAAGTTTCATCAATCATCTGCTGTGCAGCAAGTTTGTTCAAACGGGTAATTTGAATATAAGGTAAGGGTTTAACCCTTAGAATGCTGGGTAATTTTCTTAAAATAGATTTTTGTGCTGTCTGTCTCCAAAACATTAAATATCTGCTTTATTTTGATAAAGAAAGATGCTCAGAGTTCTAAACAGGTAAGATCACCGGCCAGCTGTCAATTTATTTGGTGGCTGGCCTGGATCCAACCTAATTGCATAAGCATGTAGTTGGTTCCAGCACTATAAGGGTTAAGTCCTTTGCCTATGCTTCATCATAGATGTCAGATTCATTGTATCAAAGTCATAAATATCATATTCATCATTTTACAACAGGTACAACTTTACCCATTCTGTCATATAGGCTGATTTGAAGGCACATGTGTTGAAAATCTATGAGAATATTGTGACAGAAAAGGAAATTACTAGTAGCAAATCCTCCTTTTTGCACAATGGTTCTACCTTATTCCTTTGGAGTAAACAGGAACCAGCCACAATTTCATAAATGAAGGAATTTGTTATGCATTTTTCATTTTAATCTTATCTTATTCTTATTTGATTTACAACGATTTTGTAGGAAGCTTGAAACTTATTAAGTTAACTCTCAATGACTGCTTCTTGGATACTAAACCAGTACTTGTGCCGATTTGTGGGTTAGTCCTGGCAATTTTCACTGCGCCTAACAGGGATCTAACCTGGGACCCTCAGTACAAGAGGCCTACGGTCTACCTCTGCGCTACTCCCATCCACAATTAGATTTCCTTCATTCTCAATGCAGGGACTTTTATCAATAAAATTTTTTACAACAATATGCATACTATAACTTAATACTGAAGTTGATTAAACAATAAAATATTAAAGAAGGTTCTGACTGAAATATCTACACTTGAATGCATGTAAGCAACAATATTTAACATGAGTCTCACCTTTGTTTCCCTTTGACAGATCAATGGTCACAACTTTTTCAACAGGCGCTTTCAACCTTTTCACATACTGAAAGAAGAAAGGCAAACATAACCATCTCAAGGAGACATATTTGAGTTTTCAACTGTCTTAACATTATGACAGTTATATCAAGGCTATTGTTCACTTATTCACTATTTCCAAAAAGAATAACAGTACAAAGGTCAGGATAAAGTGTCTTGCCAAAAGACACTCAACATTAACAATGGTCTACATCTGGAATTAATCATGAAGACAAAAAACTTTTCTCAAATACATGATTTGCATGTTTGGTGGGGGAGGGGAGTAATGTGATAGTCAAGTATCTAATTATTGAGACTTCAATAGATATGTCCTGCATAAGACATAAAAGACTAGGTATAAAAAAAAATGGTAGCATCATGGACACCTTCTGTCACAATTTATTTTGTACAGTTCATGTCAATGCAAGAATGGTCATTATATGTGGTGTTAGTCTGGTAGATTGTAGAGTTTATCTTTTATATGTTACTCACCAGCACAACCTTGGTACCAGCTCTCTTTAGGGCATCTACAGCTTCAGCATGTGTAACATTGACTACGTTATCATCATTTACTTTTACAATCACATCATTCATCCTGAAAATAGAAAGAAAAACATGTTTAATCAAAAATATTTATTAAATTTGTGCAGCTTGTTCACTCTGTTTCATTCATACAGAGAGCCCATAATCGCTATTCTAACCCTTGGAATGCTTGGTAATTTTCTAAAAATAGATCTTTGTGTCATCTGCTTTCCAAAACTTAATTTTGATGAGGAAATACACTCAGAGAAGTAAACATGTTAGATCACTGGCCAGCCGACAATTTACTTGGCGGCTGGCCTGGATCTAACCTATTTGAATAAGCATGATTTTGGTTCCAGCACTATAAGAGTTAAATTATTTACACTGAAATAATTCGTGATAATTTTCTGTGGCCTTGAAGTGAATCAGAATCTTGATTTGTTTGCGTGACCTTGAACTCATGCACTCCAGAAAAGCAGGGATTCCTTCACAATGGTTGTGTCCATTTGTCAAGTCAAACAAATGCCTCCCTCAGTTAATTCATACATTTGGACCGACACATACATGATTTATACCGTGTGGACTACAAAGAATATCCTCTGAATAACATGTTTTTCTCTCTTTGTTAGATGAGCTAAAAGGTTAGTTCATGCAGTCCATGGGATGAATGTTCAAGAATTTCAAAATCCCAAAAAAACTCTAGTTAGGGTCCAGCATGGCTCAGTGGCTGACTGAAAACTCCCGGGTTTGAGCCATACTACACCTCTGGTATTGTGGGAGCGACCTTTCGCAAGTTGACTAGGAACCCAAGTCTAGTTATGATAGATCAAGGAAAGCCATAAAATAACTGAAAAACTGTTGATATGACTTTGTCCACCATAATTCTTTTTAAAAAAAACTAGTTCTAAAACCGTAAAGGGTAAAATATCTTGATTTACAATTGCATAGGGATAAACATTCTCAAATTCCTGAAGATTAGGAATAGTCCTGAACACTTTCACCCATAGTAGTCTGCCCCTTTTTTCATTTTTGATGCAAGTTATTCCAAACGTACATTGTTATTTATTGCTATATTTTTCAAACTTAGATAAGATAGCCAAAAACTATGTTCAATGATAACATTAACTCCTTATCATCATAAAAAACAAAGTGGTTCATTTCTAATTAACCAAGGACATTTGTCATTTCTTTTTTCTGCAATCTAGTTAGGTTCATTATAAAATCTGCTTATTTTAATACTAGCAATAAACAATTTAACATAATAATATCAAATTCAAACCTTCTTTTTATCTGCTGGCCTCTTTAATATAAAAAAAAGAAAGAAAAAAACCCCCAAAAAATCTGTTCATAAAAAAGTAATTACATCTCGTAAACAACCATTTTCTTCAATTAAAGGAAATTTAAAAGATAATCAATATTTATCCCAAGATAGCATTATCTCTAGATGAGGAATTGTAAAAATGTGTTTGCAGTGAATTAACATGTATTTTAATCCAAAAGTGTGACAATGCTTTTTGAGATCTACTGTAAATATAAACTGTACATACTTATATAAATTGACAAATCCTGGTTTAATTATGCTTTCAATAGCTATTTCTAACTGTATACCAAACAGCGATACAAGAACTGCATTGTTTCAACAACATTCTATTTGACTTTCATATTATCTCTTCTGTGAAAAGCACCTTTAAAGAAGAGCACATACATGTTTCAATGTGCCTTCCCAAATATGATAAAAAATTGTTACGTCATTTTCTTATTAAAATATTGTCATCTGCTGTTGCTCCCAAATCTAGGCAAACCACAAAATCCTAGATATATTCCAGAATGGAATGGTGATTCTACTTTGAAAAGAATAGAAGAGTGTTGTTTTTTCCTTTTATAATCATTTTTGTCTGATTTTGCATCCAATCAAGGCAAACCACAAAATCCTATATACCAGAATGGGTTAAAGATTCTATTTTGGTCGTGGTCACATCCCATATAAATGTCACAGAATCAGAAATGACCGCTGTCAACATAGGAAGCACCAGCAGGCAACCATCCTAGAGGATTATTAATGACATTTTCTACTTGGCACCAGGAAGATTATCACCATTGAGGCAAATTGAGAACTTTCTTGTCAATGGTGTATGTATCATAAGGTAAGATTGTTATGTATGGGGTAAGATTCTTACTCAAGTTTTGATTAACATTGTTGCCTATAATTATAGTAATGAGACCTACAGGTGACCAAAATGTTTTTGAGAATCTTTGATTCATCTTGTCATACCATTTATCAAAGTTACTTTAAACAATGCAATGTGTGCAATCCCTGTGGGTAACAACATTCCATTGAAAAGCGATGTAGCAAACTTACTTTACTTTTAAATAAAACATTGTTGCCTATATAGTAATGGGAAACATTGATATATGCGTTTATCCACGCTAATTGCATTGATCCATACTAATTGCATTGATCCATGCTAAGACGTTTTGAATTGATCAACTTTTAACTATTACATTTCACCAGCACAACGACAGTGTGTTTAAACAAGGACCCATATCGGTAATGATACATATTCTCCCATTCACCCCTTAAATAAAATATTAGCATTGAAAAATAATTATGTCAAAAATCCAAGGTGTGATTGAGAAAACAAACGGTCCCCCTGAAAAACTATTTGATGTTTATGAAGCCCAATTATTTTCATTTCAAAGGCCCCGAGTATTTTCATTTCATTGGGCTCGAGTATTTTCATTTCATGGGGCTCGAGTACTTTCATTTCATCATGGGCGCTGAGTATTTTCGTTTCAGTTTTTAGTATTTACCATACTATACAGACATAAAACAACCCCCACCCCCTTCTACAACTTCTCATTTCATTTCTCAAACTTATAACAATTCATATGTCATTTGAAACATGTCATCAGAGCCTACAAGTGGCCAATTAAATATCATAAAGCACCTTACCTATAAATACGAACCTCATAGAAAGGGGATAGCTTCGGATTGGTCAATCGAGTCATGACCGCGATCCAGAACACAACAAGGCACCATACACATATACACACTTATCTATTGTCTTCGGAATGGTTACACTAACAAATATTTTCTGGTCTAATATGCGGGGTAATAAACACTAATATCCCATTATGGGTGTTCCGTCTCCCAGGAGACGTCATCAGCACCCATAAATCTGTACAACATCTCGCTGATATGGGCGGCGGTCATCATTATTTTCATGTCCACTCTCTCTACTAACATAGCCACGGAATTGGTTCAACTCATTACACCCACACACAGGAGAACTCTTTTCGGTTACGTTAACTCCTTGTAACAGAATATCGCCATTAGATAAGAATTGAAACATTGAATTTTCTTTTCGGTTTCAATTGTACTCCTAACAAATGAAAAGAATGGCTATTTACTTGTATCTTCTTTTCTTATAACACTTTTTCCATAAACAAATCTTTAACATTCATTTTATGATGGAAAAGGTAAAAACTGTTGCTGTTGATGCTGTTTTGGTTGTCTTTTTTTTGCTTTTTCTTTGTCCAATTATGGACAAAACTGTCATTTAAACGATCATTAAAAATGAACAATATCCTCAATAGTAAACATATGCTGCATAGGTAATATCAACAAATACTCCATGTGTCATCATGACTCATGAGAGATCAATCCTTTTGTCATAATTATCTCCCCCCATTATCATTAAGAGAATTTTTTTTTTCTTTTTTAATTTCTGTTTGTTATCTTACCAGCGGTTGCATTCAATTTGGACCAATTCAAAACCAAATAGGGGAAAGCTTGTAACATAACTTTTAAAGAAAGCTAATGTATCCTGTAATTTCCTCGCATGGAACATATAACCAAACTACCCATAATCATGAATCTGGAAAAATAGATCCAAACACAATGCACACAAAAAAGAAACTAAAAGCTTTCGCAAGATTAAATCCAATGGTGTCTGATTTATGAAAACTGTTACATCCACTCTTCCACCAAAAATAAAAAATAAAATAAAAAAGAATCATCTTCAATAAAATCTGTATTTGAACCTTGAACTTTTAACATGCAAATCTTCAGAGACGATATAATTGTGCCGAAACATCAAACCATTTCCTGTGACATGGAATTACTTGCAGACACTTTATATTTAACCCTTAGAATGCTGGGTAATATTCTTAAAATAGATTTATGTGTCATCTGCTTCACAAAACCTTAAATATCTGCTTAATTTTGATAAGGAAAGATACCAAGAGTAGCAAACAGCTCAGATCACAGGCCAGCCGCCAATTCACTTGGCGGCTGGCCTGTATTTAACCTGTTTGTATATGCATGAAGTCTGTTCCAGCACTATAAGGGTTAATGTACACAATGTAATGCCTTATTGACAGAATAACCACAGTGCCTGCTGTCTGAGAGGCTGGGAATACCTATTGACTTGTCACCATTCATTAGCAAATTGTGTCCTACAGATATGTAATGGAAAAAAAACATATCCAAAAGATGTTTTCCCCTTGGATGATATCAGATTTTCAGGGTGTGAGATTTGAAGGAACAGGTTTGTAAATCACTTTCTCCATAAAACTTGTTTTACAACATCTACTGCCAAAGATGATTTTGACAGAAGAATAAATTGCTCCTAATATACCCCAACTCAACCCTATCTACTTCTGAAGACTCTAGAACCATTGTAACAAAAGGAAAAATTGTTCCTCATGATATTGGGATCAATCCTGGTACCCTGAGTATCGGAGGCAGACGCTCTATCAATGCATCACTTTATTCATTCATATGGGTTTAACATTACAGCTACATTATTTCATTAATGTAACATCATGCACAACTCAAAATGATAAAGGAAGATCTACTTTTCTGCCCATAATGGCTTACTAAGCCAGGTAGAACCATTGGCTTCTTTTAAGTCAGAAATGAAAAAAAAATGTTTGTATGGTGTTTAAAGCCATATCAACAATTTTTCAGTCATGAAAGAGCTTTTCTGCATCCATCAGTACAAGGCTAGGGCTCTAGGGGGGTCGAACCCAGGACCCTTGAGTTCTAAATCTGCCACTTAACCATAGGGCCACACAGGACCGTGGAAATGAGAAAATGCTGAAGTAACCAGAAATGTTGCTTCTGGTTCTCTTTCTGTCTTAAAAGCTGTCCGCTTGCTCTTTCAATTTCGGACAATTTGACATGAATATAAAAGTTAATTCATGATGGAATAAAGAAATAATCAGATTTCAGAACATTTCGAAGAAATGAGATATGTGGTCTATTTTTGCCATAATGAAAGCATACTTGTACACTATTTCCAAAATCAAGTTATAGGTATGAGGATGGTTTCTCTTTCATAATAGATCTTATAGATTTCTCTCCTGGGAACGACTATGATTACAGACAGTTCACTATAAGTTCACTGGGAGTAATTGACATCTAAACAGACTAAAAGATATGAAGATAATTTTTATAAGAAGAAGTACACCAAATACGATTAATTTAAGTTCCAACTAATAAGGACAAACAAAGCAATTGGACAGTGGTCCAGGGCTAGAGCGTCGGCCTTGGGGCACAAGGGTCGTGGGTTCCTGTGAGTGGCTGGGTTTGCCTTACAACCTTCCTTTAATCAACATTCCGCGCTAGTACTGGTTATGTACCCAGGAAGCAGAATCTAGAGTGATTTATCTTTATCAATTTGTATAGGAACTTATTCAAAGTCGATGTTTTATAAATAAGTTTAAACTAAAATAAAGCAATTTTTACAAACTTGGAAACTTATAGCTTCCCCTTATTGTACTTATATATTCCCCTTTTTGGACTTATGAATTATTCTCTACCAGAGAAAAAAAAAGATCGTTCCAGGAACAATGAAATTGACGAGACATAAGTGAAGACCGCTTTATGACTGTTAATACTGTGCGGCCAATTTTTTAATATTAATGCGATCACTTCATAACCACAGGGTGTTCAAGGAGGAAGGTAGACAAGCAACCAATTTTCACTTATCTCACAATAAGGCAATCTGTACTCATCGGGTTTATCCAATTAAAACACCTCTGAAGTAAAATTGAAGCTGCCATATTGTTTCTTGCAAGACTTCATTCATTGTTATTTAGTTTCTAATTATAAATCTTAAATGTAGAATCTAAATAGTTATTTAATTTGATTAAAGAAACAGATATATATCACAACATTTAATTCGAGGGTTCAGTGCAAGACTATAGCAATTAAGTGCCTCATGTTTATGAAGCACTTACTATAGTGTCTAAATGTATTGAACCCAAGAATTTCACTATTGTTTACAAGCTAGCAATCAAAAATACTGATTTTAAATGATGTTCAAAACCAACATATACATCGAACTACTTAACATGGGTGCTTATAAGAAATGTGCTATAAGCTGGGGACGATTTACCCGAAAAATTGTAACCCTACACATATGAGGTGTATTTTATAGTTCACCAGAGTAGTTAAGATTGACAATAAAGTTCTAGCACAAGTTCAAATCATCCTACCAAAAGATTTATTGCAATTTCTCCAATGCATTTACCAGTTATCAGGAAATTGCCAGAACAATGTCTCCAAACTTAAGAAGTTATTTGAATGAACAAATTTGATGATAAAAAAGAAATGTTTATAGATGCAATTTCACCTTTTTTACAAATAAGAATCCATACAATAAATTTTTCATGCCCCGATTCATTTTTACCAATATCAGTAGGCCTAATCTTCCTTTTTGGGACCCCCGAAACCAACACTATGCTTCTTGAAAAAAAAATGAAGGAGTTTGCAAATTTGTTTGTTCTTACAAATTGGTACCATCTCTACGCCATACCACAAACAAAACACAGCCAGGAAATTCCTTGGTGCGATTATTCAGAACTGCTACTGCTCACCCGCAGAGATTTTGTTCCTTCCAGTTTTGGTTCCCAACAGCTAACATTTTTCGTAACTGGCAAGGCTAAAGAAAGCAAAGCAAAGCCTATAGGGGCATAACTTGGTGTCAGAAAAACATTTTACAGCATCTATTATTCATAAAGCCATCATCTGTAACATTGTCTTAACGCCCTTACCCTGTAATGCCCCCACTTTCTGGAATCTACTGCAGAAGATTTTGGACCAATGTGACAAAAGGATAAATTGCTCCCAATGAGCAATTTATCCTTTTGTCACAGTGGTTAATTTTTATAAAAGACCATTTAAACAAAATGAATTTTTGTAAATGCAGTTTCTTGGGTAATTAGGTAAACAATTGTTTCCTCTGCAACACAAAAAGATTTCATCAAAAGTTCCCAATAAAAGGTATGTGAGACTCAAAGTTTGTCAAAGTTAAGTGCACAGCACTGAAAATATAGTCCAATCACATTCCATCCGTTCAGATATATTTTATGACCTTATTTATTGTTTATCTGTCTGGACTGATGCATTCACTCTGATTTGTTCAAAAACTGAAAAATTGACACATTTTTACTATTGTTTATTTCATATCCAAATCCTTGTGTTGTAAAATACCCATCCTTTATTTCATACCCAAGTCCTTGTGTTGGAAAATAACCATCCTTTATTTCATACCCAAATCCTTGTGTTGTAAAATACCCATCCTTTATTTCATATCCAAGTCCTTGTGTTGTAAAATACCCATCCTTTGTTTTATATCCAAATCCTTTTGTTGTAAAATAACCATCCTTTATTTCATATCAAAATCCTTGTATTGTAAAATAACCATTCTTTATTTCATCTTAAAATCCTTGTGTCATAAAATAACCATCCTTTGTATCATACAGATACATGTAAATAAAACTGTTGTTTCCATCAAACACCACATTCTTTTTTACCTGTCAATGACCTTTGTCCCATTTTAAAAGGACCTTATAATCATTCCACAAATATTGTTATCCAATGAAACAGAATCCAACCACCCAGAGACAATATCCAAACAGCAATAACCATTATTCCCTTTCAGCACACTATCTTTTATTTCATCAATTCCATGACCCATTTGTTCACTCTTTACTCTAAAAAAAAAATAAGTAACCCCTCCTCCCAAAGCTTTATTTATTTATTCATCTATTTATCTTTTACATATGAAGTTTTACATCACATCAACATTAATTCATTATGTTACAATGCCTGACGCTAAATGATGGAGGAAGACCCTATACTCAACTACCCATAAGGGCTTGTCAATCCAGGTAGAACTGTAGACGTTGTCAAGAGACTCCCTCTCATAAAAATCCAAATCAATTTCAACAGAAAAAAAGAACAAGTCATGATCCAATCTATTTTCATTTTGGATTGGTGTTAAATGTTTGGCATCACATTTTTTATGTGCTGGGAAAGGATAAATCAATGCGATATACACTGAGAGAAACTGTGAAAGGAAAATCCAATTGGCAAGAACTGCGGTGAAATTCCAATCACTGTAATTAGCTGAATCTTCTCTCCAGAGTAAAATCTTGTATCAAATCAGAGAAGCAAATCATTTTTTACTCCTACATACTAAAAACTTCATCTCCCTTATATACAGGTGAAGGAATCATGTGACCAATGTTTAAGATTAAATGTCCAAACAAGATGGCTGTGCCCAGGTATTTTTGCCTTTTTCACCTACTTTTGCCAATGATAGCCACATTGTGTACCCAGCATGAGTTGACCAACTTTCCAGTTCTGGTAGTATATGATAGCCCATACTTTTTGACGGCAATACATCGAACACCCAGTAGAGAAATCGCTGTCGAAGAACAACTGTTTTGGACATTTGTATTATTTATGGGGGTCTACATTTTTCAGATTCTACAGAAAAGGGTTTATGAATTCGTCAAGTTTATCACATGTCTACATCAGAAAATTGTCAATGTCTTCACCAAATGTGAGAAATTTCTACCTTCCCCCAAAGCAAATTCAAAAACTGACTAAGCTGATTTGTATTAACTCGGGGTTTTTTTCTGAAAAAAAAAAAAAATCAAAAATAATATCAAAAGTATAATTTCTGTAAACTTTTGGAAACTTCATTTGTAAGTATACTCATTAAAAATTTGCAACAGACTCTCCAAAATCATATTCTTTGCCAGCATTAACCCTTATAGTGCTGAAATCGACTTCATGCTTATGCATACAGGTTAGATCCAGGCCATTCACCAAGTAAATTGGCGGCTGGCCTGTTATCTAACACTTTTGCCACTCTGGGTATTTTTCTTAATCAGAATTTAGCAGATATCCAAGGTTTGGGAAAACAGACAACACAAAAATCTACTTTTAGAAAATTACCCAGCATTCTTAGTGTTAAGATTTTTGAGATCGAGCATCTCTCAACCTTGCAAGAAAAGCATTGATTTGTCAGTTTTTATTCCAGACTGTATCTATAGACTGCATCAGAGAGCCAACTAGTGCTAAATTGCATAGATAAATTTTCAATCAATTTCTGTAACCTTCAAAAGTCGCCTTGTTTCACAGATCTTAGGTTACTCCTTATGGCTTGCAGACAACTATATGTTTCCACCAACAATAACAACATATAAAACTTTTTTAACTTAAACATCATATAAAACTTACTTAGTTTAAACATCACATAAAACTTGCTTTTAAACTGAAACAAAAAAGCTCAGATAGTCTATTTCAAGTAGGAACTGTGACAAAAGGAGTTACTGCTCAAAAAGACAAATTCAACCCATTAATTGATTTGATCAACATCAGTAGAAAATTGTTACCCATCATGCTTTGCATTTGTTGTCTGTTGTTGCTTCCAAATTGGACTTGTCCTAAAATCCAATAAGAGGGATTTGAGTTGCTTTCAAATGACTATTGGATATAAATCTATTTAAATACATGTATAAAGATTTTTTCGTATCAGATGTAAGAAGTACGACACAAGAAATGTATTTTCAGAAAATGACCAAGCATGCTTAAGGTTAACTGTCCTTAAATACTGGCGGTACGATGCAAATCAAATTGTTGTTGATGTAGGCCATTGTGTGACGAATTGAACTCGATAATTTGTGTCTGCATGCACAGAGCAATTCTTGCAGCAACTCATCACACAAAATACTCTTGGACTTATCCACATTGAAAGCAGAATGTGGCATGCAGACTGAAAATCCTGAGATCAAGCAATTCAATTGCCTTTCTGGGCAAAAAACAACGATAAACAAATAAACCCCGATAACAAGAACAAGAGGATTAACAGTCATGCGACAATAGTTCAGGGACATGGTCTGTAGTATTTCCTTTACCTTGAAAAAGGTCCTTGTCATATCCATATTTGTCATAGAAAAATGATGCATACTGAGAATCATTCGGAACACCTCGGCCATTCTTAAAATAACCTCGGAGGTAATGGAGAGCCATTTTTGAAAGTAGGTCAGCAACGAAAGGCCAATCATATCAACTCGGCAATCCCCGTCACAAGCCAGGGATTGCCGGAAAGAGCTGATTGACAAAATATGAAACAAAGATGTGTTCATATGATCATCTTTAATGAAAAGGGTAAAAAAAAACATTCAATTGTGATATATAACTAATTCGTGTGTATCTAAATACATCTTTAGTGCCTGTGTGCATTTTGCGTTATCCGCCAGAAATAAGGCAAATTACCCCAGGATTTCTGGTGTATTCATGTACTGCCTACGAGGTATATCTACCGACTTGTTACGGGGATTGCCAAGTAGATATGATTGACTGAGAATGACCGAAGTAGTTAGACAAAAGAATGTGTTTCAAAATGTCGGATAATTGGTATTCTACCCTAAATAACATACCCCTATTCCAAAAAGACAGGTTATTTCCTAAGAATCAGTTACATATATGACCCAATGCCTCGTCACGGCGGTTTCTAAAGTCTTCTAGAGCATTAAGGTTACTTTTTCATTCTTTTTTTGTATGGTATTTAACACTGTATCAACAATTTTTACAGTATGGAATGGCTTTCCAATGAATCCACCAGTACTAGGCTAGGGCTCTGAAGTTATTTGCTAAAGGTCATTCCCATGAAACCAGTTGGGTAGGTGGGGCTCGAAACCCGGGACCTAAACCACTAGGCCATGCAAGACTCTCATTTAGGTTACAGTTGTGTCAAAAAAAGACGAAGGAAAAGGATCCACCACAAACCAGTCCTAAATAGCAAATTGATACTTCCTTGTAGGACATTAAGGTTGATTTAAAAATCAATTTGAAAACAGTTCAAAAACTCGTCATATAAACAATTGTACATCTTTTTGCAAAATGCCAGAGTAAACTTCTTCTCTAAATCTTACCAATATGGAAATACAAACTAATTAAGTTTCTAGAGACTGGCAGGTCCCAGCTTATTTCATATCACATGCCATTCAAGAGTTTAATCTAAGCATCCTATTCCACCAATTGTTGGCTTTATCACTCCCCATGTCTTGAAACTGTTAGACAAAAGTTTGGGGACAATTTTGAAGACACGGTGGTCTAAATAAATTCTGTATTTATATACTCAGTCTCATGTAACTTAAATAAACAGCAAATTATCAATGAAATGCTGTAGGCTAAAGAAGTAACTGCTCATGATCAGTAGTTACCTAATATCACAAAACAAGGGTTCAGTGCAAGACTGTAGTAAGTGCTTCATGTTTGTGAAGTGCTTTCTACAGTCTTGCACTGAATCCCCGAAAAATGATTATTTTTTGCCTCCATCTATTTTCATTCAAATCACTTTCAAATGATGAACCATCGGTGTTGAAGGGGTTGTGCATTCACCATATGGGTGGCTGGTCACAGGCTGTTGTTTCATTTCTCGTAATGCTTTCTTAAAGGTCTGCAAAAATCAATGTCCTCATCATCTATTTTAATTCATAAGCAGTTTACTTGAGAAACAAGTAATCTAATTTTTTTGACTAATGAGAAAGAAAAGCAATGAGACTTGTTTCTAAAATGAATATACAGGAAGTATTTGTTTTCTGCAGCCTCAAATCTTTGAAGTGGAACGAAATTCCGTAAGAAATATTGAGTTCAGCAAATACAGATTTATGGGTAAAATCATTCAGATTCAATTTGTACAAGGCGATAGCAATTGGTCTTTTTAATCTCATTTTAATGTTCGTTTTTCCCTGAATAGCAATAAATAGGTATTAGCTGACATATTTCCCACATAATAATAAAAGCACTCGTCTTCAAGTGACAAATCCTCATTGAAAGATATTTAAACTGTTATAAAATGAAACATATTTCTGGAAGAAAACTATTTTTTCATATTTCTGGAAGAAAACTATTTTTTAGTCAAAAAAGTTACATGTCTTCCACAGTGGATATGTCAGACTATTTTTTAAATCAAAGGATCAACACAAGACTATATAGTAAGTCCAAATTTATGACCGTGGAGCACCTAATCACGTCTTGCATTGAACTACCAAAATATTTAAATTCATGAGACTTACCTAAGAAATGTTCTGATTGACAAAATGGTTTTCATATACTTTACCCTTAGAATGCTGGGTAATTTTCTAAATAATAGATTCTTATGTCGTCTGCTCTCCACAACCTTAAATATCTGCTTAATTTTGATCAGGTAAGATACTCAAAGTAGCTTACAGGTAAGATCACAGGCCAGGCCCCAATTTACTTGGCGGCTAATCTGGATCCAACCTGTTTATATATTAATTGGTTTAGGACTCCGTAAAGGGCTTGATGACATCATGGTCTATGCTATCCATTATGTCTATCAAGAACCTTTTATTATAAAGGTATACTAGTCAAAGATTTAATACAAGACTATAATACATAAACTTTCACAGTTCGGTAATTATAGGTTGGAGCCAGAACTATACAGTTTAATCTGAATAGTTCAAGACCCAACCGATGTATACCAGTGGAACAACCAAAATCATCCGCAAAAGCTTTAACATTTAAATGGTGGATTATGGGTATTCTACCTTATACACTAAGTATAAAATCTTTGCCCAATTCTATTAACTGGTCAATGAACTCTGTAGAATTGTTCCTTGGTGTTTCAGCCATGTTGACCTATGATGGTAGATGATCACAATGAAAAAGCAATAAAGTCCAAGAAAGGGACAATTATGCCATGATAAAACGTTTACCATAAAGCATGGCATTAGCTATATCCCTTGTACAATACCAATGGCTAAACAACTGTCGGTAGAAAATGTAAAACATTGTAAACAATGTGATATAAGGAGTGAATGGTTATCATGAGCAATATGTTCTTTTCCCATCATGTTGTAATCTTCGTTTCCAATTCAAAAGTTTGTTTTTACCATATGATTAAATATTTGCACTATATTTTCTTTGTGTTTTCAGTCTCATAGTTAAAGTTGTTTGGTACACAGGGATATTGGAATAATAAAGACATCAGCATTTATTCTGTGACAAACAATTCATCTTCTTATAGCAGAATAGCTATTGTTGATGGTAAATAAAAACAGTGCTGACTTCCACTATATTTCTTTAACAAAGCACAAAAACATTTCTGAAGGTGTTTTCATTTCTTCCTTATATTAACTGGTGTTAATTCATTCACTTATATATTACTTGGGATTTTTCAGCTGGTTAAAATTCAAAGCTTCAGATTGTAAAGTAAAGAAAACCATGAAACGGAGTCAAACTAAGAGGTACATGACTAGATAATGTTCTAGGTATCTTAATAAAATCTCTCTGGAGCAGAAAAAAAAAATACCCCCTCTACAAGATTTTTAGGACTAAACTAAACAAATGAAGAGTCTAGAATTATCGAGTAACACAATGCACCAAAGCTGTAATTTTGAGCATGCTTGAAAATTGCATGTTTGGAAACAGCATCTAAATCTTGCAATGATACAAAATATGCAATTTCAGCTCCTCTCACATTGGATAAACGAAACATGGAAAACCTGTGTGAACCCTTTGTGCATTCAGTAAGGCAACTAAAGCGTTTGCTACACGACTATAGCAACACCTTCACAAAAGTCGCCTGCCACTGTATATGACTGCTTTCCTGGATTCAAGAGAACTAGGCTAGGGCTCTGAAGTGACTTGCCAAAGGTCACTCTAACAAACCAGGGGTGTAGGTGGAGCTCAAACCAGGGACTCCAGTGCAAGTCCTCCATCTTAACCACTGATGGGCAATGCAGGATGGATCCCTCATCATCAATAAAATAAAGTTTGCAGACACTTGAAATTGGAAAGGTTTTGAAGAGATCTTTCTATAAGTATAGAAAATATTGTTTGAAAAAAAAATATTTCTCATTTCTCATTTTCAAATAAGAAAACAAACAAGAGATTGTTTCATGAATCAATTCATGAACCTGTTCTTGATGTTCATGAGCATGTTATTGATATTCATAAACAAGTTCTGTGTTCATGAATGGCCATTTGTCAATCATAAACATTCAGAAAGTTCATGAAGAAATTCTTGAATCTTTTGCAGAGGAAAACTCCTATTTAATGTAACATGTAAAGGATTCTGTTCCATTCTAACACCCAACAAATCCTAGCTAATGCCACAATCAGCTGAAGAAACAATAATTACACAACACAATTTCCACAGTGTGCCACCCATCCGAAATAAAAAGCTTTTATGAAAACACTCGAATCCCTGGAACGAACAGACAAAATCAGCAAAAAATTGCCAGCCATCACAGCACTGCTATTTAATAATTGCTCGGGGAAAAAAAAGTATTCTGGGAAGAATTTGCATCAATGCTCTTGGCCCCTCAAGACTTTTATTAAAGTTTTGACATTTGTGATCATTCATAAAAACAGAAGTTTCATGTTTTTATTCCTCTTTCCATTCAATACTTTGGATGAGACATAAAGATATAAACTTGGTTATTTTCAACATTGATTGTGTAAAGAGTTCTTAAGAACTAGTTTATTCATTCTTGATTTTACTTTCAAGATACATAACTTATATTTGCGCTGAATGTGGATTAAAGAAAAGTTTCAAACCGATCGAAGACTCTTGTGTTCAGTGGTTTACATTTAATTTATCTTATCTGAAATTCTGTGATACAGATTAGAAGAAAGTGTCTTTTCCTACCATAAAACTTATTTTATTTGTCTATGGCAGACTTCTGTAAACATTGGGAGAAAAGAAACACTTGATCAAGTGACGTTCTTGTTCTTTCCAACAATGGGTTTGAATCATCCACAACCCAAAAGTTCAATACGACAAACCAATTAACTTGCCATGTGGTGAAGACTCAAAGACAAAAACATTGACAAGATCGAAAAGACAATGAACCTTTAGAAAAGAGCAATATTCATGAAAGCCTTTGGATGTATCTTTCGGCCAAGAAAGGCCCAATAATTGAGAGTGAGTTACAGCATGACTGTCTTTTTCTCATTAGGCCCCTGTCAACATGTTTATCTCATTTATCAATTAATCAATTGATAGGGATTTAACATTGCATCAACATTATTTCAATATCTATGCGATGCCCAAATTCATTAAACATTGCAAAGAGTATTGCCAAAACCTGGATTCCAAATAAGACTTTCCACCAAAACTTCAGTCCTTTGACAAGGTTTAACCCTTTAAGTGCTGGAACCGAGATCATTCTAATGTGAATAGGTTAGATCCAGGCCACCCTTCAATTAACCCTTATAGTGCTGGAACTGACTTCATGCTTATCCAAACAGCTGCCAAATTAAATTTCCGGCTGGCCTGTGATCCAAACTGTTTGCTACTCTGAGTATCTTTTCAAATCAACATTAAGGAGATATTTAATGTTTTGGAAAGAAACAACACAAAAATCTATTTTTAGAAAATTATCCAGCATTCTAGGGTTTAAGAACCAAAAGCAGAATAAACAAAGCAGGTGATTTGCTGTTACACCAAGTGAAAACCGTCCAATTATCTTATTTAGGTAAAAGGTGATTCAATTACAAACAAATGCAGGGCCCTGCATTTCCTACACAATCCACAAAATCTCCCTTCAACGAATGAATGGTGTTTTAAGGCGCATCGACAGCTAAGGTCATTTAGCGCGCTCCCTTCAACAATATACTCTTTACCAAAAGACGAATTGAAACAGTTTCCAGACAAGTTCATTACAAACTGGAAAAATATTTTTCCGATGGGATTAAAATACATTACAGAAAAAATAGTTTTGTGATGTGTCCAATTTAAAAGAAATGTCAAACAGCAATAATTATGTGAAATTACATTTCCTTTGTAAATCTTTGTAAAAGCCATTATGACAAAAGAAAGACTTTTTTTAGTATTTGTCAAAGTGATATCTTAACCCATTACCAAACAATAACAACTTTTAACAACTCTGTTGCAGAAGAATCTGGAAAACATTGTGGGAAAAAAAGAACATGCTCGTAACGAGCAACTTTTCCTTTTCCCAAAGTGTTTTCTGCCCTATAAGAGGATTATTTTTAAATTTCATCACATTTTGAAATGTCGTCTACAAACTCATTTAATTTGGGACAGTTAGAAATTTGATTTTTGGTAAAGGGTTAAGGTAGAAAACCAATCATTTGCCATGTTGAAACTCACTCTTTTGTCCCGATTACTTCGTTTTTTCTTGGTATACATTGGTCTGGGCCAGAACTATTCGATGAAAAGCGAATAGTTCGGGCCAAGACTGATGCATACCAAGAACTACCTAAGAAATCAGACAAAGGAAAGATATCTAAAATGGTGGATTATGGGTACTCTACCTTAAGTCCTCTGCTACTTACTCACTACCCAGCATGTGAGACTAAGATTAAGTAAGCAGTAAAAATTATCTTTTGGGTTTAAATTTCAATCCTTCACAATGATCTAAAATGTCCCTGAATAAAAATTATAGAAACCTTAATACTTTATGAAATATTCAAATCATTGTGTAAGTAAGAAAAAATCTTAAAACGTCAGGAATATGGTCAATCAACAAAAGTATACTTCTACATAAAAAGATATGAGAACAAAAATGTTTTTTAAATATATAAGGGATTAAAAAGTTATGAAAAAATTTCATATCTATGGAAGTTAGTTTTCCATGACGGAAGCAACAATTATTAAATACATATGCAGCCAATAGCCAATAGAAGAGAACAAATTAATAGACACAGCTTTAATAACAAGCAAAAAATGACATCTGCACCGAGTGGGCAAACAATCTCTTTTCACGGTTGAAGTAAAGAATCCAGCACAACAATCCATTATTTCACTATAAAAATCCGGTTTAAACAGAATTACATCAGATCTGAAAAGGTTTCTAGATTCAAACACGCAATCCAAGAAACCCACAGCCTATCAATTCCCAAGTATCACACTAATTCGATGAATCTCTCCTTTCTACATTTAGCTTTCTCTTCATAGAAATGTAGAGAAGACATGCAAATGCCGTCAAAACCCCTTAGATATAGGACATTGTGAAGGTCTGAAACGGAAGTGATGACAGCGGAATATCATGAGTACTGTGAAAATTGACAATTAACAAACATATTTTTTTTTTTTTTTTTGTATGGGGTTTAAGGCCATATTGACAACTTTTCATTTATGTTAAGGCTTCCCTGGATCCACTAGTACTAGGCTAGGGTTCAAATAACTTTATAAAAATGCATTTGATGCATCTGCACAATATGCATTTAGAAGCCATTGTGTCAAAAAGAGAAATTTCTTGTAACAGCCAATTTCTCTTTTAGTCACTATGGTTGATACCTAACATTGCAAATAAAAAATCTTGGAAACATTCATCAAAAAAAGCTTTAGTACTGATTAACTTTAGTTTTTAATTTGGGCTTTACATTGCATCAACATTAGATCAGTTATGTTACAAAATGCCCCACTCTTAATGATAGAGGAAGACCCAATACTCAACTGCCAATAAGGGCTGGTCAAGCCGGGTAGAGCCATCAGCATTCAGTAAGTCAGTTGGAGACTGCCTCTAATGAAAACACATATCCATCATAATGTTCATTTGAACCCACACAAAAGGAGCCATGTGGAAATTAGTACGAAAATATCAAAATTGTATTTTTGAATTCCTTCTATAAAATATCATTTATAACCATTAATTGTCCCTTCTAGCTGCCATTAATTGTTCCTTCTGGCTGAATGCTGATACAACAATTTGTCAGTCACAAGACTATGTTTCTCTTATTACCTGAGAAAATCCATTAAGTCAATTATGCTGGTCAGCTCTTGTTTTAGTATGATTTTATTCCATTGTAAGACCATCCTCAATTGTGGCCACAATTTATTCATTTCGATAGATCGATAGATAAAAACCTATCACCTTTCTATGCTTTAAAGTAGAATACCCATAATCCAACATTTTGAAACTTGTCCTGTCTATGTTTATTTCTGTCCTTCTTGGTGTACACCATTCCTGGCTGGAACTATTCAGTTAAATGCCAATAGTTTCGGCCTTAACCAATGTATACCGAAAATGATCCAAGTAATCCAACAACAGAAAGAGTTTCAAAATGAAGAATTTTGGGTAATCTTCTTTAAGTTCACCTACTGGAACGTTGGAAACAATTGTTATATACCTTAAAATGTTATATTGAAGAGGTTTTACCTGTCCCTCGTAAAAGGAAGGAATGTTTAATATATTTTCAATTTACCATTGATTGGTTTATAAGATTGCCTGTCTCCTGAAAGCATCTACAACCCTTTCCTAATACTAAATGTTTCAAACATCTGTTGCAGATGATGATAAAAAAGCAAAAGAAAAATATACAGAATAAATTGTGAGCAAATTTCTGTCTGTCACATAAATGTCAATTTCATTTCAATGAAAATATCAATATTCACATATATTTTTATTTGAACATCTTTGAATCTTCAACCAAAAGTTTCTTATAATGGGAAAAGAGAAAACAATCAAACCGTATATCTAGGTGTTGGATTGCTTTTTATTCCTTGATAGTTCTTACAACATTATAATTGAGTCTGCAGAAGGTCTGTTGAAAATTATGTTTTATGAAAAAGCTTACATAAATTGCTTAAGGTAGTATAAACTTTAAAACCTTTGGAAACCATTTCATCGAGTTCTCATTGGTCACATGCTTTCCTTCAAAATCTCAAAATAACATTAATATTTTTCATATTTGCTACATACTTATTTAAACACCCATTTGACACAATGGTTTTCTCATAAGTCTAGTTTGTTGAATGTCCAATTTGGTCTTTTTTGTATTATGTTACAGCTTTTGTGGGTCTTCCAATGCTAGGCTAGGGCTCTGAAAATTTTGCCTATGGGCACTCCCAATAAACCAGAAGTACTGGCTGGGCTCAAATCAAGAACTCAGAGTTCTAAGACTGCCATCTTGACACTGTGCCATCAGACATCCTGAGCTGAGAACCAGACTGGGCCAACGGGCATTCTAACCATGGCTGATGGTCTCGCACCTGTTACGGAGTACTTCCGGGTCGTAGTACCCAAAAGTAGTCCCATTTAGAAATTTTGAGTTTCAACTTCTGGTGCATAGTTTTGCTGGTAAGAGATGAGCTGGTAGAACACTGATGTGTTTCCTGTATAGATTATAGTCCTGCAATGCTCCCAAAGTTTGTTTTGATTGCTTATTGCAGGACTATTTGTTTGGGATGTATGAACACAAATGCCGGTACCTCGGCTAGATTTGACAGCTAGTGCACTGATTTTCGGACGGTACTAATACACTTTGCTCCGTAGAAAAAAAATGAGACGATTGAGGTGTCCATTTTATTACAGTTTCTGAGAGTTGAATGGACAAACTTGATGTTCCTGTATATAGCTAAGCGTAAAAAACACTATTCTTCATTCAGCAGAGTCTTGAAAATAGCTGATTTAACATTGGAGTCAATGGGAATTCAATATCTCAAAAGTAACAGGTGTATGACCTAATCCATGGCAGTCGCATGTCCGTGGAGTCTTTATTTTGACGTAAATAACTGAGAAATCTTCATCAAACTATGATTGAAATCAGCAGATAGCATTTTAAACATGGATTTACCTTTCCTTGGGACAAGGTATGTGTCCAAATGGTTTTAATTGAGAATGTAGGATTTTCCTTGTTAAATCGGCTTGTGTATGAGTTTCCGGACAACATCCATTTCTGTTATACCCATTACAATGCATTTCTGAGCGATTTTATTTGTGTTTGAACAAAAAACCTGATGTCATCAATGAGCTAAAACAGTAATTTCTTCCTAGAAAGTGATTTTCTGTCAAAGTTGCTTTATTTTTTAAGTACAGAATAAATAGTATTGTGCAATGGTGAGTAATAATAATTGTCAACTGAGAGGATCATGTGATGCCACTGACTTTCATCCAGCAAATACTGATCTAAGATGCACATCTATGTCATTTCCTTCCCTTTATTAGCTCATATTGTCTGATCTCAGACTAG
Organism: Cerastoderma edule; assembly: GCA_947846245.1. Taxonomy (NCBI): domain Eukaryota; kingdom Metazoa; phylum Mollusca; class Bivalvia; order Cardiida; family Cardiidae; genus Cerastoderma; species Cerastoderma edule. The sequence goes on along the minus strand of OX401419.1, from coordinate 24,017,762 downwards.
GCTTTCTGCTTTTGAGTGATTTTCCTGTTGTAGCTGAGGCGGAATGTGTCGCTCAAGATTAGCTGTGATTGGATACTTGTCGCTCTAGATCTTTCGACAAGAGCTAAGGCTTTTAAGCGATACTTTTTCTTAACCGAAACAGCATTTTACAGTTTTAAATGTATGTGTTACACTAAAACAATAATTGTAAACTGACCAAGAGAGCTATTCTAAGGTATTTCAAGTGTAACGGGTTAAGCCGGCTGGTTTGGTGCAAGAAACCAATCACACGAGTCATGTCAAATTTTTATAAATCAATTCGATGGACAAATCGGTCTTTCACAAAACCACCAATAGTATATACCGCTATCATGTTCCCCATATCATAATCATCATCATCTCATTATCATTGATTATTATTACTATTATTATTATTGTTATTATTATTATCATTATTATTATAATCATCATTATTATTGTTGTTGTTGTTATCTTATCATATCCATTGCATGTTGAATGGTGACGGTGAGTTCTATTCATAGGTTACGGTAGTATCAAGCAAGCTGTTTTTACTATCAAATGGAAACATTGGTGGAAAAGAGAAATCAATGATTAATAATGAGCAATTATTTCTTTTTCCGTGCCATTTTCTAAATATCATGTCTGTCGATGAAGCCTGAATATCGAATGGTCTTCTCGATGGCTGTGTTTCAGAAAAATCATTGTAGATATTGTTTATCTGTCTTTGAATAGGTATAAACTCTTTATATCAACCATTTCAATATAGAATTGCATGTAACAATCTGTTTTTCCAAAGATATTCCTTGATAAAGCTATAACATATTTCAAGATCCTAATGTAGGCATGAAAATCAGTCATTTGCTTTGTAAAATGAAAATGTTAACAGTCCAAGGTTCAGATTTGGACCAATTTGACTAAAAAAAGGCTTTGGAATGGCTGCTTTTCCTATAATGTTCTTAAAAATATTTTCTTTTTATACTATAAAGGTTTTTAAGTCAATTTTCCAATTGTTTAGTTATTTTTAGCTATTGAAATCACATTTCTAACCCCATAAATAACACATAATGTGTACAAAGCTATGTCGCACACATTTTCCCGTACTTTTTGGAAAAGCCCAGATATACCCCTTAGATTGCCCCCAAATCATTAAAATTTCTGTCCTTGTAATTGGAAATTTATTAATGAGTCTTAAACAACATAATTATAGCATTTCCTACTAGATTTGATGAAATAATGAAGAAGTAAGCCTTCATTTCAACGAAAATAGCCTTTGTTTTACCAAAGATATTGCTAAGAAGGCTACTTTTCTTGGAATGTTCCCAGTTCAAACCTTATAAAACTCTTATCAAAGTATGAAACAATCTTTAAGGAACAAAAACCTTTTTGTTTCAGTCAAATTGATCCATTAGTTTTTGAATAATTAGTATTTATCTCTCTTTGGTGACTCTTGGCTCTTTTACATAGTCTTGTATGCAAATGTAGTCGATTAGGGTGGGTGTATGGATTCCTCATTTGTTCCATTTTTATCGCTTTCCTGTCAGGTTTTTCGCATTATATTTTGTCGCAAGTCCCCAATCCTTGGAAAAATAAGACCGAAAACCATGTTAGCAATAAAATGCATTTGTATTAGGTCTCGCACCTGTTACGGAGTACTTCCGGGTCGTAGTACCCAAAAGTAGTCCCATTTAGAAATTTTGAGTTTCAACTTCTGGTGCATAGTTTTGCTGGTAAGAGATGAGCTGGTAGAACACTGATGTGTTTCCTGTATAGATTATAGTCCTGCAATGCTCCCAAAGTTTGTTTTGATTGCTTATTGCAGGACTATTTGTTTGGGATGTATGAACACAAATGCCGGTACCTCGGCTAGATTTGACAGCTAGTGCACTGATTTTCGGACGGTACTAATACACTTTGCTCCGTAGAAAAAAAATGAGACGATTGAGGTGTCCATTTTATTACAGTTTCTGAGAGTTGAATGGACAAACTTGATGTTCCTGTATATAGCTAAGCGTAAAAAACACTATTCTTCATTCAGCAGAGTCTTGAAAATAGCTGATTTAACATTGGAGTCAATGGGAATTCAATATCTCAAAAGTAACAGGTGTATGACCTGATGTCAATGTCTCTAGCCATGGAACACTGGTGTTCGAATGGGAAGGCACCCAATGGCTTGAACAGAATAGGCACAATTATTTTGATTGAAAACCTGAAAATACCAGTATAACAAACACCATCCTACCAACACAATGTTTACTATTTCTAGTTCAAAATATACTAATTAAGAAGCGCTCATTTATAATCATAATCAACAATCCCCTTCTGAAGACACCTTCAAGTTCAATGTTTCTAAGAATACGAACAAAGATAATAAGGGATTTTGATATTAAATTCCAATCAGAGTAGAGACCTAAAATCAGGCAAAATAAAAAAAAAATTGGCACCTCAGGGTGAGATTTCAATCAACCAACTATCTAGCCAAAAGACATTCTGAACTCAAATATTTTCAAGGGAAAAGACAATTCAATTGGGGTGGTTGGGGTTTACAACTCGGGCCTATAGGGACTTGTCTTCTGGAGGGCGGCATTAATATCATTATTTCCATAATTGTTTTAATTCATATGTAATTATTTAATCATTTTGCACTTTTCCAACACAAAAGAAATCAGCACTAATTGCGACCAAAGTAACAATTGTTCCAACAAGAAAAGTGTACTTTAGGTGCTTTGATTATCCTGAAAATATTTTTCATTCTAATTACAGTTATCTTGTGATGCCCATCTTTTAATGATGAAGACCTTGAACCCACACAAAGAGGTTCCTTACTTTAACTACTAGACCACAGAGGCCCAGATGGAACAGTTAAAAACTCCCATGTGGTAAATGGGTTGAGGCAGAATATCCATGATGCGCTATTTCGAAACTCATCCTTTTGTTGGATTACTCCCTTCATTCTCAAAGTTTATTGGTTTGGACTGAAACTATTTGCTTTTCACCAAATAGTACCAACCCCAACTTATGTCCAGAACAACAGAAGTAATCCAAAATGGCGGATTATTGGTATTCTATCTTAAAGAAGAAAATGATAGCATAATGTTTAAACATTTCCTTGAGCCCTGTTCGAAGACATAGGTATATGCAGCAGGGAACATAAAACTAAACATCAAAACCAAGAGAAAGTTGTTATAAAAACTAGTAGATAATTAATTGTTGGACAAACCATGAGATCCTGTCAACTTAAAAAAAATCTTGAATCTCGTGAGCAATGAATCCATTCATCAAAATGCCCTCTGCTGCCAAACTGTTACAAGTAGCTTATAGAAGGGAACAGGTTAAAAGCTAGGAATTAGCCAAATGGCTCAATGGCAGGGAACATCAAAGTTATCAGATGACCAAGAATTTAATACTTGTTCCCTTCGAGGATGTAATAATGCAATCATTGGGCTCTAAAATCATACACTAGAATCAATCAGGGCCCATTAGTTAAGTACACTGTAACCTTTTCTCTGTCAAAACAAAAATGAAAATCAATCAACCTTATACAAAAACAAACCAGGACTGGAAAGCTTTATAACTGTGTGATTTTGTTGTGATACGCACATGTTCTTGAAGTTACAATGTATACAGATGTTTGCTTCTGTGAAAATATTTCACTTAATTACATTTAGAGCAAGAGCTTTAAGAGGCAAGCTATGCCAGATACTCAACTTCTTTAAAAGTTTCCAATAATGATTTAATTCAGAATTGAAAGGGATGGAAGCCTAACTCGTTTATATCTTTATACATTTCTCCTTTGACAATTTGTTTGAATTGTCCATTCAAAAAAAGGATTTTCTTAAGTACAATTGCTTCTGTTCTAATTTGACATAATTTTGGGCCATTTTTATATATTTTTGAGAGAGACATAAACAGTTTACTAAATCAGCTAAGAATTAACATCTCTGATCATTAATAACAGAAGACTTAGGAAACTCAGTGGGTTTTTTTCATCAATTGGTCCAATTTGGGGGAAAAAAATCTTGAATTTGGGAATAAAATCTTGAATTTGGGAAAAATGTTACCCAGATTTGATTGGGAAAGAGTCCTTTTACCGCACCCAAACAAAGAAGGAAAAAGAACACTGATTAACCATAATGACAAAAGATTCAATTGCTCATAATGAGGAATTCAACCTTTTGTCACAACAGTTTCTACCCAATATTAGAAAACAATTAATTCATTTTCTTGCTATCTTAAGCCATCTGCTGTTGCTTTTAATTTGGACCAGTCTCAAAATTCCATTTGGGGGAAATAGCTTTGAATGGTGTATAATGCTGTGTCTGTTATGTTACATATTTCCAGATACACCAGTGCTAGGCTGAGACTCTGAAGAGACTTGCCAAACAACACTCCCACGAAACCAGAGGTGTCAATGGGGCTCAAACCAGGGACCCCCAAGTTCTGAGTCTGCCACTTAAACAACAGGGGCACTTTAGTGAATCTGCTGTAGAAAACAAGAAACCATAATGGCAAAAGGTTAAATTTCTCATAATGAGCAATTTAATTATTGTCACAATGGTTTCTACCTAATATCAGAACAAGTTATCAGACAACAGAAAAAGGGAGGAAAAACATAAATTGAAATTGGGTAGAAACCATTGTGACAGAAGTTTCAACAGCTCATCTAAAGTGGCTGACTCAGAACTCGGGGGGTCACATAATTGCTTTCAATTTGGACCTGTCTCATAACTCCATACAGGGAGGGGTATTGGAGAAACTCTGATGTGAACACTCACCGTAATCTGCCATCAGCAGCCGCAGCACCTCCTGGTATAATCTTGGTGATGAACACACTTGGGTCGTCCTCTATGTGTGGGTTGTCTACGCCACCTGCAATACTGAACCCTAGACCTGTGTGGCCCTGTAAAACATGGTATCATGGTTTATTGTTTCCTAACTCTTTCACTGCTGATTTTCTCACAGAATGTTCTTCTCATTGCCAGATATTTTTTCCAGTTTGCCTGCACTGTCAAACTACCTTTTTTGGCTTAAATTATTCTTTCATGCCCAATACTCACATTGTTTTGTCCTAATTTCTTCAATCCGCAAGGTATGCTTTCTTTACACCAGGGCTTTATGGCGATAATCTTAAGCAATCAGACGCATGATAATCTTCAATTGTATTAGAGTTAAAAGCATCTTAAAGACACTGATCTTGACAGATAAAACCGGGAGGTGCTCATTGGATTATTAATAGTCTGAACCAATCAACGACTTCGAAGTTCTTTTGTAGACTCATCATAAACATCGGCCCAAGAAGTTTTTTTTTTTATCATTATATGGGTTTTACATCACATCAACATTATTTCAGTTATGTAGCGATGCCCGACTCTTAATGATGGAGGAAGACCCCATACTCAACTGCCCATAGAGGCTGGTCAAGGCGGGTAGAACCATCGGCATTCCGTAGGTCGGTCAGAAGACTACCTCTCATGAAAATCCATATCCCTCTCAGGATTTGAACCCACGCGGAGAGATGCCATGTGATTTCAAGTTCTGTACTCTAACCACTAGGCCACGGAGGCCCCTAAGAAGTATCAGTACCAATGCGATATGGACGAACATAATAAAGGAATGACCATTGTGGCTCCTAAAAGCCCGAAATCCGGCTCAGGCCAGAAAAAAAAACAGGCTTGAGCTTAGTTTACCCTTAGAAGATACAGTGTAAGACTATGGTAAGTGCTTCACATTTAAAAGAACATACACTATAGTTTTGAACACTTTACTTAATCCAGGATGTCCTGGGAATACAAGTTGCAAATTCTAAAATCACCTGATGTTCTTAACATGTTATATGGAGGTTATATTATACAAGAAGTTCTTTAGTATATACTGATCTAACATGTTTAATTCATATCAGAAATCACAGTTCCATTTTTACAAGGGAGGTTATTGAACTAACACAATTAAGAGTATCTGTATGGGTTACTTCCCCTTTAGACAATATTGTAACAACAGCATACAATATCATGTATATTGATTATGGACTTGTGTGCAAACAAATTGTGTTACACAAAATAAAATTATAACAATTTCTCAATCTTTTTTAATTTATATTTTCTTGTCAATCAATCAGATTGTTATGTAAATTATAACGAAAATTATCTTCATCTTCTGAAGATATTCTGATAATCCACTGTTGTTGGTAGTTATAAATTGATTATGAATGCTTAAACCATACTTACTCTTTCTAATGCTATTTCTTCATATTCAAATTCGCCCTCTCCGTTCATCTGAAAAAGAAAGTAAGACTTAATTCCTACATATTCTTCACATCAACATTCTGCGATATGCCATACATCTGGGTCGTATAATGACGTAAGGCTATTAGGGATATTAGATAGTTAAGTCTTCATACATGTCACAATAAACTGAATAAACCATATCTGAACTTATAGGGCTTCACAATTTTCTAGGCGTCCGAAACTAAGAACATCAAATATATCATCTAGAAAAATAATTAACAATTTCCAAATTTTTAGATTGGCCAAATTCACCGGGTAATAAAGCCATAGGTACATTGCGCTTTTACAATTTTTGACACTGTATAACTCGAAGACCTGTGCCCTTAATAGTCAAGCCTTTTTTTAATTTGATTCATTTTTACAGTTTGACCCTTCAAGTGCCTTAATAATATGCCTAGACTGCTTTCTCTAAGTATGACAGAACCATCACCAAACACATGGTGCTTATCCCACATCGATCTGCTGCACTTCAACAAGAGTTTCTGCATTATTTGTCTATTATAACTCACTATGACACATCTTATACAAAAGTAGGACAAAAAAAATAAACTTCTCCAAACTAACAATTTGTCATTTTCTCACAACAGTTTATGCACCAGATGATGCAAATTTCAAAGTGAGGAATTGTTTAGATGTAAGCCATTAGAAGTTTCCAGCAATTTGAAAGATTGTAACCTATTGTCAATTTGATTAATATATCCATATAAACCCCAATCCTTTTCTGTTTGTCATAAATAAGTCCATCAGGTGTCATCAATTGTATATTATACCAGATTTCTAGGGGTACAATTGTCCCTTTGACAACCTTAATGTAATCTGTGGCAAGTTACAAGACACAGGAGAGCAGTAAGCAAGATCTTGCTTTTCCTTTGTACACTGGGGTAGGTGGGCGTATGTTGCCATTTCCAATCAGTCTAGGTGCATACCACAAATTCACACAACTTGCTTCATACAGACATACATAAGGCTTGTTGTACTAGTCAATTTCTCTCATAATTCTTCTTTGAATGATCATGTGTCTGTTTTATAAAATACTTGTAGAAATGTTGCTCTTGTACATGAATGAGATAGAAAAAAGAATAATATATACACTCTTAATAAGTATTTTTCCCCAGTAGTCTAATTCCAAAATTTCAACTATGTATACACATACATATCTATCCCCCCCATTACAACCAGCAGTACCCAATATTGGCCAGTAGAAATGTATCACCATCACTCAGACTACCATGGAACAAAGCAACCACCAATTAAGACAGCTCGTTATACCGTGCCAGATACCATTCTTACAACCACTTTTGAAATAAAGCACCATTAAACCATCAATTGACATCATAATATGCTTATATAAAGAAATACCAGAGTCAATCAGAACAAGTTCATTTCAAACAAGGCTATAGTTCATACACAGTGCGTTTTGATGATTCTCAAAAAGATACCTTCTTAAAAGCAAACTAGGGCTTAGACAAACTGCAAAACTTGTTTATATGATTTACAGGGTCTTCCCCAGCCCCGTAAAGCGCCGCGGCTCCGCTGCGCTTGACTTTCAAAATAAGCACTCCCGCGGCGCCTTAGCTGACTCCCGCGGCGCTCTAAATGTGTCTGCAGCGCTTTAAATTGACCCCAAATGGAGTCAACGTCAATGGCAGTATATTCTAGATAAACCGCCAGTCTATAAAGTAGTAACTAACAGCTGATAAAAAAGTCGATAGGCGTTTACACACTCGGTTTATGCGACGTCGTCATAGGTACAGACATGAGCGTGTGTATTAGCGTTATGGCACGTGCTTTGTCCTAAAAGGAAAGATCTATGATGCGTGTTAAAAGATCGCACTTGGAGTGAGAAATAGACTTTACTTAATTGACATTGCTTCTGTCACTTTCTATGATACTATAGACGGGAGTTTTATGTAAAAACACCTGATTCAGACATCCATCTCCACATCGCCGATTTCCTTGGTTTGTCATGGTAAGTTATTAGACAAACTAATATGACGTGATCGGGAAATATTGAGAAAGTTTTGCATCCGGCAATATCTTTCTTCACATCGAATTATTTTGACCGGGTAAGTTATAAAATTCAGTTCCTCGGCAACTTAGTTTCACTATAAATATGCCCAAAACCGGTTTTGTAGTATCTGTATACATAAACTGCTGAGATGAAATGATCATCTGGTGGGCTCAGGCATAACGTAATTTTTCAAACGTCAAAATACTTGTTGAGCTCAATGTGACAAATACACCAAGTGAACCTGAGCAAGCTCCTCATTTCTGGAATTTCTTACGAACAATTTTATAATATGAGGACTTTGTGTTAAGTGCCTCTTGTATGCAAAAATGTCTACAGGTATTGACACTGCAGCTATAGTCATGTTCACTTTGTTAAACAATGAACAAACCTCCAAGTGGTTAAGGTGAAGGAATTGTAACTTGGAGTTTTGGTTTGATCCTTCAGGCAAGACATGACAGAGCCCTAGTCTCGTACTGTGAATCCCAGGAAACCCGTATACAATACATAAAATACTGTTGACAGAGAGTCAAATGTTGCATACAAAATAATAATTTGTGACACCATGATTATCTATGAACTTGTCTTTTTTTAATGAATAGACTAGTGAGAAATAATTTAACAAATTCCTAGTGATGCCCCATTGTAAAAGGCATTTCGGGTAGACATGCAGATTGCTATGTATTTGGCTAGTCATGACTATGTTACCTGACATGAAAAGACGCAAGCACAAAGAAGCAAAAAGACTTTGACCAGCCTCCAGACATAGGAATCCTGTATCAAAGTTCAAATAAGCTTGATCCTCCAAGCCGTATGGCTGCCTTCAGGAATCTTCACTGGTTGATGAAGAAAACTCACTCAAACCATTAGTTGCATGCCACTTATGGATTTGTGTGAGTTGTTTAAAAAGAACATTTCTGTTTAAGTAAGGCTGTAATAATAGTACTGATGGAGAATTTTCACTTGCAAGCCATCAGATAATATTCGATAAAGGATAAAAACTGGCTGCAATACTCAATACTTAAATAATATACATGTAGTATGGTGTTATGGTTCTTTAGAATTAACAACTGACATGAAGTAACACAGGATGTCAGAAAAAAAGTTTGTTATAAACTTTAACGAAGGAAAACATCTAGCTTGTCATGGAAACATTCTTAATTTTGTAAAATAGTTGGATGCTTCTATGATTGATCTAGTTTTTCATAATTTTGTTTTGCTTTGCACCTATGAAAACACTATTCATCTTGATGTAGTCTTCTTGCAACCTTCACAGTACTCTGACATGAAGAACACGATAAATAATAAATCATGTTTGTGATTTAATTTATATGTCAACAAAGATCTATGCTGAATGGGGACAATGGTTCTCGAGAGCCCATACGCTCTTTGCTATGAGAATCACATTGGTACTCCATATTGACCAGATGGATACATGTCCTTGAATAAATCTATTAAATGTGAGGGGGAGGCTGTGACACCAATTGGACATATTTTGTTTAAATGGGATGTTGCTCAACACTTCTATATACTTCTGATTCAAGATGTGTCTAAAAGATAATAATAATAGAGGTTCACATTTTCATTTCAGACTGTTAAAGGGATTCAGCATGCATGTCCTCTAGACTTACAGAATTTCCAATTTAAAAAAGCTCAGGATGAATGGTTCAAAGCAAAACCAATGAGAAGTAGAGTATTCAAAATAGAAATGCACATTGAAGTACTGTATATGGAGTTTTGAAAATTTAATTTTGTAGACTATCACTCATTTTTTTTGTCTAGCAAATGTGTTGATTTAAATATATTATGGGACACTTTCTTTTGTCTTTTATTTTCACAACATACCTTAAAACTCACCATTTTGGTACACATATATAAAAAAAAATCGAAAAGGGAGGGGGATGACCCCCTCCCTTGACCCTCCCCCATCCTCCCCAGCGCCTGAAAAAAATCCTGGGGAAGACCCTGATTTATAAGTTATGATAGAATATGTTGAAACATAGCGAAAAACACAGGATCATGACAATGAAATGCCTGCACTGATTTTTCACAAATTTGGTGCCCACCAATTTAACTTCATTGTTTACATTTGATTAACATATAAATTAGTAGAAAGCGCTCTGATTAATGAGTGGCGTTCATCTGCCTAGTAAAATTGCGTGAAAGACATGAAATTATACTGTCATTTATCCAATATCAACAACTGAACATTCAAAATGAAGAATTTCTTGGGTTTTATTGGTTCCTAACGTATCTCGGCTGACATTGCTTAACTCTAATTGTAAACAAACCTTGTAGTATTTACTCTTTTAAAAGCATCATGTGAACATGTTACAGTCCAATTTTCTGCTGTAAAAGGGAATTTAAAGTACTTTTAAGTTATTTTTTTTATTATTTTAGAATTTGCACCGTTTAAGAGTAAATGAGCGTTAGTATGACTTTAAGTAAATGTTTTAAACAGAGCATTAACTAAAATGATTTTTCTCATAGATCGGCTGAGCTAAAGTAAATATGATATATCTTTAACAGCTGCCCCATGTTTTACTTCACATATATCAAGAGCTCATAGCACCAGAGAACAACCTTCACAAAATTGAAAGCTAGAATGTCACCCAAATAACGGTTAAACTGTGCACATTTCACCAGTATAAACCAGAGCTCTGCAGAGTCTTGCACCAGTTCAGTCCAAAAACTCCCAATGCTTACTGGTGAGGATTGAACCTAAGACCTCTGTGTAACAAGATCTACACTTTAACCACTGGACCCCCACATGTATAAAAGAATTCATAAACATCAATAACCATAGAACATACTCAGAGATTCTAGTAAGTGACAGGCTTTTTAATAGCTTACTTTTTTTTTTTTAACCCTTAGAAAGCTAGGTAATTTTCTAAAAATAGATTTTCGGTGTCATCTCTCTTTGAATATCTGCTTAATTTTGCTTAGGAAAGATACTCAGAGAATCGAAAAAGTTAGATAACAGGCCAGTTGCCAATTTAATTGGCGACTGGCTTGGATCTAACCTGTTTGCATAACCATGAAGTAAGATCAAGCACTATAAGGGTTAAGGGTTAACCACGAATTGACACTATCAATTAAAATTGTCTCTTCAATTTCAATAATTGTCATCAAAACAGGACTTGACTAGCCTAGAAAAGATAAAATTCAAGACTCATACACCTCTTATCTTAATCTCTAGTAAACATGATCTTTTACGAAGAATACCCATAATCCACCATTTTAAAACATCTTTTTTCTTAAGCTTATTTCGGTCTTTCTTGGCATACACTGGTTGGGACTATTGAACCAAATAGTTCCGGCTTTGACTAATGTATATGAAGAATAACCTAAGTAATCTGACAAAAGAAAATATTTCAAAATGGCGGATTATGGGTATTCTACCTTAAACAGACATCAGTACTATACCTTTAAATGTTTACTTCCAAAAACTCAAGCTCTCATAATCCAATCACATAAAAATAACTAGGATTAACACAATCTTCTAAATGTACACCAAACATCGGAATACATCAACACATCAAAATCACTCCATTCTATTAAACTGTTTTCCCTTTTTCTTTAGACTTCATAATTATCTGTAATGAAGCCCTTTCTCCAAGCACAAAAAAGGGTACATTCAAAGAGATTCCTTCAATTTATCATACAAAGTCCTCTAAAAGCTAACACAAAACACCCACACAAATTTCCCAAAAACTTCCGGACATTTGGTCAGATGGAGAAATCAATGGTTACAAAGATAACATTGGATAACCATCAAAAGTCAGTTCATCATCCAGACGTTTTTGTGAATGACTTGCCAGAATGCACAAGATGGAAAAACCAAACATAACTTCGGATAATTCGAGGATTTCTTACGCCACCTACTTCATACCTGCTAGATACCCTGTTATATACATACTCAGAAAATCAGTAGACAATTCTAATGAGTACATACAACATAGGTTTTGACAAGGAATGATATGATAGTTCTATATTCAAGCATAACTTGATGATTTTACCTAGAATTTCCAAAAACATTACTCTTAATAATTCTTGATCAAGTCAAGTTCTAAAAGACAGCATAAATAAATTTAGGTGAAATTAATTATATTTCCAAAGATTCAACAGTACCAAAATCTAATTTACAAATATGACGATTGCCAGTGACTCATTCAAAGCTTTAGCTCTGATTTCATCATGAAAGATAAACATTGAGTAGTCATTAAAAGATTGGTATCAAGAAAAAGATATATGATCAAGAGCATCTCCAGGAATAGATTCCACACACTCTATATATAAATGACTTTGTAGTATATCTGTGTGCCATATGGGAAATGGAACTAATTTTTTCTCAACCCTTCTCCTCCTTCCCTACATACATAACCCTCATTCAGAAACTTGTTTTTTTATTTCTAATATCTCTACTTTGATAAATTGCGCTCAAGTTATATTTATTTAATGGTGTTTAACTCAACATCAACAATTTTTCATTTATGTAACAGCTTTCCAGAATCCACCAGCACAAGGCTAGGGCTCTGAAGTGACTTGCCAAAGGGGACTCCCACGAAACCACAGGTGTCTGATGGGTTCAAACCTGGGACCCTCTAGGTTAACTTAGTTACCTTAACCATTGGGCCGTGCAGAACCCCATTTAAGTGGGAAAGCAGTCTGTTATTGGGAAAAGAAAATTGTGCATTTATGAAAAGATTAAATAGCAAGTGAATAGTCTTGTCTTTAATGGTGAAATGAAAGTACAGTCAAATCTGAAGGAGGGGTCACACTTGAACTATGGTCATTGGGTCACAAATCCAACACTTTCACCAATGGTCCACACAGGACTGGGTTGAGTTCATAACTTTCAAAGTCCAAACATTGCCATAAAACAAGCATGGGCTTACTTTGCTTAGCTGACATTTTTGAATGGCATTAACCCTTACAGTGATGGAACTGAATTCATACTTATGCAAATAGGTTAGATTTAGGCCAGCCGCCAAATAAATTGGCGACTCAACTGTGATCTAACCTGTTTGCTACTCTGAGTATAAATTCCTCAACAAAATTAAGCAAACATTTAAGGTTTTTGGAAAGCAGACAACACAAAAAAATCTATTTTAAGAAAATTACCCAGCATTGAGGGTTAAGGACCAAACATTCTGGATGAAATGATAAGGGTTTGTTACAGAAGAATCTATGATTCACATTGCAAGCCAGTTTTACCTGAGAAACCTTCCTCTCTGTGCTGTTAGAAATCTAAAGCAGATGACTCTGAAAGAAGCTTTGAATACACTAACATTACAGATTTACCTGGTCAAAGATTAGATTGAATAAATAAATTCAACATTTATCACAAAGTGATGAAAGATTTTTAAATATGGTTGTTGAAAATGAACAGTCAGTAACTGTTGTTTTGTTGTTTGATCACAATTAACATGATAGTGTCAATTTCACCTTCACTACCACCAGGCAGCCAAATTAATTACCATGACTAATCACTGCCCTATCTTTGCCGTGCTGATGGGAAAATACAAGGGATATGGAGAGATGCTCAGAACAGAAAGGTCCTCCTGTAAAAACATTTGACAGACAGACAGACAGACAGACAGACAGACAGACAGACAGACAGACAGACAGACAGACAGACAGACAGACAGACAGACAGACAGACAGACAGACAGACAGACAGACAGACAGACAGACAGACAGACAGACAGACAGACAGACAGACAGACAGACAGTCAGACAGACAGACAGACAGACAGAATGACAGATAAAGTCATCAACATCTAGATCAATCTTCTCCAACCGATTTTATGCATTTATTCAAGGCCATTTCTAGACAAGGGGTTAAAAACCTGGAAAGTAGTCTTTGTTCAACATATTCTTTTTTTTGGTGGGTTTCACATCGCTTTAACATTATTTAAGTTATGTTGCTATGCACCGTTCATAATGATGGTGGAAGACCATGTGGAGTGGTCATATTATATCATATATGGGTTTTACTCTCAGTGTTCTCAATAAGAATTGGTTGAACTGGTCAAAACAAAATCTGAACAGGCCGATTTGAGGGGGGTTCCATTGGGGTTCTTGACATCCCTGCAAATTTGAATGGCCAAAGCATCATTTTGGCCTGCAGCCTGTTCTTATTGAAAAAACTGCATCCCGGCAGCATTATTTCAGATACGTCGCAATGCCCAACTCCTAATGATGGAGAAAGGCCCTGTAATTAACAGACGGAAGACTACCTCTTATGTAAATCCAAAGGCCATCACCGAGAATTGAACCAACACAGAGCGGGGCCATGTGATTTCAAGTCTTGTACTCTAACCACTATAGACCAGGGAGTTCCCTCATGTTGGGTGGTCAAGACAGGCACAACCATCAGCCAACTACCTCTCTTGAAAATCCAAATGCCTTCTCTGGGATATGGTCCCATACAAAGAAGGAAATGTGATTTCAAGTTTTGTACTCTGACATCCAGGACACAGTGGCCCCTATTTGTATCTTTAAGTCTTTCCTTGGTCATAATCATCAAATAATCATTATTTGAAAAAAGAGATAATAATTCGAAGAAAGAAAAACTTACATAATCTCTATCATCTTCAATATCAGAACCAGCAGGCTGAAAGTAGAAAAAGGAAACAATGAAATAAATTTCAAATTATATCACTGAAAATGAAAAAATAAGGTCAAAGAAAGATATCTATAGAAGCTTATATCATGTTGCTAATGATGATATTAGTATATTGAATACATTCCTCTATAACAGTATTTTTCACTGGCAAAAATTGAAAGCAAAAACATAAACAAAAATTCCTTTCATTACTATCTTTGGTAAAAGATCTTTATGACATAGGGATAAATTGAAAACCATAATATGCTGATTATAAGCACATTATCTGTTTCCAATTAAGTCATTTCTGAAGATTCTTGCATCAAACACTTTATTTGTCAAGCAATAACTTAATCATAATTACTGGGGTATTTATGTAATCTGAGAATAACACCTTGTACATAAATGTAGGGTTACAAATTTCAGGTGATCGTTCTTTTCTAATTATACATTTCCTATGAGCACCCACAATGTGTAGTTCCATGCATATGGAAATGTTAAACATCATTTTAAATCGGTTTTTTTATTGGTAACTCATACATAATAGTGAAATAATAATTTGTGATATATATCTGTTTCCTTAATCAAATTATATGACAATTCAGATTTCACATAAGACCTATTCTTGAAAACGAAAGTACAATGAAAGAAGTTTCGCGAGAAACAATATGGCGGCTTTCATGTTACGTCAGAGGTGTATTCATTGGATAAACCCAATGAGTTCAGATTGGCAATAACAATATCATTGCACTGAATCCTCATCCACAGAGATAAGGCATAACTGAAATGATAGTAGCACTTTCCCTATTGGTCAAATAACGATCCTTACAAGTACATGAGGATGTATCCTGTTCTGTACAAAGATGGTTCCCATCATAACCCAACCATACACTTATACCCCACAAAACACTTCCAAATTCAACACTTTTCCTTGGCTGGATCCCTGCTTTGTTCAGAGAACACATCATAATCAACAGTTTTCCTTGACGATAGAAAAAAAGGTGTTATAGACAGTCCTTTAGTTTCTATATGCACACATTGTGTTCCCTGTTACATAAGCTGATCATTCGTCATTGGATTGAGACAGTAGATGGCAGGCCTAAAAGCCTCTCTGACACATGTAGTCACTGGGGAAGCAAAGGTCCTTGTATTAGATCAGACACCCTACAAGGGTGCAGCTAAAAGGTTTTACGATATATACCTTAAATATTTTATGATTCGTATTACGCAATATTCAGCATATTTGGACTGACTGAGTCTGCTAGTTGTACATGTAGAAGGATTTGAATGAGACTATATGTATTCTTTAGCAAATTGATAAAAAAAAAACTTTTACCTTAACCCTTATAGTGTTGGAACTTACTTCATGATTAAGCAAACAGATTAGATTGGTTGATGGCCTGTGAACTAACCGGTTTACTACTCTTAGTGTCTTTCCTCAACAAAATTAAGCAAATATTTAAGGACGTTCTCTGTAGTTTTTTCTACGCATTTTATCTGCGCATCCAAGGGAGATAATAATCTGCTACCGAAGACGAACTTGCATAGTATTCGGACAAACGTTTTTATTCAGATGAAATTTACTGTATGCAATTATTTTCAAAGAATGATCATATTATCCATAAAACTATGAAAGGTTATTAACATTATTATATATTTCTCATGCATACTAAGCCCCAAGCTTCTTTTTTTTCAAGTTTAAAACTATTTTAGTCGTTTTTAAAATTGTTTTTCAAATATGATTACTATGGGAGCTGTCATTTTACAGAAAAACTAACTCGTCAAGCTATTCTTTTTTTTGCATATTGTATTTCAAGAATAAATTTTACTTCACATACTAAAAAATAAAAAAATTCTATGAAGGAATTATGAAATATCTCCATTTTTTTTTTGCATTATGAATATCATTTTTTATTGTTTTTTGTCAAATACAAGTTTAAAAAACTAATTTGGATTACAAAAAATGTTCAGATTGTAATAATTTAAAATACCATTGAATTATAAAGTATTGGATGTTTGAATTCATTTTTTTTTGTGTTAATAAACCTTCCAGGAATTATTTTATTACCTTTGAAGATGGTATGGTCATAGTGAATTTTTGCCCCAAATGGTTATCATGGAAACTATCATTTTACAAAAAATCTAACTTGTTGACTTGCATTTTTCTTTTCATTTCTGAATTCACAATAACATTTTAAATAAAATATCAAAAATTCAGTAATTCTATGAAAGAATTACTTTTTTATAAAACTGTAGAACATGTCCTTAAGGTTTTTGGAAAGCAAACACAAAAAATCTATTTTTAGAAAATTACCCAGCATTCTAAGGATTAAGGATTTTATTGAATCAAATCTTGAATCAAGTATTCTTGTATAACATCAAAAATAAGGAACCAAAGCACTTGGGTAAAAAAAAATAGAAACCGTTATCAAAGGTAACTGTTAAATAACTTAATACGAATCAAATCAAAAATCATTATCAATTGTCAAGCATCAGAATAGTGGACGCTGATGCCTCTATGTTCATCCATCTTAAAGCTCTTTCTTCTTTTGTTAAGCCATCAGAAATCAAGATGGTTTCAAATCAAAAGCAAATTGTCCAACCACAATTAAAACAAGAAAGAACAATTAGCATTTCATAAATCAATGGGGAAACAACTTCTTACGAATATCCAAATGCTGTCACTGGAATTCGAACCCACTAAGAGGTGAGCCATGAGAATTTAAGATCTCAACACTATCCACAAGGCTACAGCGGCAAATTTCAAACTCTGGCCAATTAAAATTATCAGATTCCAGACATAGCGCCATAAAAATGATTATTGTGTTATAATGACAACATTCAGCATCCATAATTTACATTATCTCAACATTTGTATCAACAAATATATCAAAACTGCACAATTCAATACCTTATTCCTTAGAAAAGTGCTGGTAATCTTGTAAAAAAAAATTTGGGTGGCTGACCTGGATCGCAGCAGCCTGTTTGCATAAGCATAAAATTGGCTCCAGCACTGTAAGGTTTAAAAGGTATCAAAAACATAAATTGAGGGTTCAGAACAAATCTGTGGCAAGTCCTTCATTTTCAGGATCAAGAATTTCAAAAACATTTTCATGAACATCAAGAACAGTTTCATAAATCAATTCATGAACCTGTCCTTGAATTTCATGAACAATCTCTGTATTCGTGAATCACCATTTGTCATTCATGAATGTTCAGGGAGATCATTAACAATTTCTTAAATCTTTCTCAGTGGATAACTTGATTTGATGCAAGACTTGAGTATTAGTGTTTCAAGTTTGTAAGCAAACATTATCTCTGCATCAACAAAGTATGTGGAAACGAATTGGACAAAAGCTCAGTAAATTTTACATGGTTGTCTTATGTGTGGACAAATATGACAAATATGGACAAATACAGATGAATTGATTGGCCACGAAGCACTGAATTAAAAAAAACAAAAACACTGCAGACTGGAAGCTTAATCAGATATCAAGTGTGAAAGCTTTTTACAGATCTGAATAATTCATAATCACGGGAAATCCCAGTAGGCTCTTATAAAATAATTCACTCTGATAACATTTCCAAACAGATATCGCTATCGTCAGTCATTCAAAACTATTATGATGACATTTTATGATGACATTTTATTTCATATATAGCAAATCATTTACAAAATATCTCAAACACTTAAATTTGATACGGTCAATAAAACAAGCATATGACATTAATATAGCAATAAAATGGTAATGACAAACATAAACCTCTAAGGCTCTTTAAACAATTTGTCATTTTGGATTTATCCTTTTGGTGATGATGTATTATAATAATTTTAGATATCCTGTGTAAACTTAAAACAAGTTTTTCATGATCAACCAACTTTTGTCAGGAATGAAGACTGAGTCGCTCAGCTTTTTAAAGTATCTGGTTGTGGACAATGATATATCTTCAAAAGCTCAGATAAAGAGGTTATTTCCCTTACTCAAGATTTTTTTTTTATAAGCTCAAAATTATGGGCACTCTTTAGAATTGTCTCAAGGTGAAAAGAATACTCTCAAACAACAATTCTGAAATAACCAAGGTTCAAGATTCTTAATTGACTTAATTAAGCGATAAATAGTTTCGCATCATGTCAATATACTTGATAACATTTTGCATTAATAGGTATCCACTGTGATCATTATTATACATTATAACATTTTGCAATAATGGGTATCCAAGGTAATCAATATGAACTTATTTATTCGGAATCCATTGTTCATACTTTGAAGAATGTCAACTTTCAAAGCAGGATATAACTGCAATATACTAAATGAAACTTGGATGTGATTCAGGAAGGCAGTTACTGTGACAAAAGGAAACCCTGCTCACAATCAGTTCTCAGACTTACGCAACAACTAAAACATTAAATGGCGCATATAAAAGACATAGCTCAAATTTGTTATCCGCAGTTGTCTGTAGATTGTACTGAGTCAATTCACAGACTAATGCAACTACTAAAACATTTACCCTTAGATTGCTGGGTAATTTTCTAAAAATAGATTTTTGTGTTGTCTGCTTTTCAAAATCTACAATATCTGCTAATTATGTTGAGGAAAGATATTCAGAGTAGCAAACATAGGTTATATCACAGGCCAGCCCCCAAAGTTACTTGAGAGCTCATCTGGATCTAACCTGTTTGCATAAGCATGAAGTCTGTTCCAGATCTATAAGGGTTAAACAAAATGACACATAAAAAAGACATGGCTATGCAGTTGTCTGTAGATTGTATTGAGTCAAAAGCCATTCTCTCCAGGGAGTCAATCGAGAATAAGGAGGAATGTGCAATCTGGGTTAATAAAGACTGTAATTACTTTAACATCTGCCTTCAAGTTGAAGAATATAGAATGATTATAAAACCATATTTTCAGTTAACCCAAACTTAAACCTGTGATTTTCGCATCATTGTGATGACATGTTAATGGAAATCCATTTATCCGTCTTGTACGAGTTTATATATAACATTCACAAATTGAACAATATTACCAGTCTTTATAAGTCCCTATATGTGTGATGAAAGATGTCTAAAAGTCTATAACAGAACAGGAATTTCCATCATCTTTACAATTTCTCAGTCATACACAGTCTTTCATTATCACTAAGTATAATAATATACCTCCCATATTATGACCAATCTTTTCGTTTTGCTATTCAAGATTATGAAATCTTTGGAAGTACACAACATTTCTTCTCAGTTCATCATAATTGTGAAGGACTTGCTAGTCTTTCATCAAATCCTCAACATTGGCTTGAGCTCAAGAAGAAATCAGGATTGAGATGCTTTTCAGTGTGTGCATTATTCAAGTTATGCAACTCTTTCATTACTCGAATAGAAAAATGGCAAGAGTTACTTGTCTTGAGTTACTATAAACCTAGTCAGGACCCAATAAAATGTCTTCTACCGATGAAACAACAACATATTTTTCAAGAGTAAAATAAAACTAGGTTATTGAGACATTTTAAATACTGTTTATAACCATTTAGAAAAGATATAAAAGAGTTATATTGTAGATATTGCAAAAATATTAAAACGGGTTTTTTTGTAAACAACGATCTAACTTTAGGAAAAGAGGTGGTATTTTCAGATACCATTGTCACATGAGTCTTATGAAATGCTTAACCCATTTACAAACAGTAACGACATTTGACCAGTTTGTTGCAGACGACTTTAGAAAACTTGTGGGAAAAGGAGAAATTGCTCTTCACAAACAATTTCTCCTTTTCCCACAATGTTTCCTACCCTATCAGAAGATTATTTTCCAATTTCATAACATTTTAAAATGTCGTCTGCAAACTTTTCTTAATTGGGAAAGTCTTGAATTTGGCGTTTGGTAAAGGGTTAACCGCTCTTGTTATGTGATGCTACTAAGGTGCACAAGAAGGAAATCCTGTATTTGTCTATAAACAAGCTATCCCAAAGAAGTACTGACATCATTTGAAGTCTCACTTTACATTATTTAGCGAAAACAAAGGATTCCAGCAACTTAGAAGTAAAGGAATTGAAAATGGCATTTGATTTAGTGACAATGACTGCACATATCAAAATATTAATGTTTATTACTCCCATATCACAACTCTCTGATTTAGTCCCTTTAATGGTGTTATTGGAGAACCAAAGAAGGTAAACCGTATAGTCATGACAATTCTTATTCCGAGGGTTCAATGCAAGACTATAATAAGTGCTTCACAAACATTTAATCCTTGAATCATCCTCTGATGCTACTTTTAATTCAGTTTATTTGAATGGTGTTTAATGCTGTATCAACAATTTTTCCATTATGTAACGGCTTTCCTGGATCCACTAGTACTAGGCTATTGGCTCTGAAGTGACTTGCCAAGGGCCACTTGGACTCCCACAAAACCAGAGGAGTTGGTTTGGCTCGAACCCAGGACCCCTCTCGGGTTCCAAGTCCACCAACTTAACCACTGGGTCAAGCAGAACCTTCTTTTCTTATTCAATTCAGATCCATGACAAAGTCCAAATGGTGTAAAGGATCAGCAATCACAGAGATATGACTTTAAGGGAAAATATTTCCATCCAACCTTCATTCTATTGTGATAGCTCTCTGGGGACTAATCATAGGCGAATAAAATATCATAACTACGGATTCTACACAGAGGAGATAAAGAGATAGCATTAATGTCCATGGAAAACTGTCCTTTCTCCTCCATATACTCAACTATTGTGCCTCAATTTGAGGAAGTGTTGTAACCTTATTGATACAAATTGGCAGCTGAAATATTGGCCCCCTTACTTCAAAGTATACAATTAAACAGCAGTTTACACAATAAAATGTATAATTGAATTATAGTATCTTTTACCATAAATGGAAATGAAAAGGTTATCATTAAATACAATGCTTTACTATGGTAGAGTCTATTTCCTCTTGTTGGACCAGTCACATATTCCAATAATGTGGCTAGTTATCTGGAAAGATTTTAACATTTATAGCAATTGCATCCACAACAAAAAATCTTATCTCCACAGTATTTAATGAAAGAATCTTGCGTTTTGTTTTAGAATTTTCAATAAAAATAGAAAATTGATATACAAGTTTGCACCAATAATGGGTAAAATCAAGAAATTAAAGCTTGACAGAGTTTCCCACCTTGAAGGTTTTGCTGCATCAAATTGGCATCTCTACAGTTTAGTTGAGTTTAAACTTATCAATTTTACATCGATTGTGAAACAAATTCTTACAACTTCAAATAAATCACTCTTGATTCTGCTTCCTAGGTATAAAACCAGTGCTCGTGCCAGATGTGGATTAACTGAAGGCTGCAAGGCAGATCCCAC
This sequence comes from Cerastoderma edule, assembly GCA_947846245.1. Taxonomy (NCBI): domain Eukaryota; kingdom Metazoa; phylum Mollusca; class Bivalvia; order Cardiida; family Cardiidae; genus Cerastoderma; species Cerastoderma edule. Next base: position 23,995,527 of record OX401419.1, on the reverse strand, counting down.
TACTCAAGAGATTCAGACCCACGACCGTTGTGTCCCGTGGCAAACAATCTAGCACTGGATCACTGTTCTCCACATCCACTGTCCTTTGCATCTTTACAAACTGAACCTTGATGCCCGCCCTACCAAACGAGTGAGGAAACAGGAGTCCTCTGATGTAGAAATGACTGATAGCCATCTTCTCTGTTTGCCTTGGTTGTCATATGATGTTCTGTCATGGTTGATTCATGCCTCTCAAGTGAGAAATTACTTTGTCTTCATCTACTCAAACACATCGTACGGATGATTGAGGTCAGGAGAGATGGAACTATTCCCCATGTTCTCAATAAGATAGCCAACCATCCAGTTCATGAACTTCATGAACAGACATGAATAAGAATAACCATTTTCGAAAAAAAAGTCATTAATTGACATGTTAATGAATTTCATGAACATGTCGATGAATGCGTTCATTAACATGTTCTTGATATTCATCAACGTAACATGTTCTTGATATTCATCAACGTAACATGTTCTTGATATTCATCAACGTAACATGTACTTGATGTTCATGAATTTGTTTAATAAAAACTTAGTCTTCATGAAAGGCAATTTTTCATTCATGACTGTCCACAAAGTTGTTTTACACAGTGCTTAAATCCTGTATGGGGGAAACCTATTTGGGGGATTTTTTTTATTATTTGTAGGGTGTTAAGCGCCATGTCAACAATGCAGAAGTGACTTGCCAAAGGTCATTCCCACCAAACCAGAGGTGTCGGTGGGGATCGAACCTAAGGACCTTATAGTTCTAAGTCTGCCACTGTAACCACTGGGCCATACAGTACTCTCTTGTGACAAAATCACTATGTTAAGAGAAGGGATTAATAATATAAAACACCTTCAATCAATGGCAAGTCCAGTCACCTGGGATAGCTTTTCCAGGGAATAATCTCGCTCATAAAGTAATAGTCTGCTCTGCAGGAAATAAGCGAGCTTTCTTTATTGCATTATGCTCTTTCATTATTTCATTTGTATATATCCCAGTGTCAACATTTTTTAATTAACACTTTCCTTTGTTGTTACAAATCCGCAGCGTAAAAAGTCAGAAACCTCAAATAACATGCAAATAATTCAACAAGAACACCATTGTTGTTTTAAAAGCAGATCATAATGGGGGGAAAGAATCCGGACATGATTGCAAGATTTCTTTTGCCATCAACATGCAACTTTAAATACTGCCTTCCCAGCTATGCAATATGTTCAAGAGTTGCATCTAAACTCTCCTAAGGAAGCAAACCAAGTTTGTCAAGCACTTCAGAACTAAGGAAGCAAACCAAGTTTGTCAAGCACTTTAGAAGCTCAAGTTTTTAAGGTAATCTATTTCATAAGATTTTAAATGTTCTGAAATAAATTACTCGAGAAGCAAAATTAGATCATTTCAATTCTTTAAAGTATTTATACAGTGAATTAACATGTACTTTAATCAAACATATGTGACATTGCTTATGAAATCTACTCCACATAAACTCTATATACTTGGATGGATTGTAACTTCCTGCATTGATTATGCTTTCAATAACTACTTTTAATTGTATATCAACCAATAACAAAAATTAATTGTTTCAACAACAATTCATTTTGCGGAGGAAAAGTGTCAAAGAAAACTCCATATACAGATGGCCCATGGTTCCACTAGAAAAACATGTCCTACAGAGTCCCACAGAACTCCCTCATTCTGTGAGATGTATTACTGCCATTTAGGACCTTTGATACTAATATCGTACATATAACCATCCATAGCAAATGGGACAACCACAATGGATTCAACATTAGCTTTAAGGAAGGGGACATCCATTAGAATATTGAATGACTAAGAAGGAAAATGGTAAAAGAGATCTCCTTCGACAGATGGGGCATGGTTCTTCTAGAAAAACATGTCCTACAGAATCCTACAGAACTCCCTCATTCTGTGTGATGTATTACAACCATTGAGGACCTTTGATACTAATATCGTACATATTACCATCCATATCAAATGTGACAACCACAATGGATCCAACATTTAAGCTTGATGGCAAATTTTCATTGATCTCAAAGACTAACCTAAAGGATTTATAAACAAGGTAGTGCAAGAGCTAAAGTTAAAATTGCAGAATAATCATACAGCAGAATTTATATCCATTCCTGTCAAATTTAGGCATGGAAGGAAAATTCAGGAAACCAACCTCAATAGAGCAACACAATGAAAGTCATAAATCTGATGTCTTTATACAATAGTACTTTAACCAAATACTTCATTTTGACTCTTTATACAGATGTATGTAGTAATATTTTTAATGAAATTCAGTTATAAATCTAGGATTCAATTCAAGTATCATTAATTGTGGCTACCCCATGTGACATTTTTGTGATTTTGAGCGGTATTTTTCAGATTTCGACACTGTCAATTCATGCAAGACTTTTGTCCATTTCAGGTGTATTTCAATACCAAGACGAGGGCCGTCTGATAACAAATCTATATCATAAACGATAAAGTCTGTGTTCAAAAACTCGTTAAAAAATTGAGATATATATGGAACAACAACATTTCATTACAATGCCAACAACCCATATTTCTAGATTTTTGTCTTTGAAAAATGTGGTTTCAACTATCTTGATTTCTAAAGACTTTTTAGCACAGACTTGCTTGATGATGATGTAGATTTGTTTTCCGATAGCCCTCGTCCAAAAAATACCGCTCCAGATCAAAAAGTCACATTGGGTAGGCACAGTAAATATGCCTGGTAAGGTTTTTTACTTACCCTCCTCTCTCCGCTTTCTAGCTCATACATCACAAGGTCCACATATTTTTTAAAACTGACGCTCCGTCGTCGCTTCCTCTTGGTGCGATATATCCACCAAGAAAACATAACTTGAACACAGTAGAGATTTTCACATAGGAATACCATTGCTTCGGATCCACAGTTATTTTACTTTCTCATATCAAACCATACAGAGTTATGAAGCAGGAAATGTTACAAAATTCTCATGGCTTTCTTTCGAAAAACCATAATCCTGTCATAGTCTCCATTTCAAAACACTCACCTATCTAAAACATGATAAAGGATGTATTTGAAAATCCATTTTTTTTTTCAAACAATATACTTTTTGCTAATCTAAAGTCATTTGATCCAATTTTTTTTTAAACATTTCAGTGCTATCACAAGATTAACAGTTGGTTATTGAACACAACATTTTATATCAATTTTAGATGATCCTTTTCCAGCAATTGGCATCTACTGCTTCTATTAAACATATCAAGTTCTGCAAAGAGTCTATCGCACAACATTAATTGTTTGTTCTGAATGAATATTGAATTCACCATTTAATTACTCAATAACTTCACAACGTTGTTTCCCTGATATGAAAATCCATTGATTTTGACTAGTCTTTACTGCTTTTATCCAATTATCTTCCATGAATTTACTGTCCATTTCTCTCAGAACTACACCTTAAGGTCATCTTTGTTTTCATGAACCAAAAACCTTGGTTTTGGAAAACATCACTACAAACATATTAAGACATGGTAAATTGAACAGATCAAAACATACATGCATCCTCCTGCTGGGAAAACTTGCAAAAAGTATTGACAAAACTACTAGGTGACTTGGTTAAACTCTGAAAACGACCCACAACACCTTTGCCCTTACTTAAATATCATGGGTTCAATGCAAGACTATAAAGACTATACGACTGGATGACAGTGGTGAATGAATGAATGAACAGTGTTTTAAGGCGCATCAACAGCTAGGGTCATTTAATCATGATGAAGTGGATATACATATTGAATTATTTACAAGCTAAAATTAAAATGTATTTGGTTAAAGAAAAATAAATAAGAATTTGCAATGAATGAATGTCAATTAAAAGAAAATTTGTAATGAGTTGACAATAGTAAATAGATAATCTGTAATGAGTGTGCGAATTAAATGGTGACGAGGTTGAGCGTCAGCTTCTTGTACCAAGGGTCTTGCAGGCATGACCCAGAAAATGTCAGAAGCAATTCTCAACTGTTGCATTTAAATTACAAAAGGTCAAGGTCATCAAGGTCATTGATGTAAGGTAATGACTTTAAACATTCCGCTTGTATGACAATTATTAATTGAAAAAGGTAAAGGTAACTATAAACAAAAGAAAATGAAATAATTTGTGTGAGCAAGCTTTTATTTAAAAAAATATCTCAATATTTGTTTGTGAGAAACATAAAATCAATGAATTTCTTTATACAGAGTCAAAGTCCCTTTGAAGGAAATTGAAGGTTGATGCTGAGGGGACCTTTTACAATTTAACCTTAATTATTTTGCAGGGGATTCTTAATGGATTTCTGTTTATAGGCTATAAAGATAAATGGCTTTACTTAACACAATCTTTTATCGAGTATCTACACTTTTCAACATCCTGTGTTTATACTTTGCATGTAAAGTGGGGAAAAAACAACTGCCAGTTCACCTGTTCATGTTATCACCTTCAAATATCGATTCATCTGATCATGCTATCACCTTCAAATATCAAGTTCATGTCAAATAACAAGAAAAAAAGATGATGATGATGAAAACTTTCCAGTTTTCCCCAACAAACTTTTTGTATGCGGCACATAAAGAGAAAAAGAAAGAGTGAAAACAAAGAAACCGTATTCAGTGAGAAAGCCAATAGGATTGTATGGGAACAGCCAATCGTGGAACAAAAGGTCTAAAAGTAGGAAAATAATTCAGTTTCTGGTGTTATGATCATATAATGAAATTGTCTGAGCTAACAAAACAGACATGCTAACCTTCCCTTCACAAAGATACCAACTAATGTCATCTTTTAGAACTCAAACAATAAATGGAGGATCTGATCATCATAACTAAAATTTGTTTTTGTTACAATGATATCCATTTTATTGAAAACCCCTATAAATGGCATTGGGGGCTGTTTTGGTAAATTCAAGTAAGTATCTATTGGGGGATAAACACTGTTAAAGGGGGGATGTCAAATTTCTAGAGATACAAGGCTTGGAAATGCTTTGATTTACTTTGTCCAAGGGCGATCTTCAAGGATATCTTTTTTGTTTCAATTTTTCAGTTATGTGACAGCTTTCCTGGATCAACCAGCAATTGGCAAGGCCTTTGAAGTGACTTGCCAAAGGTCACTCCCACAAAACCAGAGGTGTCAGTAAGGCTAACCTGGGCCCCAGCGGTCCAAGTCCGCCGCCACAACCGCAAGGCCACGCAGGGCTCTATTTATTTTTCAGTAAAAAATACTGTGATCATGTAACCAAAGGGGATCAAACCAGAAATGCTTTGACTAGAATCCCTGGCAGCAAAGTACATTAATCACAAAAGGTTTCTTAACATCAAAAGATTCTTTACAAATCAAATATCCAAAAGCAATACTTTAGTAAGTGCTTCACATTTATGAAGGCCTTACTACATACTCTTGCACAGAATCCCCGAAAATATCCACAATTGTTTCGTATTAAAACCACAAAAGGTATTTGATTGACAAGATCCTCCATTCCCTAACATATAAATCCTGTCCAGAGAGACAGATCAATTAAAATGGATGACAACTTAATTTGACAAAATGCTAGTCAAAATTCCCATCCATAGGCCTGATTCATTTCTATCTAGAACAGCTTAAAAGGACCATCTCACAGATTGGGAAATTAACTTTTTTAAAATAACAGAAATTTCTTTGTTTGCTTTTATGGTGTTGAATGTTGTATCAACAATTTTTCAGTTATGGAACGGCTTTCCTTGATCAACCAGTACAAGGCTAGGACTCTGAAGTGACTTGCCAAAGGTCACTCCCACAAATTAAGTAAACACAATACTAGAATAATGACAGCTTTCTAATACTGCTCGTAGTTCTTTAGAAAAGATATATAACATTCATTTTGCAGATATTGCAAACAGTTTAAAATGTGTTTTTTTGTAAACAACAATCACAAAGCTCACTTCACATTATTCAACTAAAATAATGGATTTCTTAGAAACACATAATTGGAAATGGTCTTGGGGAAAGTGACAATAATTGCTTTTTAGCAAATTTTTAACCATTTATCACCCCCAGAGCTCCAATCTTTTGAGTAAGTTCCTTAAAGGAATACTAAAATCTCTCATTTGGATTTCTACTTGAGCTACAATTCTTATTGTAATCATCCACCTTCCATACAAGGCAATTACATCTTGTGAAAGTGGCATTATAATGTCCTGATTGGAACACAATAAAAGACAAATTATCTCAACTCACAGGACCAATCACAGACCAATCATCCAACGGCCGCAATGTACAAATTGTGACCTGGTCATCATTATATGTACACATGTTGATGGGAGCGTCAATAGATTGTCCCCATGAGACATGAAAGAGACTCAAAAATATTGCCGAGAGGCGATAAAGGTTTCTACAGGGATAATTGCGGACAAGCTATTTTTCACCGCAACTAAGTGATCTATAAATGTCATAGACTCTCGTAAAAGTGAAAGAACCAGAGAGCAGTTTAGATACATGTAAAGCCAATTTGCGATTGACTGATCAGCTCCTTAGGACACTATAAATATATTCTTTATGACCAGGTCTTCAGAAAGGCATCACAGGTCCATAGATCACTGTTTACATTTATACGAAATATGCCCCACTGGGTTCACCATTGGCTCAAGTTTGCCAGTTTGTGACACTATAAATGTATCTTTTAAGCCCAGAGTAACCGTTGTTCTAAACAGTTTATGTTTAAAATTTACGCCAGTTCGAACCAACTATCCCTCTTATTTCAATATACTAGACTGAGTAATGTTGCAGTAACACAATATTGAAATCATCTCTCTGAGAAGCTTCCAATGATGTGTCACATTGCAATATTGTACTTTCATTTAAAGGCACATAAAAGGAGATTAATGCTATATCAAACTATATTAATTGGTAAACCTTTGGTCAGATTCAAATAGTTATCACCAAAGATCCCCATCAGCACAACTTAAACGTGAAAGTCAACAAGAAATAACCCAGATTAACCAGTTTAATTGTGTGATTTTTCACCCATGACCTTGACAGTTGATACACAAATGTTTGAACTGACCAATCAGAATTCGTTATTTTGAATATGTAAACAAACAGGTTGGTGATAAACATGATTGAATTGGAGACTACTATATTTCAAGCACAAAATAACTTATGTTTAAGGAGCCTATCTAATAGGGTCTTAATGCATCCGTAAATTAATTCTCATGACTTTTATGAAAATAATAAAAGAATTCCACATATCTTTTAGTAATTTATTTGTACTTTTCTCCTTTTATGTGCCTTTAAGAAAGTATCCATGTTTATCAGTTATGAATCATGCAAATATTTTCCTGAATTTGTTTTGTGAAACGGTATCAAGGTCTTCAGTCGGGCATTTCAGCACCATGTTTGAGGAATATACCAAAGGATTTGACATTGGCTAACCCATTACCAAACAATATCGACATTTGACAAGTTTGTTGCAGACGACTCTGAAAAACATTGTGGGCATAGGAGAATGATCTTACAAGCAATTTTTTCCTTTTCCCACTCTGTTTTCTACCCTATCAGAAGATTATTTTTCAATTACATCACATTTTTCAATGCTGTCTGCAAATTCTTTCAATTTGGGACAGTCCAACATTTGGCGTTAGGTATTTAAGGGTTAAAGCTTGTTCAATTGAAACCCTGTGGAGGAAGGTACATATCTGACCAGTGCTGAAAGTGTTTGATGATATTTGAATCTAGACTGTGATATTGATCACTAATAAACAAAGTGAGGTCTGAAGCTTGAGTTACTCCATTAACCCTTAGAATGCTGGGTAATTTTCTAAAAATAGATTTTTGTGTCATCTGCTTTCAAAAACCTTAAATATCTGCCTAATTTTGATGGAGAAAGAAAATCAGAGAAGCAAACAGGTTAGTTCACGGGCCTGAATCTAACTTGCTTGCATAAGCATGAAGTCGGTTCCAGCACTCTAAGTGTTAGATAGTGGTCCAATCGTATCTACTCGGCAATCCCCGTAACAAGTCGGTAGATATACCTCGTAGGCAGTACATGAATACACCAGAAATCCTGGGGTAATTCGCCTTATTTCCGGCGGATAACGCAAAATGCATACAGGCACTAAATATGGTATTGAATACACACAAATTGGTTATATATCACAATTGAATGGAGTTTTTACCCTTTTCATTAAAGATGATCATATCAACACATCTTTGTTTCATATTTTGTCAATCGGCTCTTTTCGGCAATCCCCGGCTTGTTACGGGGATTGCCGAGTAGATACGATTGGCCCTTCGTTGCTGACCTACTTTCAAAAATGGCTCCCCATTACCTCCGAGGTTATTTTAAGAAATGACCGAGGTGTTCCGAATGATAGTGGTCTTGTGGCTTGTCCTGTAATTTTTTCTTTTCTGTATGATGTTTAACACTGAAACGTCAGTTTTTCAGTTACATGTTGTATGTAACAGCTTTCCTGGATCCATCAGTACTAGACTATGGCTCTGAAGTAAGTTGCAAAAGGTCACTCCTAAGGAACCAGAGGTGTCAGGGATCCCCAGGTTCTAAGTCTGGCACCTTAACAACTAGGCCATGCAGGTCACCAAATGGATTAAAATGAGTAAGTATAAAGTGTTGGATATTAGAGGAGCTACTTAGGCAAATCAGCTGTACAACAGCTTTGACATGACTGACACATTCAGAAAGCCGACTGAATTGAAATCAATTAATCTTAACTGATATAAACACTTCTTCCAATACCCAGTCACAAGTGATGGACTGAATGCTAATTCATGAAGCTCCCCGCTCGTTTCACAATCCATTATTAAATACTGTCTACTGCCCATAAGGAAATCGAGACTGCTTATGATTTCAAACTAAATGGGTTACAAAATTACAAAAGAGTTAATTCGTAACATAGATTTAAGGATAACAATCAGAAAAGGCTATGGTTTGTTTGTTCGTATGGTATTTAACGCTGAATCAACAATTTTTCAGTCTCATTACAGCTTTTCTGGATCCAACAGTACTAGGCTAGGGCTCTAAAGTGACTTGGCTAAAGACACTCCAACAAAAAATGAGGTCTCTGCGAATCCAGGTGTTGGTTGGGCTCTTACACAAGACCCCAAAGATCTAAGTCGGCCACCTTAACCACTGGGCCACACAGGACCCCTGAAGTTAACATGATAATTCTGGATCCACAGACACAGCACTGGTCTAGCTAGATAAGGGGCATATATTAATCGCCTTTTACGCACTGTATTTCAACAACTATGTAACAAATCCTTTTTTTGTTTATTCTAAACTTATTTAATTTACATCGATTGTAAAACAGGTTCTTACAACTTAGATTAATATCTCTTGATTCTGTTTCCTGGATCATAACCAGTACTAGCGGTGAATGTGGATTTATGAAAGGTAGCAAGGCAGAACCTGCAACTCACAGGATTTAAACCCACAACCCTTATGTCCTGAGGCCGACAATATACCCTTGGGCCACTGTCCTCCTATTTTGATGGTACTCATTAGAATTGTCAAGCTGATGATTATTATCAAATAAGTACCAACAATATTAGATGTAGAGAATCAATAGAAGTTAGCAAGGGGAAAATGCTTCATATCTATACCCAATAAAACAGTGTCACCATCTAGTTCTACTGTCATGGTGTGAATATTGATGAGCCACATGGGATATTTCACAGTAACACTTTCACTGATATAGATGGCCTTATATCTGCAAGCATTAGCAGAGGAAAACACTTCAAGGGTTCAATGCGAGACTATAGTAAGTACTTCATGTTTGTGAAGCATGCACTCACTATATAGTCTTGCTTTGAACCCTCGACTTGAAACATCATGAAAAAAAGAGATTTTTCTTATTTGAAAACTATGTTCTTTTTTTCTCACAATGACTTCAAAATATATACAAAAGCTATCTTTGCAATATTTATGGTTCTGTTTAACTAATAGATTTACACTGTCTGCAATTAAAACGAGTTAATCAATCCACTGGTCATAATTTGTTTCATGAAAAGAAAACAAGATGATAAACATAAGTCATTAAAAAATGATTTTTGAATATTTCCAAACAGTTCTTTTCTTTGAATACTTTTCATAATTCCCAAATATATCCATCACTTTGAGTCCAAGTACAACATTCACAAATTCACCCTTTTTATCTTTGGCACCATAGCATTTAACATTCACCAAGCACAAGTACCATAGCATTAAACATTCACTAACACTAGTACAATAACATTGAACATTCACTAACACTAGTACAATAACATTGAACATTCACTTACACTAGTACCATAACATTGAACATTCACAAACACTAGTACAGCAAAAAGCAACTGACAAAACAGAGCAATGTTTTCTTCCCCGAGTCAGCTGTCACCACTATCTCTCTCCCAAAAACAGCAAGAATTCCATCGCATGTTTATCAACTTAGATATTTTCATTTGCTCCCTATTTTCCTGCATTTGAAATGTATGACTACCTATCGGCCTAACCATGTAAGTTTCCAATACGGCCATACTACAATGACGATCTCTTTGATTGCAAATATAAATCCACCATTTTCCCGCCCAATGAGTGACTTTCCATAGCAATCAAAACCAATATTAATACAGCATAAACCCTTTGTCTATCGGAAGTGAATTATCCAGCTTCCGAGCAATATTGTAGAAGGTCATTTAAACATATCCCCCTCATGGGAATTTGTGACTGGACCAAATTGAAAACAATGGCAGACAACAAATGAAATTAGAGAAAAATGCATTTTTTTCTTTTAAACATTAGGAGGGAATCATTTTGACAAAAGGATACAAGTCTCTAAAGGAGCAAAGATACCATTGTTACAATAGGACACAACTCTCGAAAGGAGCAAAGATACCATTGTTACAATAAGACATAACTCTCGATAGAAGCAAAGGTACCATTGTTACAATAGGACAAAATTCTCGATCGGAACAAAGATATTATACCATTGTGATAATAGGATCAAAATTTCAATGCACTTAAGGAGCAAATAAATCATTGTAATAAAATGATGGTTTGTATAGTGTTTAACCCCATGTTAACAATATTTCAGTTATAAATGGCTTTCCTTTATTCACAAGTCCTAGGCAAGGGGTCTTAAATGACTTAAACCAGAGGTGTTGGTGGGGCTTGAACCCAGGACCTCCGATTTCAAAGTCGACAAATTAATCACTGTGCCATTCAGGACCCTCAAAATCACTCAAAAAAATTTAAGAACTTTAATTGAAGTTTTGCAGGAAGCATGGATAGGTGAACTGAATAGGCTGGCTGATATACTGAAAGAAACAAGTTATCACTCTAATTCAAAAAACCTTTATGATGTGTAACCTTACATCTTAATCCTTATACAATTTTTGACAAACTGAACACTTTCAAACATCACCTTGAATATTTGTAAACTTTTCTTGATCATCAAAAATAAACTAGAAATACTAGGGTCACAATCCTTGTACATACTCATCAACAATGTTTTTCCATAAAATCGCAACACTATAATAAGTCTATGCATCTTAATCCCCCACTTTAACATCACTGACATATTTTCCACTTCCATTTTCCACCAAAAATCAAATGCTCCAAATATCCTCAATCACAGAGACAGCGTTATGCTCCTAACTTGGTGTACACTATAAAACACATGTGATAATTACAATCTGCAGATTTCAGGATACCATTTCTGGAAATAGAAACTGAATTAAAACTATCTGTGAGTAGTGCCAAGAACTCTTTCAACATCAGGTTGGCAATTGATGCCTCCATTAATAACAAGTGCATCAACGCACATGGTTAACCCTTTTCTCCTAGAACCGTTTTCCTGTGAAGACATTAACCCTTAGAATGCTGGTTAATTGTCTACAAATATATTTTTGTGTTGTCTGCTTTCCAAAATCTTACATATCTGCTTAATTATGGTGAGAAAAGATACTAAGAGAAGCAAACAGGTTGGAACCACATGCAAGCCGCCAAATTACTTGGCGGCTGGCCTGGATATAACCTGTTTGTATAAGCATGATGCCTGTTCCGGCAATACAAGCGTTAACAGCTTTAAGAGGACTATTTCACAGATCTATTGAGTTACAGTACACTAGAATATTGATACACTTCTCATCTCCTTTAATGACCATGTTGAGGAGAAATAACATATTTATATTGAAGATTCAGTAACCGTTTAAACAGGTTATTTTTGTAAACAATGATCTTTTATATCCATCCTACAAAATAACTGAAATAGAAAAGAATGTCTTTGACCCAGATTATGAAATAGGTTGACACTCTAATCATGTGACGGTATCAAGGTTTATATGGAATAAAAACCACACAAACTAGTAAAATAACAGACTTAATATCTATTAAAATGACCGCGGGTTGATCACTTCTCAACCACATAGTTAAAGATGAAGTAATATATAGCTCATTCATTTTAGCTTTCTCTATTGATTTTGAAAAAATGCTTTTAATGTTAAATTCATGTTTATCAATGTGCATGCTATCAAGGAGGAAAGGCAAATGGAAAACATATTGATCCAAAAAGCCTTTGCAAAGATTGAACAAAAGTGACATGAAACATCAGAATGCAATAATTACTCAAAGCACGATGATCAAAACTGGGTAGCAAAGCTTTCATCTTCAGGGCTAATTAAGGAACTTAAGAAACTAAAGGGCTTCTCTTTTTTAAAAGAAAATTGCATGTAATTTTTCATTAGCATCTTTAAGACCTTTTTTATGGAACTTCCAAGAACTATGTTATCTAACCAAATTATCAAACTTTATCCTTTTTCAAGCCCATCCCTTTTATAGAAAACCTTCACATTTCTTTGAATCAGAGGGCATTTGAATTCATTTAGAAAACACAAAAAAATTCTGATAATAAAATTGAAATGAAGTTTTTCCTTTATTTCAACATTTTCTGTTATCTAACGGCTTTCCTGGACTAACCAGTACTATGCTAATGCTCTAAAATGACTTGTAAAAGGGACCGGTAAAATGATGTGATCATTTGGCACTGGGACTTTTTCATGGGAGTGTGCTACGCTAGATTCTGCAGAGACCAGAAAAACCAAAAAATCCAGGAAAGCGGTGAAATAACTGAATATGGTTGACACAGCATTAAACCTAATAGGTAAACAAATATTTGGTCAACACAAATTCACAAGTTCCAAAATAGGGAAGATTGGTCGAGTTTGAAGTTTTACTCTTTGATCAACAGTATCGCAATCAAATAGTTTTAGTTTTAATTCATTCATTTTAAATCCATTGTGAAGCAAACTTTTACAACTTAGATTCTTGTTTCTGCTTCCTGAATCGTAACCAGTACTGGTGCGCAAATATGGATTGATAAAAGATGGCAAGGTCATCACAGGATTGAAACCCAAGACCCTCTTGTCTAGAGGCTGACACTTTTTTTATATATGGGTTTTACATCACATCAACATTATTTCAGTTATGTAGCAATGCCCGACACTTAATGATGGAGGAAGACCCAATACTCAACTGCCCATAAGGGCTGGTGAAGGCGGGTAGAACCATCGGCCTTCCGTAAGTCAGTCGGGAGACTACCTCTCATGAAAATCCGTCCGACACTCTACCCCTGGACCTGGACCGCTGTCCTCGGCATTCAAATGGCAATGTTCAGTAAGTGCATCTACCAAAGCTCTTACTTTTTTCTCATGTACTTCGAAGAATTCTTTTTAAGTCACTGACTTATTCATTTCAACAGGAATACAATTTGTATTCCAACTTGCAAAAATATACTATGTCCTTCACTAAAGTGAAAGGACTATACATGATTATAGAGGGTTCAATGCAAGACTATATTAAGTCCTTCCCATACGTGAATCACTTACTCCAGTTTTGCATTTAACCCTCAATATCATCGTCGTCTCGTATTTGAACCCTAAATTTGTTCAGTAGCTCAGATGGCCAGTTAAGCTCATTACTGTGTTTATAGTACTAAGAGACTTTTCTGTAGATGCACACACAACTCAGTGAAAATCAATACTGGAAAACAAAGACCTATCAAAAATCTACTCTGCAAACCCTCTAATTACTAGAGCCCCTCTAAGAATTGCCAGCAGAAATAATCCCCCCTCCCCCTTCAATGGCCTTTAAGAGACTATATTCTATTATAGATTTAACTCTTCATGACCTTAAGACACAATTCTAAATACTTATGAGAACTTGAATTTTGCATAGGTGTTAGTTTGATACTTATTTATTTTACATTGATTATGACAAAAGCTTGAAGCTTATTTAATTCACTCTTGATGACTTCTTCCTGGATACTAAACCAGTCCTTAAGCCAATTTGAAGGTAAGTGCCGTCAATTTTCACATTGCTTAACAAGGACATTATATTTTGCCACCCCTGGACAATTTCACCTTTTATCTCGGTGGTCTCAAACCTTTTAGGCTTTTGGACAAGCTGGGCAATACAGACAATTCGTTTTGCCACCCCTGGGCAAATCTCAGAGTTCTCTTTACCCTTCCAGTGCTGGAACCAACTTCATGCTTGTTTGCTACTCTGGGTATCTTTCCTCAACAAGTTTAAGCAGATATTTAAGGTTTTGGAAAGCAAACAACGCACATTTTTTAAATCTTTTATAAGAAAATTACACAGCATTCTAAGGGTTTAATCTCAAGCTGAATGTTTGCATGTACAAAGTAGTGGATTTGTTTCACCCTTTACCAAACGCCAAGTTTAGGACTGTCGAAAATGTAAAAGAGTTCATTTCAAAATACAATGAAATTGAAAAATAATCTTCTGATAGAGCAGAAAACATTGAGGGAAAAGTAGAAATACAATGTTTCCCAGTGTCATCTGCAACAAACTGTTTAAATGTTGTTATTGTTTGGTAATGGGTTAACAAAGGAGTTTTGTCAGTTTTCCTCTGTAACAGACCCTCTCAAAGTAGAAAAAGAAAGTCAATGAGTATGAAAGAAAGTGCCAATGACACAAATAGCATCCCCAGGGGCAGATGACAAGATCGTAGTACAAACAATAATTATCATGAATGTTTTATGCAAGACAAACTTAACAAGCAATTTGGGGGGAAAATAGTTAAGACGGAGGCCTTTATATCGTGCCCTTTACTTTGACACAAGCTGTGTGAATCTAAAATTGTCTTATTTACAGCGACGTGACATTTCATTCATACAGCTAGTCAGTCTCTTTAAGATACACTAATCCTCTGAGAAAGATTCAAGAATTTGTTCATGAACTTCATGAACATTCATGAATGACAAATCACCATTCATGACAACAGAGCATGTTCATGAAAATGAAGAACAGGTTCATGAATTGATTCATGAAACTGGTTTTTATGTTCATGAACATGTTCTTGAAATTCATGAACATGTTCATGGGTAGGTATGTGTTCATGAATTGCAATGTTTGGTCATCAATGGCAATTTTTGGGTCATAAATGTTCATTAACTTCATGAGCAAGTTCTCAAATCTTTCACAAGGGATATGCTTCCTTTCTAGAAAATACTGACATTCGTTGCACAAAAAATAAGTAACACATAATGTTGAGGTATTTGAAGTACTGTAATCAAAGAGGCCCAATCAGCAATTTCTTGTATTTCGTGATTATATCATGAATTAGTCTTTCATCAAACTTTTGAAGAATTTCTTTTTGTTACTTTACTTATTTTTTCTAATAGTTTCTTACACAATTACATAGAGCAAGGAAATGGTTCATATGAGGTGAGTCTAAAGTGACTTAAAATAAGTTTATCAATAGTATTAAGTGTTTTAACCAATTGCATGCTATGACAAAGAAATCATTTTTCACGCTCCAGGAAGTAGTTTAGCTTGACAGGTAAAATATTGGTGAGCCCCATGAAATTTCCTCCTTCCAAGATTGTTCATTATCATTGGGCTATAAAAGTCAGCCTAATTCTCAGTTATGAATGCATCTCCGAGGTCTACTATGCCATACCAAGCCATCAGTTAACTTCCCATTTAATTATGCACGGAGAAACATTGGTTTTCAGGAAGGCATTGACTTTTCTTTATAAGGTTGTACCTTCTTCAGTATTGCATAAGAGATACTGCATTGTGGTGTCATTAACTAAAGAGAATTCCATCAAAGACTTTTAGAAAAGACTTTTGTTGCAGGGCCAAAATCTAATAAACAGATCATACCCTCTTGAATATTAAGGGTTACAGGGTATTATGATTTTGATGCAATTGTCCGTAAATGCCAAATCTTTAGATGCACTTTTCCGTATGATGGTTTTATAGTAAATTCCAGTAGAAATCCACTTTTCTGTTGAGGCTTTTGGAAAACCTTGGCAATTCAGACAATTTATTTTGCCACTCCTAATATTATAATGTAAGTTAAAGCAAATGTTGTTCATAGTGATTGATTCAAATCGTTACAAAATGGAAGACATTCCTTTAGATATGTACACAGTATAATTGGAAACGAGGACAATACCTAAAACTTTATCTAATCATTAAATCAGTTACTAAAGTTACAAAAAGACGTAACTCTAAAAGACATTCTATGAAGAAAAGACATTAAATAAAGAGTGTAGTTCAGAGTTGGTAAAGAATACTATTTGAACAAGTCCAACTACTTCTTAACAATTCTTAAATCAATTACTTGAGTTATACAAAAATGTAACCCTAGAAGACACTCTATGAAAAACACATTAAATATCTCTACAACCAAAATCAGTTCGACCTAAACCACTGGTGTAGCCAAAGACAGCAGCATTCTTTCACATCCCCAGTGCTAAAAAAAAGTACCAACTTTATGAAGACACTGCCATATAAATCATAGGAAGCGCAATTCTTGGATAACTGACTGGCATCCTCTCATTGATTTTGTCCCTAATATTACAGTAAATCTTTCTTAAGTACTGTAATTTTTCTGCGAAAATTCACACATTGCTAACCAACTTTTATGGGAAACCTGTCCTGACCAAATAGAAAAACTTGCATCGCGTCTGCAAGCATAAATATACAGTGGATTCTATGCAAAACTATAGTAAGTGCTTCCATAAACATGATGCACTTACTATAGTATTGCATTGAACCCTTGATATAGGATTCTATGCAAGAATATAATTATCCTTTCCAAGGATAGATTAACTGTGTTCGTGAATTGCATGAACAGAAATGAAGAAAAATGATCGTTCATGAACACTCTTTTTGGTGTGGTGTTTTACACAGTTTCAACAATTTTTCAGTTATGTAAAGGCTTTTCTGGATTCACCAGTATTAGGCGTGGCCTCTGAAGTGACTTGCCAAAGATCACTCCCACAAAATCAGAGGTGTGGGTGAGGCTCTTACCCGGGAACCCATCAGTTCTAAGTCTGCCATCTTAACCACAGGGCCACGCAGGACACGAAGAGCAGTGATAATTTTTGGCCCTAAAAATCTCAAAAAATTTCCCAAAAACTCATTGCTTTCATTCATTTTAATCATTTTTCTATAGAAAAACCCATTGATTTTTAAAGTTTTGTTTAAAAAACTCATTGATTTAATTTAGAAAAAAATCACTGCAAGAGTAGTTATATTCATGGATGGTCATGCACTGGTGCGTATGCTTCTTATATGGAGCTCAGTGGTTATTGAGAGCAAAGGGAATGAGTTGACATGCAATCCGGAAAATCTGCATGTCTGATTTCATTTTATTATTTTCAATACGCTGAGTTTTGACACATCATCAATAAATCTCCAGGATGATTGCAAAGCCATCAAACATTTCACAAAAATCTCAAATGATCAATCATTATATGGATTTGCATGTGGAATTAAGAGCCTATAAAAATGGGGCAAATTCTCATCCTTACATCTTAGTTACTTTATTAAGGTAGAATACAAATGGCGGATTATAATTCCCATCTGCCATTATGAAACACTTTCTTTCATCAGAATATTTCGGTTGCTCTCCCTAAGCATTGGTCGGAACTGGAACTATTTGGTTTAATGCAAACAGTTCCAGCCCAGACTGATGTAAACCGAAAACAACCAAAGTGATCCGACGTAGGAATGAGTTTCAAAATGACCGATTATGGGTATTCTACCTTAACACTTTGTTGTTGCTACAAACAGGAATCTTTTCAACAGAGAAATGTTTTATGGGTTTTCTTAGTATAAGTGTTTCAGTTTTCAAAATTGGTCATCTGATGTAGATGCATTTAAATGTTTGTAAATTGCAGAAAGGATGACCAAACATTGCATGCAAAATATTCAGTATTCAAGAAATAATCTTTAAAATTAGAACCCTGTATAATGCATGTGTTATGAGGTGTTATCAATGTCAGTAATTTCTTCTACAAAATCAAGTAAGGAAACACACATAGAGTAGGCGACAGTGGTGCAGAGGTAGAGCATTGGTCTCTTGTACAGAGAGTGCAGTGTTTGATCCCTGTTAGGCACAGTGAAAATTGCCGGGACTAACCTACATGGCGCGAATACTGGTTAAGTATCCAGGAAGCAGCCAAACTTAAAGCTTCCTACACAATTGATGTAAAACATATAATATATACTGCAAAATAGCTTTTTTGAAGAGAAGTACTTATTTGACTTGCCATTTGTTAAACCTAATATTTTGATATTCATCAATATATCTATCCATCAATCTATCGTTCTTTTTTGAGTGAATTATTTCATCAAGTCCATGATTGGTTTACAAGTCAAGTGCTGAAAATTATTGGAAACGAGGACGGGGGTTAATGTAATAAGGTAATATCCTGCATCATAATTCAGACAACAAAGTCCAGGACCAAAGTAATTATAGTCCACAGCCGACTGCCATGGGTAAAAGGGTCTTCCGTGGCTCACAAATTCAATATCGCACGGCAAGGATTCAATGCATATTTGTGTGGTGTTTAATGCCATGTCAACAATTTTTCTGTTATGTTATGGCTTTCCTGGATGCTACAGTACTAGAATAGGGCTCTGTCTTGCCAAAGAACTCTCCTACCAGGCCAGATGTGTCGGTGGGGATCGAAACCAGGATGCTTGGGTTCTAAGTCTGCCACCTTCACCACTAGGTTACGCACAAAAGCGAAGGAGTTGCAATCGTCTTGCAGTGAACACTTGGCGTCGTAAAAGCAGAAAACCATGATTTTTTCAAGGTATTCCAACTAATTGAGGAATTGCGTACTTGCTTTACACCAGGAAAATTAAATGTGATAGATCAGTTCATCATGAATATGTATCAAACTACTGAATGAGTTGCTTGTAACAGTCGTGCATCAAATCCTTGACGAAGCAATAGCAGGAAACTATTTTACCATGAAAATGTTCACATATTAAGAAATTACATAGAAAAAGGTTACAAAACATAAGAATGCAATGGGATAGACAAATTTTTGTTAGATTTTAATTAAATCCACACAGATGCCTCATTCCCCTTTCAGACATTTCCCGGAATACCTACCAGATAATCTTGAAAGTAATAATTTGAATTGGATAAGTTTTCTTTACCTCCATTACATCTGATAACACTGTACTTATTTTGGCCTTCACCTTATCCCATTAGGGCAACAAATTCAAAATATCAATCCATACCCCTCCCTATTTTTGATAGGTTTTCATAAATAAAACTTCAAAGCATTGCAACATTGCAAGACGGCTAAAATGAAGAAATTATATACTGTTATTAAAGTTTGTATGTATGGTGTGTAACACTGTATCAACAATTTTCCAGTTATGTAACTGCTTTCCAGGATCAACCAGTACTAGGCCAAAGGATACTCTCACAAATTAATGACAGCTACAATTTCAATTTGCAGCAAATAGTTCTAACAAATATCATCGACTAAAAATATTAAGAAAAAGATAATAAACTGCAGTCATCAGTCTATTTTTTTTTCTGATTCTTAACACATTCACTGTGTGGAGCTGTGTAATACATTTACATCTTTGTACATGACAAGTTTTCCCACAATCAGTTTAATAAATGATAGAACAATACATATTTCATACACAAGTTTCTGTAAGAAAGGTGGATTACAATAAGATTTTTTTGGTACAATGTTCTCATAAGTCGTCTGCGGCTTTAGGCAAGACATCTGCTTGTGATAGAAATTTAATAATTCATGCATATTTGTTCAAAAGTATTTTAGTTCATTTAGGAAATTGACTTTAAATGCATTACATAATAAACGTATTTACATGCAGGAAGCAATTGAAGATACGGACAAGTGAAATTTTACTGACATTATTTTTTTTAACTATATAACCATTATACCAACAAGTACAGAAAAAGATTTGGCATCAATGAACAAGAAAATCAAAATCAGATTTCACCACCCCTGGATTGGGCAAGGGTCTAAAAGTGGGGCGATAGTGGTGAAGAGGAAGATCAGCAGCCTTTCGTACTGTTGGTCCCAGGTTTGATCCTCATTAGGCGAGGTGAATTGCTGGGACAAACTCTCAATTTGGCAAGAGAACTGGTCAAGTATAAAGGAAGCAATCATTAAGAGTTAGTTCTATAATAAGGCTTCAGGCTTCCGTCACAATCCAAGTAAAATATAGAGGTTTAAACTAAACTAGGCGACAGTGGTAGAGTGGCAGCCTCTTGTACCGTTGGTCCCAGGTTTGATCCCTATTAGGTGAGGTGAAAATTGCCAAGACTAGCCCTCAATTTGGCGCGAGTAATGGTTTAGTATCAAGTAAGCAGTCATCGAGTGTGAATTCAATAAACTTCAAGCTTCTGTCACAATTTGGGTAAAATGAATAAGTTTAACCCTTTACCAACACCAAATTTTCGACTGTTCAAAATTAAAATAGTTTGCAGACGACATTTCAAAATGTGATGAAATTAAAATACAATCTTCTGATAGGGGAGAAAATTTCGTGGAAAGGGAGAAATTGCTCATTACGAGCAATTTCTCCTTTTCCCAAAGTGTTTTCTAGAGTCTTCTGCAAAAAAGTGGTAAAATGTCCTTATTGTTTGGTAATGGGTTAAACTAAACTGAGGGTCAATCAGTCAGTTGATCAAAGGAGAGAATCAGTTACTTCCCTTTATCATGGTCTAGAATTACGCTAGTTTTGAACTCACACAAAAGTTCACTGTCTATACTCTCAAAGGTCTGGTATGGAAAAAACACTTTTATGTCTTACTGGATTGCTATTTCCAAAAGGTCAAGCAAAGCTTTAGAATTTCAAGCCATAGCTATATGGAAGCTCTTATATCAGTAATTGCCTGTAATCCTTCCTTGAAGGCTCTAAACCCCATTTCTCTGATTGACTAAAATACCCCTAGCCATTCACAAACCGTAAAATTACTTTTTTCCTTTCTATTATGCTTTATGATTTGTCCATTTCGTATTGTCACACTGTTAGAATAACTCGCAGACAGCAAAATGGATAATTGACCCCATGTTTAACGCCTTGTCAACAATTTTTCAGTTATGTTACAGCTTTCCTGGTTCCACCAGTACTAGGCTAGGGCTATACTGTGACTTGCCAGAGGTCACTCCAATGAAACCAGAGTTGTCAGTGGGGCTCAAACTCAGGGCCGCCCGAATTCTAAGTCCGTCACCCTAACCACTTGGCCAGGCAGGACCCTCTTCCAATTTGAAACTGCCACAATTTTCCTTTTGGCAGTGTGGGTAAAATCACATGGATGAATTAAATTAAAAAAATTAACAAAAAAAATTGATTTTTAAGCAAAGTGTTTTCATTTCAAATAAACTCTATCACTCTTCACCTTTTAGGTGAATCCCCAGAAGTATGTCAATGAATGAGAGACTTATTTGAAAGCAGTTCTTCATTCGTCACAAGCAATCTTTCTGTCAAATTTCCCTCTAAATTGATTTTTCACATCAACTACTTTAAAGGTGTTTTCTCATGCTAGGCCTGAATCATTATCAAAGACACATAGTTTTTCCACATTTAATTGAGAAATTTTTTGAAAGTGCATTGCTCGTCATCTTCAAGATGCAGATCCTTTTCCTAGGTCTAACACTAAGTAAATCCAGCTCGATTTATTCGAATTTTCAGCATGATGAGGCCTTCATCAGGAGAATGAATGCCTTATCAGGCTAAAAATTCAAATGAATTGAGCAGGATTTATTTAGTTTTATATTCGTTACAGGACATTTTTGACATAAGGTCTAACATGTTTTATGTTTTCATTAAAAAATATTGTGAAACAAAGATAGTTTGCTCACCAAAATTCTTTGTATAATGTTTGACACTGTGTCAACAAGTTTTCAGTTATGTTACAGCTTTGAAGTGTCTTTCCAAAGGACACTTAAACAAAGCCAGCGGTGTTGTTGGATTCGAACCCAGAAGCCCTGAGTTCTTAGTCTGCCACCTTAACCACTAGGCCACACAGGACCCTGGTTCAGTGTAAGACTAAATAGCAACCCTGTTACAAACTTGTAGCACTAACTGTATATATTGAAATGTCCCTTAATCAGTTCTTATATACATTCAAGGTTTCGTTGTTAAATTCTTACAAAATGCAGCAGTTTCTTGCAATTCACTCATTTACCCTTGTAGAGCTATGCTTAAAGGAGACAAAAAGGGTTGATAGGCAAAAGCATGGATACACAAGAGACCTAGATTTGGTGACAGTTTGATTCAATGCTTACCAACTTTTCAGTAAAAGGATTAACATTTGATTGAATAAAATATTACAAAGACTGTTCTGTGCAGTTACATTGGAAGGTTAAATTCTCTACTTAATGATCCCATCATTAAATAAACCTTTGATACTTGGCTGGAAAAAAATTAATGATACAAGCACGTCACTTTTTCCTCAAATATCTCCGATAAACTCTGAAGAACTTAATACCGAATTTGTCGGGTAAATAGCAATTCTGTCCAAAGGGAAGTAACTCTGTCAATCCTGTCACCCCAAATTTTCCACAAACCCTATTAAGCTGTCACCTAAGTCCCAAGGGAGGTAATCAATGGACTCTCCGAAAAAATCCAATACATCTAGCCTCCCACTCACTCCACATAGTGCTTTCCTGTCCTGTTATTAGTCGGCCCCAATCATTTATTGATGCAGACGAACTACAGGGTGTTGCTAAAGTAATGGCACTAGAAAATATCACCATGGTCATAAATTGAAAATATTAATGGCTCTCTTGCCGTTGCAGTTTAATTACCAGTATAATCTATGAACTCTGTAGCAGGATTGATAAAACATCTAAATAAAAGGAAGGGTTCATTGCAGGACTACAGTAAGTGCTTCACAATTGTGACACAGTAATGTCGCATCAACATTATTTCAGTTATGTTGTGTTGACATACTCTTCATTATGGAGGAAGACCCCATACTCAACTCCCCATAAAGGCGGGTGAAGCAGGGTAGAACAATCGGCACTCTGTAAGCCAGTCAGGAAACTACCTCTCATGAAAATCCAAATGCAGTCACCAGGGTTTGAACCCACACAGAGAGGGGCAGCGTGATTTCAAGTTCTGTGCTCTGATCACTAGGCAACAAAGGCACCCTCATCCTATTCTAAGATAGCAAATAGTGACTTGCAAAAGGACACTCCACAAAGAAATAACAAATCTCAACGACGGATCCTGTCAAAGTCACACAGTTTCAAAATTCCCTAAAACTAAACTACTCTTAGCCAATTACCAAACAAAAACGCCATTTGACCAGTTTGTTGCAGACGACTCTGGAAAACATTGTGGGGAAAAGGAGAAATTGTTCCTAATGAGTGATTTTTTATTTTCCCACAATGTTTTCTGCCCTGTCAGAAGAGTACTTTCTGATTTCATCACATTTTGAAATGTCGTCTGCAAACTCTTTCAATTTGGAGCAGTCGAAAATTTGGAGTTTGGTAAAGGGTTTAACAACATCCTGGATGGGCAGATAAATCAAAACAGTTCTATAATACACAAGTGTAACATAAAAAACAACCCATCCCATACTCATGCAATCGAAAGGTAATAAAAATTGGCCAAGGCCAGATAATACAGTCACCCTTTTCCATTTACAAGTGTAGTAGAAGTCTCGATTTACAAGGTTCAGTTAAATATTTAAGCTCTGTTGATAGAATGTAAGAATGGTTTGCAGAGGTCCCGGATTCAAGTCCAGTTCTAGCTGCATATTTTTCTCAACTTGGTTACATTGGCAACCAGGAAATTCAAGGGCACATTTCCATTGTGTGGGGGAGTAAGTAGAAGGGGTCTCAATTTACAAGGTAGATAAAACAGTCACCTTTTAAGACCTGTTTCCAGTCACCAATGCAACAAAACAGACAATTATCAAAAAGACAAAAGATGACATCCAAAAAGATTGCCCTTTGACTGCGATTTCTTTACCAATTTCCAATGCCAAGCTCTTAATGATGGAGGAAGACACCAAACCCAACTATTCATAAGGACTGGATAAGCCGAATATAACCAATGGCATACAGTAAGTCAGTAAGTAGATCACAAACAATTCAAATAAGTACCAACAAGATAGGATTAACCCAATATTTGTTGGCAGTACAACATGCAAAAGTTTCTTGTATGCATCCTTATCTCAAACTTTTGTGCAATAAGATTTAGTGTGCAAGGCCTGAAAAGGGTTTTTCTATTCACAAAAGTTGGTGATCAAAGACACTGTTTGTATGCCTGCGCATAATGAGGGTTAACTCAACATGTGCATTCTAAAACGGTCACTTTGTTTGTGTGTATGGTATTTTATACCATTTCTCATGATTTTTCAGTCTGATAATGGCTACAGTAAGCATATCTGCTTACTGGAAATAATCGTTCAACCCATTCCTAAATGTTCCTAAATGTAGTACTTTGTGACAGGTTCAATTGAGAGCAACATCAAGTTGAAGTAACAACTTAATTTTCTTAATATAGGGTTGTAATTCATTGCGACAAGCCAAGGTTTCATTAAGAGCCAGTGGGGGATGGAGGCTTGTGGGGGTTTGGGTTAATTTGACCAGAAATCCCATTTTTCTTGCTCAGTTCAATGATAGATCTAGTGATGAGGTCCCCAAAAACTTTTGCAAATCCTCCTCCTACTACAAATATTAATAAAACCTCTGGTGACAAGAGAACAAATTGTGCATTAAGAGCCATTTATTCTTTTGTCACAGAGGTTTCTCCAGTATCCTGCAACATATCAAGGATGAAGAAAACTGATTTAAATAACTTGTCCGTAAATGCCAGATCTTTTCCTGCATTTGTCTGTATGATTGTTGTATAGCAAATTTCAGTAGAAATTTACTCGACCTTTAACCCATTAAAAAATAATAACAACATTGGACCAGTTTGTTGCAGATGACTCTGGAAAACATTGTGGGAAAAGAAGATTTTCCTTTAGCCACAACGTTTTGCGCCTTATCAGAAGATTGTTTTCAAATAAACCAAAATTTGAAATGTCGTCTGAAAACTCTTTCAATTTGGGACGGTCCAAAATTTGGTGTTTAGTAAAGGGTTAAGACATTTGGAAAAGCTTGGCAATAACGACAGTTAATTTTGTTACCCCTGCATATTCTGTAAAATGATATATGAAGGGGATGGTATATAAGTATAACTGATCTGTTTTGGTCCTTTAATTGACATACTATTAATATCGATGTCTCAATCACAACTCTCATTATTTGACATAAATTTGTTCAAAATTGATCTTTATCTCTTGAAGGCTTTTATTCTTTCTACCTCATGACCTTTCTTCATATGAACCTTGTCCAAATTGACAGCAACAGATTGTGTTTATATGGTGTTTAAAGCCATGTCAACAATTCTGCAGTTATGTTACTGCTTTCCTGGATTGACCAGCACTATACTAGGGCTCTGAAATGACTTGCCAAAGGATACTCCCATGTAACCAGAGGATTCAGTAGGGCTCGAACTAGGGACTCCTGAGTTCAGAGTCTGCCAAATTAACCACTGGGCCTCACCGGACCCCCATTTATACAGTAAAAAAAATAAGTAGCCCTTTACTAAACCCAAAATCTATATTAACATCCATTTAACATAGTCAAACGGTTCCATCAATGGATCCTTCTGATGACTTTTGATGAGCAATTTCTTCTTATGTCACACTGATTTTGTGAGTATTTGTAGCAGAATTGTTAGAATTATAAACATGAAGAAAAAGATTAATTGATATCAACATGCCTTTGACATGACTAAATGGTATGATGAATGGACCCTTCTTATTGATGGTCCCAAAAGTTTTTCACCAATATCTTATACGGTCAAAAACATTAGCTTAGCCATTTAATAGCCCATAACTTCATATGAAATGTGTTGGATAAATTTCGATATAAAAGAATAAAAAAAACGTTCTAATGTACTTTAAGCTAGGCAGCTAGGCAAAGATTGCTCTGACAAAAGACGAATGAGTTAACTTTGATCAAATTCTTACATAACAGATGTGTTTAATTAGATGATTAAACCCCCCTTTTTCAGTTTTATTGGAATGAAATTAAAAAAAAACATATTTGAAATGTTTCTTCTTTTTCATTTATCTTTTGCATTTTCAGTGATTGTCATCCAGATACTATTAGTAGCCTATTACATGTGGTTGAACCTGGCCCTTTCGAGGCAGACAAATGGAAAACAATGATGCAAAAGGAGTAGTACTTCCTCACTCAACTTGGTCAAACTCAAGACTTTAGGCCAAATGTATACAGAGAACAATCAAAGACTTACCATGAAAATTGAGTTTCAAAATAGCGCATTTTCAGTGATTATCATCCACATACTATTAGTAGTCTAATACCTGCGATTGAATTTTGGCCTTTTGAAGCAGACAAATGGAAAAAAATGTGGCAAACAGAGTAGTACTTCCTAACTCAATTTGGGTAAACTCAAGACTCTGGCCCCAATTCATACGAAGAACAATGAAAGAAATTTGAAGAAAGAATTTCAAGACTTTCATAATGCCGCATTATGGGTATTCTACCTAATGTCAGGAACATTACAAAAATTATCCAAAGCAAGGAAAGGGGTCACCATCCATATGAAGCCATTTTGGGGCGAATTAGATTATTTCTCCGGCATATGTTTATCTGATACATGTTGGGGGAGTCTGACCGGCTAGCCAATTTCTCATAAAATACAAACTCATCTTTTATGTCAATCTAGCAGGGTTTTTTCCTAGAAATATTTTGTAACCCTTTCCCCTATCAAGTATCTTACAGCTTCGATAAGGGTTGATTTCCTTGCAAAATACAAGTTCAAGTTCAAAAGTTTATTAGCATAACAAATACATGTTGTTGCTTATGTATTTACAAGAAATGTCTTATTTTTGTGGAGGACTTGGTGCAGTCTGCTAGTAAACTCTTGGAGTCTCACAAGTAGCTTAAGCATTTAGCCATATCTTAACTGCATACACTGAAACCGCCTGGTGTCATAAGCCAAAGTGTGTTTATTTTTGTTTGTATGGTGTTTTAACGCCATATCAAAAATCTTTCAGTTATACAATGACCTTTAAGGGCCTAACAGTATAATGCTAGGGCTCTGAAGTGACTTACCAAAGGTCACTTCCGAAAAACCAGAGGTGTCGTTGGGGCTCGAACCCGGGACACTTGAATTCTAAGTCCGCCAACTTAACCACTAGCCCACCCAGGAGGTAAGTTTATAGATGTCATAACTTAACCACAAGGCAAGAAAAGATTCTGAGTGATAAGACTTACCGGAGGTGGAAGATCACTAGAATCGTGGTAGGGTATCTGTGGGGGAGGGGCGGCTGGCATGGGGGGTGGGGCAACGTTGTTGGGTCTAAAGGTTGACTTCTCCACCATCGCATCTTGCGTCAACTCTGGCGGCGGTGGGGGCAGATCTTCTTCATTTATTGAATTGTTTTTCTAAAATACAACAATTGGGAATGAAAAAATATTAATGGTATATGAACAATACCTATGAAATAAAATCTGAGCAAATTAAGTCCATGTAACTTGTATAAACAGGTCTTGAAAGAGGCAACCTGAAGTTAGTTGATTCAGACCTTTATCTATTTATTTGTTAATTTGTTTATTATTTATATATTTATTTATTTATATGGGTTTTACATCCCATTAGCATTATTTTAGTTATGTTGCGATGCCCGACTCTTAATGATGGAGGAAGACCCCATTCTCAACTGACCATAAGAGCTGGTCAAGCCAGGAAGAATTGTTTGTACTTCGAAATCCAAATTCTGTCATAGATTTTTGAACCCACACTGAAAGGGGCCATGTGGTATCAAGGTCTGGACTATAACCACCAGGCCATGGAGACCAAAAGAGCATTCACTAAGAAATAAAATTTTAGTAAATGAGGCCCTGTGGCCTGCATAAACAGGTATTGAAATGCACAACCTGAAATCAGTTGATTACTGAGAGATAAAGAAAAAATCCATAGAATAAAGGCAAAATGTCTAATCAGCAAATTTGGAGAGTAAGATTTGATTGGGGATGACATTTAACACATGCTTATTCATTCTGAAGCCTGAAATTATGTGAATCACACTCTTTTGTCCAGATTTATTTGCAAAAAAAAGACACAAAAGCAAAAAATTAAAAAAAAAAAAACTTTGGGTAAAGTAAAAATTGAGTTTGTGAGAAAAGGAAAATCTGTTATTCTTATCTATTTCACTATTTTTAAATGGTCTTAACTGTAAAGGCATATATATATATTGTTTTCATTTTGAAAATAAATTGAGAAATAAGTCATTATTCCCCACAAATTGTTGCTTCTTTTAGTACATTATTGGAACATGCATATAAAACGGTTGCATAGCTGTATTGGCAGTTGACAATTAAGTCAGTGAGAAACGAAAATGAATTATCTAACCTCTTTTCAAAGTGTTTTCAACTATAAATGAACATAGCGAGGGTTTAGTGCAAGACTACTATATAGCAAGTGTTTCATGTTTGTGAAGCACTTACTATAGTCTTAAGTTGAACCCACTACATATATGCTCATTTAAAAAAGAAAACCATTGTTTTCATCACAGACAATTGTCTTCTGCTTTTGCTACAGCTTGAATCAAATCCAACATTCAAAATTGATTAATGGTTTTACGATACTACCAAAAGGATTGTTTCGTTCAAATCATGAAGGCGCTTTTCTTCTCTGGGTGGAAGCGCTGAACCAAAACAAAGTTTGATTTTATATCGTTTATAACATGTTTGCTTCTATGTACAACAATTTTTCAAAACACCGTTACTTAGGAAACAATCACTCATCATAGGTAATT
This sequence comes from Cerastoderma edule, assembly GCA_947846245.1. Taxonomy (NCBI): domain Eukaryota; kingdom Metazoa; phylum Mollusca; class Bivalvia; order Cardiida; family Cardiidae; genus Cerastoderma; species Cerastoderma edule. The sequence continues at coordinate 23,966,353 of OX401419.1, read as the reverse complement.
CTTTCTATATGCCATAACCATACATAATTCCTTCTTTATGCCATAACCATACGTAATTTCTTCTTTATGCCATAACCATACATAATTCCTTCTATATGCCATAACCATACATAATTCCTTCTTTATGCCATAACCATACATAATTCCTTCTTTATGCCATAACCATACATAATTCCTTCTATATGCCATAACCATACATAATTCCTTCTATATGCCATAACCATACATAATTCCTTCTTTATGCCATAACCATACATAATTCCTTCTATATGCCATAACCATACATAATGCCATAACCATACATAATTCCTTCTATGCCATAACCATACATAATTCCTTCTTTATGCCATAACCATACATAATTCCTTCTATATGCCATAACCATACATAATTCCTTCTTTATGCCATAACCATACGTAATTCCTTCTTTATGCCATAACCATATCTACTGATTTCTACAAATTGAGACATCATATAATATGTTAAAAGGCATTATTAACTAGACGCATTTAAATCTTTACAAAATGGTTTGCTTAAAAGTTATTCAAAATCAAAAACTAGCTTATAATATTTTGAATACCTAAAGGACCTTTCTCTGATTGTGATTGATATATCGTTTAGAGGAGAAATTGCTATTTCAACCCTTTCTTCTTTTCCCGCAATAATAAAGTCTTCTACAGCCAACTTGTAAAACCCTGGACTTGTTTGTAAACATAGACATTTCCCATATAAATATACACATTGCCTCATTGGATCTCACCATATATCAGCCAGTCTTACATTACCAGATTGACAACTAACAAATTTACTGATTCATTCAGCCCAAATGGCATTGTTAACAGAATATCAATCTGGATACCAATCAAAACTCTGGCTCCACAATACATCAAAGAGTCCCGAAATATGGAATGCTTCAATGATTTATTTTCTTTTAACCCTTTACCAAAGTCACAAGCAATTTCCCTTTTTCCCACAATGTTTTCCAGTGTTAGTCTGCAACAAAGTGGTTAAATGTCATTATTGTTTGGTTATGTGTTAATCCATTAGGTGATTTATCTATCTTTTTGGGTTTTGCATCATGTTAACATTTCAGTTATGTTGCAATGCCTGACTCTTATTGATGGAGGAAGACCCCATTCTTGTTACTCTTACCTCTGATTTCAGGGTAGAAGTTATAATGGGCGGCTCCTTTTCCCATTTGTTGACAATCTGAAGGGTCTCAAGTGTCTTTTGGTTCACATCTTTTGTCTCATCTAACAGCGTGCACTCATAGAATTCCTGGATATCTGTAAAATACACAAACACACAAACTGTCACCAATGCTTGACGTAACTGTTAAGACATCTGTTAAATAAAACAAACTTCCATCAAATGTGTGTTAATGTGTGTCCTATTGTTATTGAGGGTTCACAAAAGTGAAGCACTTGCTATAATATAGTCTTTCATTCAATCAACAAAACGAGGGTTCAATGCGCTTCATAAACATGAAGCACTTACTATAGTATTGCACTGAACCCTTGAAAAGTTACAAGTTTCTTTCTGATATTTGGAAGAAGCTGTTTTGACAAAAGAAAAAATTGCTCACTTGATCTTAAAGGTCTTCGAAAAATTTTGCTCTAGGTGTCTCGTATAAAGTTATTATAAAGTAATTATATGTTTCAGTTCTCATTTAAAAACACCAGGATAAATTCCTAGTGAGGGTTCAGTACAAGACTATTTGTTTACAAGGGATTTAACACTTTATCAACATTATTTCAGCAATTTTAAGGTTTTATTGGATATCACAAGTTCTAGGCAGGGCTCTGCAGTGTCTTCTTGCCCAAGAATACTCCCAGGAAATCCTAGTATGGCTGGAGAGAATTGAACCTGGGACCCCCCTATCGAAATTCGAACACAGTTTCAGGATATATCTAGTAAGTCCTTGACAAATATGAAACATATGAAACACTTACTATATTCTGGCAATAAACCCTCAATATGTAGTCCATTTGTTTAATATACAAAGTAATTATGTGTGTAAATGAGTATTGAAAATGCTGGCTGTTCCAGGAGACAAATTCCATTATTTTAACTAATGGGGTCAGGTGATGACCAACTTTGAAAAGGAGACAAACAAATCCCTTGGGAAATAAGTTTTTTCCACCATCACTTCTATTTTGGGTGAGACATTCACACAGGCCAGCTTGTGACTTGTATCTCAGCTGTGATATTCACACCCCTCAATTTCAATGCCACTTTTCCAGATTTCACACCAACATTTTCTTTCTTTGTATGATACAATACCCCAAAACAATGGGGAAATAGATAGATTAACCCTTATAGTGCTGGAACCGACTTCATGCTTATGCAAACAGGTTAGATCCAGGCCAGTGGCAAAGTAAATTGGCGGCTGGCCTGTGATCTAACCTGTTTGCTAATCTGAGTATCTTTCCTCAGCAAAATTATAAGGAGATATTTAAAGTTTGGGAAGCAGACAACACAAAATTATCCAGCATTCTAAAGGCTTTAAGCTGGAGCACAGCGCACCATCACATACAAGTTTGTTTGTACAAACAGATATTTGAACAATTTCTAAGATCCCTGCTCAAATATGCACAAACCAATCATAATAACGACCAGTCTCATCAATAATGGGAACATCTCTGTCTTTTTCCCATGATGCATTTCTATACTTCCAACTAATCCATATACGTGATTAATTGATCAATGTTCCTTTACACAAGTCCCAAACAAAAGACAGTAGTCCAGGGGTAAAGCGCCAGCCAGGAACACAAGGGTCGTTGGATAGAATCCAATGAGTAGCAGGACCTACTTTGCGACCTTGAATTTATCCAAATTTGGCGGATGTACTGGTTATGTATCCATGAAGCAGAATGAAGAGTGATTAGATTAAGTCTTTAGAACTTACAGTTTGTGTCACACAAAAAAGACGCTTAATTGATAAACGTTTTTGACCCATTTCCTCAATTTATGAGGTGGTAAACAATGTAAGGTCAATTAACTATGAAGAAGATACAGTCAAACTTGTGTTAAGAGGCCAGCCTATGGGACAGAGTAAATTGGCTGTTTAAGACAGGTTGGCTGCTTAACACAAATTGATGTGCACTATAAATCCAACAATGGGACTTTCTGAAGTGGTTGTTTAAAGCAGGTTGGCTGCTTAAAAGGTTGGTTGCTTTACACAAGTTAGACTGTACTTTCATTCACGCAAATTAGTTAATCCCTTGACAAAACAATTTGTTTCTTTTATCATTACAACTGTTTGTATTATTATAATTATGTTCTTGCACATTTAAATTAGATATGAAGATTTTTTGTCACTTTTCTTTTATGCAAGACTTTTCCTAAATGAGATTTGTTTGAAGCATACTACATATTAAAATTAAACAATTAGGTGTAACTCTTGGTGTTGGAATTTTTTACTTTCCTTTACATTCATCTCATGTCCTTACATTCAAACAATCAACAAGGCTTGATTCATTTTAATTACAGGCAACGATTAATTGCAGGAAAAAAAGACTTGGAGTATAAATTAATAATAAAGTTCATCTCTTTCCATTACCTACTGGTGATTTTCTAGCTATCTTCCACACCAACTTAGAAATTCGTAAGCAGATCACTAGTTTAGCTAAGGGACACTCGATCATTAAGTTTTCCTGGGCTAGTAAAGATTATCATGTTTTACTTCATCTTATATTGATAAGACACATTTAATCTGGAGTGTTATTCACCCTCTTCACATCATTCATAACCACTTGAAACAATAAACTAACCCAAATTCAAATCAAAGATGTGTCTATTCAAACCATTACCAAAAAATAATGACAATTGACTAGTTTGCTGAAGATGACTCTGGAAAATATTGTGGGAAAAGGAGAAATTGCTCTGGATGAGCAATTGCTCCGTTTCCCACAATATTTTCTGCACTATCAGAAGATCACTTTTCAATTTCATCACATTTGGAAATGCTGTCTGTAAACTTTTTCAGTTTGGGACAGTAAAAAATTTGGTGTTTCGTAAAGGGTTAAAACAGAAACGAATTTGTATATAAGAAGTCACTAAGACCTGCTGTTTCCAACAGTCCATATATTATCTTATTTTGTTTGGTCCACAATAAAAAACAAAGATAAAACACACAGAATGTTCAAACCCTTACATATTTCTAAACTAGCCCTCACAGTAAGGTTCCAAGGCAAGACTGTAGTAGAGATCCTTGCATTGCAAGACTGTTTTAAGACTTTCACAGGGTTAAATGCAAGAGTAGGACTATGATGCTTATAGGAAATGTGTTTAAGCCGGTGACAGTTCACCCAAACTTTGTAACCCTGCACTAATGTACCAGGGTATTTCTCAGCTCAAAGAAATATCAGAGTATTTACGATTGACATCAACAGTGAGAAGGTCTGAACCAGACCGCCATAGTCCATTAGAATGGATTCATCATTGCTCATTTTTGTCACCATCTCCATTGACAGCATATCAATTGGTAATCAATTTTGTAACATGTTAATCAGACTGGACTCTCTATTCCCTTTGCTACCAACTTGGGACCAAAACATCCATTAAAAAGCATAGCTAATTGACAGAAATTGAATCATTGTGGAAGAGAGATGCCAGTTCTGCCTTTGTCACATTCATTTTAAACATTATCTGCATAAAAGGTTTTCAAAGACCTGATTTTCATGAACATATTCTTGACAGCCATTAATATAATCCAAGAACAACCTTTTGTTCATTGATGACCAGTTTGTTCATGTCTGTTCATGAACACATTTACCAAATATTTTGCTTTGGATGTAACGCATATTGGTCAAAGCTTTAATCAAGGGAGGTTGTACCTTAATGTAGATTTTCTTTCCTTCTGAGATAATTGGCTTAAATGTCATCTACTGTAAATAACTTGGAACACGGAAAGGAATTAAAAAAACTTACAACAATTTGATTCGGAGGAGAAGGCTTTTATCCATGGTAACATAAAGGTAAATTGGAATTGTTTGTTGTATGCTTCCCATTAGTTTGTCTATTGAAAACATGTTTTTTCTCGCTCAGATATCTCAAACAGCAACTCACAACATTACTGGTCCAATATGGAAAATTAGTTTGTAGATGTCTTACTTGAACCAATAATCCAAGTGGTTTGTGAAAGTCTTCAGAAATATGCCCTCATCAAGAAAGACGTAAAAACATCTTTACCAGTCTAGAGCAAGTATTTTGACATCATAATATCTAAAATAATATTTACGCATAAAGGATAAAAATAAACAAAAATAACAAAAAACACACAGGTAGAAAAAGCTATAAAGCTATTAAGTGTATACATGAACCTATCAATTATTATGTTTTCGAATTATTCATCCTTCAGTTACTTTTTTGTTCAAATTATCACAGTTTAACACAACAGATTGTTTATCTGTGGTATTTTGACAAGAATCAACTAGTAAGAGTTAGACACGACATACAAAGGCATAAATCAAAACTGAAATGAAAATTGATGCATCTCTTATATTGGAAGATGAGAAAATCAGTGTTTAAGAAAGAGAATATTATGCTCTTCAGCAAAATGTTAAAAGTTTAAAGTATGTAAAGTAAGCAGCTGCTGTCTGAGCAAATACTGGGTTTTGACAGAATTTAAATATGTTGAAGAGTATATTTTGTTTTAAAGTCAAAATTTAATCAAACATGTGAAATCTAGTTATCGCATAATCTTATCAAAAAACGGAATTAGAAATTATCAATTAGATCATAGCTAAAAGATGCTCATGACCATCAAGAACATGGTAATGAACCAACTTAATTATGGACATTTTCATATCCATGAATATGTTCATGAACATGTTTTTGAAATTCATGAACATGCTCACGAACAACTTTATGTTCAGAAATGGCCATTTTACAATCATGAAAAACATTAAGCCAGTTCTTGAATGTGTTATCTATAAGCATCAATGTAGGGTTGAAGAAAGTCAGATTTTTCTGTTGTGTTGAGGTGATTGTTATCCCAGCCTTACACAATATACCATAGTATTACAAAGTTAGTTGGCTGGCAGGGCAAATCTATCAAGTCCTATATGTCATAAACGCCTGAGGTTCATTCAACACTGGGAAAACTCTATTGAAAACGAAAGGAAGATCATTTATTTCTCAACCATATTTTGTAAAATGTCTGTTGCAATTTGAAAGAATTTTGAAAAGCATTTGGAACTATATCAAACCAAGAAGAATATCCACGGATCAAAACTAGACGCATAAATAAGTTTTATAAGTGCTCCAGATATCTAAAAAGGAAAATTCTGTAAATCCTTTTCTGTAGATAAACATTAGAATCATCTCCTTGAGATACTAAGTTATCTTTTATAAACATTGTGTCAAGGGTTCAATGCAATATATAGTAAGTGCTTCATATTTGTGAAACAAGAAGCCTTTCTATAGTCTTGTTTTGAACCCAAGGTATATTGTTGGTAAGTATTTTATATTAAGTATTCCAATCTTTTTACATTGAGGGTTCAATGCAAAACTATAGTAGGAAGTACTTCATGTTCATAAGCATAAAGAACATCATCATTAATGGAGATGAACTTGTCCATTAATATGGTCATAAACATATTCTTAAAACTAAGGACAAGCTTCTAAATGTATTCATGGACATGGACATATCCATGAATATGCTCATGAACATTTTCTTATATCCTTCACAAGGTAAGTTTGTCTGGTGATACTTCAATGAATGATGCATGAATTGTTTGTTTTGATCGCTGGGATATCACTAAAACATCATTTAAGGTTGTCATAAATCCATTAAACAAATAAGCTATTGCCCACCATATTGTATTTCGTGACTGTCATAAAATGGTTGAACATTATCGATGGATGTAAAGCTCACAGTCAATTGAACTGTTTTCTAAACAAGAATCGTTCTTGCTAAGGCTGAACTCCATTGTGAGTTTTAAGATTTATCTAAACAAAATTACAAAGTCAATGTGAAGATGGGTAGAAACCAATGCGGTTAAATGTGATACAAGAAAAAATTATGAAACATAAGAAAATGTTTATGGTGAAATCTTTTATCATTAAATTTCCACAATAACTTTACTTTCAAGTGTGTTCCTCATTAGAAAAACGATTCCATAGCAGCTTGCAATAGGGCATGATACTTTGCAACTAATTAAACCAATTAATATAACCTTGTATAAATATTGAAATAGATCCGAATTTAAAATATCCCAAATTGGCATTTGCAAAATTCAAATATGTATTTTCATGTAATTCTGGCTAGAAGTCTTTGTTTAAAAAGGAATAATTGCACATTGCAAGTAATTCCTCCTTTTCCATAACGGTTCCTGAATGTTCTGCTGGAGATGCATCAAAACATGTGTATCAAAATGTTGAGAAATGGATGGAGACATTCTTTACATACTCTTTTATTCTCGTCCACATCAACATTTGATCAACTGGCAGCGCTCAAATAACTTTTCAGGGGCAACCAAAAAGATTACTTGTAAAAATCAATTTCTCCTTTTCATAAATTTCTTTCATCTAGAAAATTTGAGCAATATCTTTTTCGAATTACACAACCTTTTCATACTTTGAAGAAATATGTCACAAAATTGAAAGTAATAGCTGATGACAACCATTCACAACTTCCTTCTAAACATAAACATTTGCAATTTAGGTGCAATACTAAATAGATTAAGTGCTTCATATCATTTCTTATTTCTTTTTAACGTTTAACCATCTTTTGAGGAAGCATCAGTCTGTTATGCATATAATACAGGCAAAATCTTATCTATAGATGGAAAAGTTAAGTATAATAACAACCAAAGCAGTGCTTTTTTTGTGTTATATAACAGAGGCCTATAAAAGGCACCTACCCAATTGATAATTACTTTAAAATCATGAAGTTTTCCCATAAGATTCAAAGTCACACCAGCGTTTTGGTTTCCCAAATCAACATTTTCAGCAATTAAACTTCCCAAAGTTAACAAGCCTAGGCTTCTTCCCAGTGCAATGGCAAAAGGCCCTGTTTTGTAAACTGGAATTTGCTATAAATCCATTATATGGACAGGACAAGAAAGAGATTTGGCATTTACAGACAAGTAAAGTTAATTCAGGTCATATTTTGCTACCTCTGTCAACGTTTCAACTTTCATCTTAATGAGGTAAGAGGTTTAATGACTCTTGAGGGAAAATATTTATAAAGCCAGTGGAAATGTAAACAGCACGATTGATTGAAGGCACTCCTCATATGGAAAATGATATTCTCCGTGCAAGCATCATTATTGTACTTAATAGAATTATACATCTGATGAGGCTTCCAAGCGAAATCCCGCTAACAGATGACCGACGCTAAATATACATAACACAGTCTTGTACCACCAATTAGATTGAATATCCGATGCCTGTAAAAAATTACCTTCTATGATTGCGGGTTATAGAAAGATAAAAGCAGGCATTGGAGTGGACAGAAATTGAACTTCAATGTGTCAAGAAATTCAAGCAATATAATACTTTTCTCTGGCAAAACACTATAGAACGCTGAATGATTAATTTGAATTGATTTGCAAGACTTGATAGTTCAGATTAGCTCTATTTTACCCTCATTGATCTTTATGCTTTTTTTTTTTTAGATAATATCTACACAAAGAAATTCCCTTTGCTGAGAAAAGGAAAACATGAACACTCGACAATACAGAGTTAACCCATATCCAAACAATAACGACATTTGACCACTTTGTTGCAGACGACTCTGGCAATCATTATGGGAAAAGGAGAAATTGCTCTTAAAGAGCAATTTCTCATTTTCCCCCAATGTTTTCTGTCCTATCAGACCATTATTTTCCAATTTTGTCACATCTTGAAATGGTGTCTGCCGCGAAACTCTTTCAATTTGGGATAGTCGAAAATTTGGTGTTTGGTAAAGGGTTAAGGTAGAGAAACCAAGATTTCAGCACCATTTCAAGTTCATCCTTATTACCCTTTTACCCTCATGACAAAATATCCAAATGATCCTTACTGAAAATTGTTCTGCAACAAACAACCACTTTCATATTGATGAAAAAAAAAAAGCATCTTTATTGTAAGGGCAAAAACCATGAAACAAAAATAATATCGCTGATAATGGACAGTCAAGTCATTAAATGGACTGGTACACTGTATCAAAGGTCCATGTAAGAGACATATTCCTTCATCTACTTTCTTTATATTTATTTCCTAAACCTTAATTGTTGGTACTCATTAGAATCGTCCAGATATCACCAAAATAGGGCTTTCCTATCTTTTTTTGAAATATCATACATGTGCAAGTCGCACAAAAACTCCTGCATATCTAGACAATTGGGGATGAAGCTTCTTAAATATTTTTGAGCCTAAGTTATGGGTTAAAACAAAGATTATCTGAACATAGAAAATGATCATTCATATCCATAGCGAATTTAAAATAAATATTCATGTTTTTTCAGGTAATCATCCAGTATTGCCCAAAGCCATATCTAGAATGAAATGCAAGACTGTAGTAAGTGCATAATGTTCATAAAGTACTTACTTGATTTGAACCTTACATTTTTACCCTTGCTGTGCTCCATTATAGGGCTGTTTCACTCTTATTTTGTATGTGTTAGCATATCAAATATTGACAACTCAACAAAACTATAGTGGGAATAGTAGAAAAAGCTCATGACAAGCAATTTGTCCTATTTTAACAATGATGTCCTCATATTTGTACTTTTCCTCTGCTGTATTTTTTTGGGGAGGGGGGGGGGGAGAGGGAATGCATGATGTTTAACACTGTATCAACAATTTTTCTGTTATGTTACGGCTTTCCTGTGCTCTGTCTCGCCAAAGGTCCCTCCAATGACACCAGTGGTGCCTGTAGGACTCAAACTTGGGACCCATGAGTTCTAAGTCCTCCACCTTAATTAACCACTGGGCCATGCAGGACCCTGAACCATTAATCTGAGCTAAATAGCCCAAGTCATCTGTATTGGAAAAAGAACAAACATCATCAATGGATTGGTCAATCTTTTCACCAAAAGTAGACAAACTAGCCGATATAAAGGCTATCGTTTTCATTACTGTGTGAGATGCTGTACAATTATCCCAGTCATAAATGTCCCGCTTAACGACAAACCAGATCTCATGTCAATATAACCTCAGTCTGGCTATACAGAGAGCAGAATCTCTGTCAATAATGGTTCAATTAAGCTTCAACAACAAATCAAATCTGTGTCTAAAAAAGCTTGCATTGGCATCATTGATGTGTGAGGAAATAAAAGTCCTGATTCATGAATCACAAAAAACCATATTGATGACCATTATCAGTGTTCTCAATAAGAACAGAGCGCAGGCCAAAATGAGCGTTCAAATTAGATTTTGGCCATTTTAAATTCGATGAGATGTCAAGAGTGGCCTGTTCAGATTTCGTTCAACCAATTCCTTATAACACTGCATTATAATCCACTTGATCCTAAATCAGATGTTTTTTTAGGAATGACAAAGACCCAAATGATAATTAATTTGATCATTAATCTGTACTCTATTTTCAACAAATTCATCCAAAGTGTGATAATCAAACAAGAGCGCTTATATCCTCCTCTTATGTTTTAAACAAACCTGTCTAATTATGTTGATGATGTGATTTTATCATTTCATCTCTTACAAATACATAATTTTGGTCAAAAGGCAATCTAATCAGTGTCTTGTAAAGACTGTGTGCAAACCAACAAGTTCTAAGACACACATCAGCAAAATCAATTGTTTATTGCCCAGCTCGTACAAAAGCCTTCACATTTAAGTGAATTTTTACTGTAATTTCATATATAACCATTATACGGACAACTTCAGAAAAGAATTTTGCATACAAGTTAATCAAAATCAGAGTTCGCTACCCTTGGCCATCTTAACCAATTTGTCGCACAGGACCCCCTGTGCAATACTGTTGAGCAATAAATAGTCAAATAAATCAAATATTGTTGATAACAGCTTTAAACTTAGTCTCGATTGCTAAAAGGGTATTTTTTCCTTTTGTTAGTGTTTTCTAAAGACTTTTTCAGCAGAAGGCGAAGGTTTACTTGCTCTAGTGTAATGGGTTAACCCATTACCAAACAATAACAACATTTGACCAAATTGTTACAGACGACTCTGGAAAACGTGAGAAAAGGAGAAATTGCTCGTGACGAGCAATTTTTCCTTTTCCCACAATGTTGTCTGTCCTATCAGGAGATTATTTTCCAATTTTATTTCAATTTGAAATGTCGCCTGCAAACTCTTTCAATTTGGGACAGTTGGAAATTTGACGTTTGGTAAAGGGTTAACACCATCAGATAGATGGGAAAGAAAAGGCAACTGTCAAATAACAATATGTTAAAGTTCTCGTCTTTTTTTGCATAAATGATGGAACAGTTCTTGGCTCGGGAATATTGATCAAACACATTCAGAAGCGGTCCTAGTCCCTCTGCACACGTAAAATGACATAAAACTGCGCTCCAGATAACGGGGAATTAATCCTTCCCAGAAACCTTTGCTTATCTCATAATAAAGGTTTAATGCAAGACTATAGCAAGTCCTTTACAAAGGTTAAGGACTTGCTATAGTGTTGCATATAACCCTAGTTATTGACATTTTGGTCTAGTTGAAATTGAAAGGAACAACAAATGACAATGAAATAGTCCTTAGCCCTTATAGTTTTGAAACCAACTTCATGTGTATGCAAACGGGTTAGATCCAAGTAAACTGATGGCTGACCTGTGATCTAACTTGTTTGCTACCTTGAATATCTTTCCTTAACAAAATTAAGCAGATATTTTTGGTTTTGGAAAGCAGATGACACAAAAATTTAGCTTTAGAAAATTACCCAGCATTGTGAGTGTTATTTTTGCATTTTCTCTTTTACCTTTTTGTATGGTGTTGTTTAACGCCCAATTAACAATTTTTCAGTGATGTAATGGCGTTCCTGGATTAACCAGCACTAGGCTAGGGTTATGAAGTGACTCACCAAAGGTCACTCTCACAAATGTTCCCTCAAGTTGCCCATAGAAAGCATTGTTGAAAATGGAGCACCTGCTAATCACAAACATGTCAAACTTCTAGCAGGATTTTCACTTGAACCCTTGATTTATACTAATTTGGGGGACTTTTGACCCCATATATATTATACATTTAATACACCAGTAGGAGCTTTCGTAATGGCTTTGGTCAAGTATTAAGAGAGTTAAAGAAAAAACCTTTAAGGCACTATTTTAGTGTGGTCGCCTAAAACCAGGGTAAATGCACCATAACTGTCAGTCCTAATCTGACCTTTACAACTGGAAAGGTCATATGCTGTACGAAGATGACAGTTTATGCAGTTGCATTAAAGCTGTTAAGTGGTTTCATCAGAATGAGGCTAAATAAACTGTACACATGTTGACATTATTGATGTCTTTATTAGACCACTAGGAGAATATTCCAAGTAAACAATGTTAGACGGTTTTCCTAATACAGATGAAAACAATCACTTCTTATAGTAAACTAAATTTGATATTAAACAGTGTGGTGGGTGTTTAACACTGTGTAAACAATTTTTCAGTTATGTAACAGCTTTCCTGGATAGATCAGTACTAGGCTAGGGCTCTGAAGTGACTTGCCAAAAGACACTGCCACGCAACCAGAGGTGTCGGTGGGGCTCAAATCTTAGACCCCCGAGTTCTAAGTCCGCCACCTTAATCACTGAGCCACGCAGGACCCTAACTACATTTGAACACTTTGTAACAAGAATCTGAATATCAAGCATATTACCCATTTTCCTTGAGAAAAATTAAATCAACTGCGAAAACATTGTGACTAAACGTCATTATACATTCTGATCATTATACTTTATGGCCCAGTCATATAGCCCGGCCAATGAGGTTCACATTAGCCAGTGATGCGATTTTCACCGAACTCAGCCAAACACTGGCCAGACACCGGCCGGACATCTGTGGCGTTTGTTGCTTAAAACCGCATCGGTGGCAGCTCAGTGAAATTTTGACTTTGGAGCTAACTTTCACCGGTCTCTCACTGGGCTTCCTCATTGCAGCTCATATTGGAACCTTGCTTGAGCCAGTTCGTGTTCAAGCAGTGCCATTCGCAGTCTCCTCGGTGCAGCCATAGTGATGAACTGACAATATCAGGAAGGAAGAACAGAAAAGCTTGGCACCAAAGTCCATTCTACATCGGACGAGCATCTGCCGGTCATTGTTCAAAGCCTGTTAACAACCCGCCCGGCCATCGCACGGTGTCCTGTTACCTGCTCAGGTACCGGCCAACCTCCGGCCCGTAGTACGTTGCTGCCACATGGGCAGAAAAAAACCTCCCATTTTGAGACAGACTCCGTACGGTCACCGGCTGGTTTTTGGTCGGTCGCCTGAAGACGCCGGACGGAATCTGTTCACGCCACCGAGCTCTGCTTCCGATGAGGAGAGCTCGGTGGCACCAAAGAAATCCTCCGAGCTCTACCAATGCCGGACATCGGCCAGGCTATGTGACTGGGCCATTAAACAATGATGTTTTTCCAAATTGGCCACAATCGTGTAAATATCCATCATGCAGTTTCCTTCTCATTCCTTTGAATTGTGAGTCAAAGTAGAAAGTAAAAACCTGACACAACAGTGCAAAAGAATTAAAAGCATATGACTTTATGAAAAAGGGTTGATACTCTATATTGACAAACTTATTGTCAACTTGAAGTAATTATTTCTTTTTACATCATATCAGATTATGTTCAACACACAAACACTTTTGCAGCAAAATTGAATTGTCAGTTCTAAAATATTAATGTTCTCTTTTTAATTAACAAGGTGGTTGCAATAAAGAGGGTTGTGTCAGTCTATTGCATGAAATATTTTTAAAAGTAAGTTAATCATATTTTCAAGGTACTTTAAAGAACAATCAAGATATGAAAGTTAAACAAAAGAAATATAGAAATAAGCTCGAGTAATAGTTTAATACACATCATTAAGGGCTAAATGCAAGACTGAAGTAAGTTCTTCACATTAAAAAGGTTAAGTGTAAGACTATAGCAAGTCCATTACATAAAAAGGTTCAGTGTAAAACTGCAGTAAGTCCTTCACATTAAAAAGGTTCAGTGCAAGACTTTAGTAAGTCCTTCACATTGAAAAGGTTCAGTGTAAGACTGCAGTAAGTCCTTTACATAATAATGGTTCAGTTCAAGACTAAAGTAAGTCCCTCACATAATAATGGTTTAGTGCAAGACTTTAGTACGTCCTTCACATTAAAAAGGTTCAGTGTAAGACTGCAGTAAGTCCTTTACATAATAATGGTTCAGTTCAAGACTATAGTAAGTCCCTCACATAATAATGGTTCAGTTCAAGACTATAGTAAGTCCCTAACATAATAATGGTTTAGTGCAAGACTTTAGCAAGTCCTTCACATTAAAAAGGTTCAGTGTAAGACTGTAGTAAGTCCTTCACATAAAAAGGTTCAGTGCAAGGCTCTAAGTAAGTCCTTCATATAATAATGGTTTAGTGCAAGACTTTGTAAGTCCTTCACATTATAAAGGTTCAGTGTAAGACTATAGTAAGTCCTTCACATAAAAAGGTTCAGTGCAAGGCTCTAGTAAGTCCTCCACATAATAATGGTTTAGTGCAAGACTTTGTAAGTCCTTCACATAAAAAAGGTTCAGTGCAAGACTACAGTAAGTCCTTCACATAACAATGGTTCAGTGCAAGACTTCAGTAAGTGCTTCATATTTACGAAGCACTTGCTAAAGTCTTGCATTGAACCCTAAATATGTGTAACACTTAGTACTGCACTGAAACCCTCTGACCTCTTGTCTGGAGGTCTACTGTCTGCTTATAAATACTATCAATTTTGACCCGTCACAAACCCCCCACATTAGGTTAATAGGTCCAAGTGAAGTTTGTGTTCTCCTATGTTTCCCTCAATAATAGGAAGCTATTCCCCCAAGCCGAACATCAAACGGCCCAAAGAATTCAATTACCAATACAAGATGCAATATCAGGACTTCTGGCCGGAAAAACATGTTTCTGCTGTAATGCCCTCTTCGACTTTCTCCCTGTTTACCCATACCCTCATGCAGTAACTTGTAATTTGTTTGTAAGGTGTTTAAATCTGCATTTACAATTTTTCATCTATGTTAAGGCTTTCCTTTTATTTATTTTTTTAATGGTGTTTGACGCCATATCAACAATTTTTCATCTAAGTAACGGCTCTCATGGATCCATCAGTACTAGGCAAGGGCTCTGAAGCGACTTTCCAAAGGTGCTCCCATAAAAACAGAGGTGCCAATGGGGCTGGAACCCGGGACCAAAAATTCTTAATTCCAGCATTTTGAGGGTTAAGTCAAGAACTGGGCATGTGATGTCTTAGAAGTGTAATTTTCCGGAAAACTTGAATACAATGAAAGTGATGGTGGACATATCCTGATAACATGGTAACAGAGATACTCCATCCATCATAAGGCTTGTTACTGTCAGCCTGGGAATAATGTGACACATTCCCCATGAAGGAAGTTTGTGAAGCGCCCAAATTCAAACACCAGCAATGCGGTACCCAAAGCAATGAGTAGTAGATCAAGAAAAACAGCAAGATGTACAATTTATAAATATTGCATAGATAACATTATGACAAAAGGATCGCAACACATTGGCAATGATAAAAAGCTCATCGAGTGCAAAGTTATCCTTTTGTCAAAGTGGTTTCCTGTTACTTCCGCAGCAGATGCATCAAAGGTAGGTATTATCATAATTATGGGTAATGTGTTGATACAAAAATCGACTATTTCAGCCAAAAATCCCAAAATAAAATAAGCATCACTGAATAATAAATCTTCAAATTAAGGTTAATTGCAGACAACAATTATAAAGTTTGAAAAAGGTATGTTACTGATTTTAAGGTAGAAATCATTCTGATGAATTCTGATAAAAGGAGAAATCGCTTGTCACAAATTATTTACCTATACATCTCAGTGGTTTCTTATTTCTTCTGCAGAATATTTAGTAACGTTATGTATTTTGTAATACGGGGTTTAGTCATGGTTAAATAAAAATTACGGAAATATCATTTAAATTCAGCAAGGGAGGTAAATCTTTCGAAAAACTGTTTGCTGTTGTAGTGCTGCCGATGTTTTCATCAAGCATGCCAGGGAAGTGAATAAAATACTTCTTTATAGCAATTATTAACCGTCCCCCCTTATTCTAAAAAAAAGAAATTAAAAGTGAGGTGGCATTTCCCCATTTCCTTTTGATTTTTAGAATAGAAACTGTTAAACCAATTTATACCATAGGTCTAGAGTATCGAAATGAGTTTCCACAATGAAATATTTAGAGAAAGAAAAGTTGGCAAAGTAAATAAAAGTTTTGTATGGACGTCTGTTACAAGGTTGTCTGGTGTTTTTTTTTCAATTCTAATGGTAACGAAATGAAAAACAAAATGAAGCCAAAATAAGGGAACATTGCCAACTTCCAAGCCACACCTCATTTGATATTGTTTTCTCATCCACAAATCTGCATGTAAAAGGTGAACTACTTTCAACCAATCAGACAATAACTAACATTTGAAATGTTGCAAGAAATAAGTAAAAATAACCAAGTAACTCATATACTAGGAGTTCAAAAGACGTATTATAAATACATATTCCATGATGTTACGTAGGTTTTCTGATAATCAAACTCAACATGAGCTTTCGACAAAAAAGATGAATGACTTTAGACATCTGAGCTTTCGTCAAACAACTCACAAATGTTTTGTGAAATATCAAATATTTCAAACTTAAAAAACAAAAAAAGAAATGCAATACCAAACAAAAAATTAAAAAGGCAAACAAATCAGTTCTTTCATACATCTGAATGCCTGACTGACACACATCAACCCAATATTGATCCATACTTTTTGAGGGTCTGGGAGTAAAATTACCAGTAAAGATAGATACACACATAGAGTATTGACCCTTTCCACTATAACCCTTTCCCAAACAACAAATTTTAAACTGTCTCAAATTGAAAGAGTTTGCAGACGACATTACAAAATGTGATGAAATTGGATAATAATCTTCTGATAGTGCAGAAAACATTGTGGGAAAAGGATAAATTGCTCATCACGAGCAATTAATCCTTTTCCCACAATGTTTTCTAAAGTCGTCTGCAACAAAATGGTCAAATGTCGTTATTGTTTGGGAAAGGGATAAACAATCTAATATCATGTATATGGTAACATGATTAAAGAACACAAGGTATTAGGATATGTTGCATGTTTACCCTTAGATTGCTGGGTAATTTTCTAAAAATAAATCTTTGTGTTGTCTGCTTTCCAAAACTTTAAATATAAGTTTAATTTTGATGAGGAAAGATACTGAGAGTAGCAAACAATCAAGTAGTTGGCGACTGACCTTTGATCTAACCTGTTTGCTACTCTGAGTATCTTTCCTCATCAAAATTAAGCAGATATTTAAGGTTTTGGAAAGCAGACGACACAAAAATCTATTTATAGAAAATTACCCAGCATTCTAAGGGTTAAGTAAAAAAGAAAAGGCCCTGAAAGAGCAATAATTATACACACCTAACAGTGCCTGGAATAAGCGACTTTTGAAGATCCGGATCACTCTCTCTATGGCATTCTTCAAAGGCTTGTCCTGTGGATTGGTCAGTCGCCCATGATAATCCTCCAGCAATTCAAGAGCCCTGTGGGCATCTGAAAAGGATATAAAATAATATATGTTCAAACTGATTTACTTTATATCGAACTTGAATACATATCAACAAATATAAGGTTTGAAAAAAATTATAAATAAGATAACAAGAGAAACTCTTTCCACTCGCATTCTCAGTACAAGGATCTATATCTGATATCAAAAGTATATTTAATTCTACGTCATGTTTAAAGTATTTCAGTTATTCTATGACATTTCTTGGATTTCACAAGTACTAGGCATGGTTTTATAGTGTCTTGCCCAAGGACACTCCCACAAAAGAAAATCCTAGGGTTGCTGGTGAGGATCAAACCCAGTAACCCTGTGGCACAAGTCTTACACTTAACCACAGAGTCACAAAGAACTAAGTTAAACGAATATATTTTCATTTGGATATGTAGTGCTAAAGAACAGCTGTTGAGGAATTCTGTGCAGTTATATCACACTCTGTTTACTCCGCTATCATAATTAGCATTTATTAAAGAAGAATTCAGCGATAAAGGTAGTTTAAGCCAAATATATGACACACGTTCCCATAGCGTAGAGAATACAACAATGGTGTTCGTGGCACTGCAGAAGTCACAGGGACCTGGTTTTTCCGTTATGTCATTGCGTGACCTAGTTTGTACCTCTGTAAAAAGTGCAAAAGTATGCCCCACTATCACGACCTCTGGGTTACATCGGAATAAACTCCAAACAGGACAAATTGTTTCCTCTCAAAGGTTACAATGCAGTAAATTCAAATCAAAGTGGCAAGTGTGAAATCTTTATTGGAAAACTAAGAAATAAACATAAAATCACACACATATTCGCAGAGGATAGATGTTGTTCTTTCTAATGCTAACATGAACAACAATGAAACTTTAAAAAGATTAGTCAGAGGATCATGTGCCCAATGTTTATGATCTCATGTCTAAACAAGATGGCTGCACCAATGCCGAAAAGCTATTTTTGCTTTTTCACCTCCTTTTGCCAATGATAGCCATGTTGTGTACCCTGTATGAGTTGGCCATCAACATTTTGGTGGTATAAAATAACCCATTCTTTATAACAGCTTCATGTTTGACACTCAGCAGAGAAATCACAGTCAATGGGTGCACATGTCCAAAACATGCCTTGAACTGCAATTTCTCTGCCGAGCAATCATTGCAGATGCAGGCAGTCAACAGTTCTTTCATTAAAACATCGAAACAGCAAAAAAATAGGGAATAAGAATTCATGTACATAAGGAGTAGATTATGATATCAAATATATAGGCTCTACTTGCATACATGTAGTGTTGCTTCTGATCTTAGTTAAACTTAACACATTCTTTTTTCATGCAAGGTTTTCATTAAAATTTGATGTGATAGATCCAGGTTGAGATCTAAAAGATTCAGCCAGACAACCCTCTTTCATCAGACTTTATGACTTGGCATGATACAACAGGTTCAGAAGGGATTTTAACTGATGGTTTGCGTGTACAGTTTGTTCTTCATGAAAACCCTTTTAGTTTAAACTTATTAATTTGCATCGATTGTGAAACAAGTTCTTACAACTTAGATTAATCACTCTCAATTCTGCTTCCTCAATGAATACATAACCAGTACTAGCGCAGATGTGGATTAATGAAAGTTCGCAAGGCAGATCCCGGTTTTCACGGGATTCGAACCTACGACCCTAGTGTCCAGAAGCCGATGCTCTACCCCTGGACCACTGCCCTCCACAAGGACCCTGTTCATGGGTAATGCAAATTCAAATGCAAACTCCTCTTTAAGGTATTATTGATCTTCTTCGTCATTGGCGAAGGTGCAAAGCAACTGTCTGTATGATCATGCAAGCGATCATCATCAAAGCTACATAATTTAAGTTGCTGTGTAAGTGTGTGTGCTCATTATGTGCAATTATTCCTTGACACGGTTGTGTATCACCCATTAATGATTATCAAAGACAATTCAACTTCTTTTGTCATCTGTTGTTCCTTTGAATTTGGGCCCAGTCGTAAGGTTGTGTGAATGGAAAAAGCATTCAGAATTGTATATATCAACGATACTAGCCTATGAATCATTTACTGGTTCCACAGTAACTTGCGTTGGATGTTCATGGCTGGGCCCGTTTCAAAATAACACCGCTACGGTGTGTATATATAATGCCTGTCTGAAGATTCTTAGCTATGCTATCAAAATAAAGCTTACATAATCATAATTCTTGTTCCGGAGAAGAACAAAATTCTCTCTCAACTTACCTTGTTTCCTAACCGGCATAGTTGAAATATTTGGAATATCTCGAGATAATTTTACACTGCTCACACCCACTAACGCGATCCGCTCGTTTGACACGGTTTATGGCAATATGCAAACCAATTATCCTCTCTACAAATGCGCAAATTAAAATGTATCTGCTGTCGACTTTCTTAATGAGCAAAAAACGAGTAAATTCACATTATTTTGATCCTGAGGTCCAAGGGATTCCCCACTTTGATTTCAATATGGCGAATCGTTGAATAGATTTGATCACGTGACCTGGGAGAAATTGATGTTGTTCAAAGTGTAAATAATGCATTTATTTATATCTTTTTCATTTGACGTAAATTATCTAGCAATGAAAAATAGATCAATTTCATATTTTTATTGCTATTTAAATTTGTAAGAAACACGGGTGTAGTATCGTACTTATTTGTGTTTGAACCTAACAGAAGGTACAGGATGTTTTATCTCCCTTATTATGTACAGTGTGTGGTCAAAATTATTGACCAAATATTTGGCGGGAATTTTCAATTATTTAGCTCTAGTTGAAAACTGACGTAAATGTGGTGTGAACGGTGGTGTAAAGCTTGACCCTTTAATGTAATATTTGTGACAGAATAAAGGATTTTCATGGCAAGAAAAAAATGAAATTGAGAAATTGTCCTCTCCATATATTTTACTTCTATCGCTTGAGCTTCTAAAATCCACATTATAAACAACAGCAAGATCAGAGCTAATATGCATCTTGTAACCTAAAAGTACATTCTAATCGGTTGCGTATTTTCGATCGGACATACTTTCACATCTTATAACATATCAAATGGCTATGATTTATTAAGGATAGACCTGGGTAATGAAGAAAAATCAGAATAACAGAATTAAAGATTAAACAAACCAGATGCCACTTTAAAATCAAGTTTCATTTTATAATAATCTTTCCTGGATTATAATTTGTATTTGCCAACCACATTTATGAAATTTTGAATTCTATGTGATTTATATTTACATCTTATCATGTATTAGGTACTTATGAGTAAATATTCAATCTGATGATAATCAGATTATTTGCACATTTCCAAAGATGCAAAGTTCAATTACAAACTTCTTGTGAAAGTATCTCTTACAATGAAATTTATAAAACTGTTTTAAGGACTTCTTAATTTGGAACAGAGTCAAAGATATGTGGTAGCTAAATATTCATATTAGAAAGCTAACTATCCTTTTTGTATATTGCCGATATTGGCAGCGTTTGTTGTTGTTGTTGTTGTTGTTGTTGAGTAGAAATATTCATCGTCTTGCTTTTCGGAGAACCCAATGTTGTAAATGGCTCTTTATTTTGTTAATTAGATCTTTGTCAGTCCGTATTTTAGCCTCATCGGTGATTGTTTGTCAATGACATCGTTGTAATTTCCTTTAGGCATGTGCCTACACTTTTATATCAGGAAGCAAAACAAACAAACAAAATTGAAAACGCAACAGAAATGGCATTTATTTCCTGCTTTTACAAAATATATTTCTGTGCTACAAATAATTACCAGAACGCACCAGCGATTTCAAATTGCATTTTTTCGGTGGACCATGCCCCCATGCCCCTTACATGCATACACATTCACTTCAGTCAAGCTATGCCCCTGGGATGTAGATGTATAAACTGTATTCAACCTGCGTTTTGAGTGGCAAGTAACTTCATTTTACAATTACAATAATTCATCCAAAAATTATGCTGTCTCAATTAACATAGAGATTTTATACACGAATTTCCAGAACTGGCGTTGATCGATTCAGTGTTTTTCGAAAAGTTTATTCGATTAATACGATCTGATGTCAAACAAACACGCCTGTGGATTGCAGAAAACATGTTTATAAATTGACATTCAGGTTTCCTTGGAAAATTGAGTAAGATAGAGGACTATCAATCAGTTGCATGTGTTCTATATTTGAATTTTAACCTTACATTAGTGTATCACAAGTATCCACTCCCAAAACACAGTACAACTCTATTTGTCATTCATAGAACCCGTGACATTGGCATGCAAAATGATGGGTGGGGTAACTGACAATGCCGGCAATGAATCTAAATTTTATCTGTACTACAGTTAATATTCATATAGTTCATATAGTTTTTAGCCAGATGTATACTGAAAACAGGAACAGACATCTTTGTCTAGATTTATGTCCTTGTAAAGGTATCAAACGCGGATAATCAGGGTATCTGGTTTTCTTGGTCAGGTTAATTCCCTCATTATTTTGCTTGTTTTCATTTGGTGTACAGGGCTCACTCTTGAACGTCCAAGTACATGTTCCTACGTTAACCCACTGGTGTTAGACTTACCAAAGAGAAAATTACCTGTGAGCAAAACACTACCTTAGAGACAAACACATTAAGAAATAAGTGACAGGCTAGAAAATGTGTCTTGCCAAAGGGCACTCTACAATCAAAAAGTTGATTGCCATTACTTGCCCTGGTGATGTGGAAGCATTACAAATTTGTTGAAAGTCTATTTCCTGTTGAAATAAAAATAGATCTGACACTACACATGTCTAGAATAGCATTTAATTTTGAATAGTTACTTAGATATAACTGAACAATTTATGAAAACCAGCTGATGACTAAACTGTTGTCTCACACACTTCTGCAAATGTAGTCAATCTTGTTTCAAGAGACCACACTAAGAGGAGCAAGATTTAAGGTGCATTAATTGCTTAATTTCATACGCCACTCATTCTGAAGGCGTTGGTAGTAAAAGCTGTCTAATTCATTTGTGTCCTTCTACATCTTCTTTGATACGTTGTTCTGTCATACTTGACAATTACACAATGGTGCGGCGATTAACTTTGAGAAAAATATTAAAGACAAAGTGAAATGATAGAAAAGTAAGAAGAATAGTGGACAAGATAATCTTGCCAATAGTAAAAGTAAAGAAAAATAGAAAATTTTTCTAGGCTCCTTTCGCATTATCAGAGAAAGTCCTGTATTTATTTGATCTCATACTAGGTTACCGGTGTTAAATCTATCTAACATAGTGAAGCCAGTAGACAGCGAGGAACCAGTTTACTGATCGTTATGTTGCGATTTATCCCAAACTGATTTCAAAGTCAATAGACCCTTGGCATCTTCAAACATTTGGTAATCTCGGTACCATAGATGCGTTTTACTATTTGCAACAATGAGCGTCCGCTTTAAGACAAAATGAAGAAATAAAAGCTAGACATCAGAGATTTTTAGGCCTGTTTCTCATAAGTGGAGATGAGCATTAAAGTTTTTGAAGTGAGCGATGTTGGTTTTGCTTTTCTGACACCTTGATTTGCGAGATTTTACTGTTAACTATGCCATTTTCTGTGATATTTTCTCTGACTAAGTCTGTGTTGTTTTTCGTTGCTGTCATTCAGAAAGATGTTACAGTTTAAACCTTTTGACTGGATCTGGCATCCAGATAGCTTTACTTGCTGCAACAATAAAACTTGGATACTGTTGGAAATTGCATAAAAATGTCTGATAAGACAGTAATGTTTGCATCAATAGCCCAACTGTGCAAAATGTAGATGCTTTGGTGAAGAATGCAGTTCATGGCTTAACCCAGAAGAAAACTAGCAAACCAGTTTCCTTAGCCAGAATAGAGAAAGGCTTCATGTTTTGTAGAAGTACAAACAATTATAGCTTATAGAAATAGATTGAACTTTACATAGATAGCATGTTTTTTGTTTCTTATCATAATATATATGTGGTACATATTCAGTTAAAAGGTAATTGAAGTGATGAGAGACTGCTTACATTACATTGAAAGAAGATTTTGCACACAATGAACAACATTGAAAGAAGACTTTGCACACAATGAACAACCTTTTTTGTCTCAATCTCATTGATATTTGTAAATCAACTGTTCCAAATGTCAATGTTTGTTGTTATGCTTTTTAAATAAGTATATCTACTTGTTAATGTTTTTTCCTGAATATAACATTAAATTCCTTTTAAACACAGTTTGGGCTAGTAAACTGTGGTTTGGGCTAGTGAAAAATCCCATCTGGTAGCCCGAATGGGCTAGTGGTTTGAAATTGAATTTCGCACACTGGAATGGGCACTTAAAACAAGATCACCTGTACTGTCTGTCCTTCAGAAGATGCCAAATAGTTGTACTGGAGTTGTATCAAATTTTAAGTTCTGTCTAGGGCACAACCTTAAATGAATCTTGTGTCAATTTAGATTTCTTACACAAACATCAAATAAATCATAAAAATATCTTAGAGCGATTATGGATTAATGTAAGATAGGACATGAAAACAAATATTGTATCTGGAATGTTCTCCCAAACCTGGACTCTTGTAGATAAATCTCTTTGTGTTGTTGGATGAAACCAAATTAATCATTGTAAAACTTTTAGACCAATCCAGTTAAAAGGGGTAATGCCTGTGCAAATTCTTTCAACACTGTTATCGTTGCTAATCGCTACAATGATTATTTTGAGCGGACATGAACTAGGATCTGTCTAAAAGTTTTTGATCAATGCATATAAAAAACATGATATAGTAAAAACCCTTTATTTAAACCATCAATGTAAAGAACTAACTGTTTAGGTGTGACAAATTATAGATAAAACTTAATTAATGTTGTTATTCTTCATCGCATTCAATTTTCAATGACTTTCTTTTACAAGCAGAATCATGGCGAAACCAGACGCTTCCTCACCTGACCAGATGTTTGGTAGGAAAGGTGATGTGAGAATGATCACTAAAGATCAGAACCTGCCTAGAGGAGCGATTAGATTGACGAAACAACAAATCATGGATATACAGAATGCAAAGATTAAAAAGTGGAAACCATCCTGGGATGTGTGAGTGTTCCATGATAGGTATTTCTCAAGATAAAAAGAGGGAAAGAGGATTGATTGAAAATCTTGAGGCCATTCACAATGTGATTTGGTTTAAACCCTTTTTCTCCAGTAAATCACAATTTGACGCATTTGCAGGGCTTTCTCATTTTATATAACAGGGCCTATAAAAGGCACTGTCCCAATTGGAAATTTCTTTAAAATCATGCAGATTTCCCCAAAATTCAAAGCCATACCAGCTTTTTGGTTTCCCAATTCAGTATTTTCAACGGTAAAACTTCCCAATTTTAACAGGCATGGGCCTCTTCCCAATTCAAGGAACAGGCCCTGATATGCTGCACAATTCTCAGAAAACCAGTGTGAAAATATAAAAGAATTCCCAATGAGAATTTTATCCCTTTTCCACAATGTTTAAAACTTTGCCAACTATAACATCACAATGTATTTTTCTTGATTATTGTTGTTGTCTACTGTATCTTCTGATAAATGACAAATTGATTGTTCAATGCAAGACTATTGGATGTGCTTTACAAACTTTACTACTTGCTTTCGTCATGCATTGAGCCCTCAAAATCGTATATGAGGGGAAATGTGATTTTTCAGCTCCCTGAAAGAAGTTCAGTGATTCTACCATGAGTACAGAACTTGTAATCACATGGCCTCAAAAAGTCACACTAACTTGTTAATATCCCGTCTGTATAAGGATTGCTTCGAGAAAAAAGGGAATGGACTGGTTTCACATGATTTTCATTGCCACTCATTGAGTTTATTACTGCCAATAATGAAAATCATCCTTTTTAAGAACAAAACATGAAAGGTTTCCGAATTTAGCAATTTCAGCAATAATACTTCCCAGAATTAACAGACATAGGCCACTTTCAAATTCAAGGAAAGAAATACCTTGAACATACAATAACCTATTTATTTTTCAGGTGGCCATTTAACCATGGGGACTTGATGTTGGGAGTTGCATCATTTGCTAGCAGTTTCGTAATCCACTCCTACTTTAGAAGAAGATTTAGACTGGGAAAAAGAGGATTCTTTACTTCATATGTGATATCGGTGGCTATACCGGCAGTGATATGTCCTGTTGTGCATTGGATGATGGTCTTACCAGAACTTCTTACCATAACTGCTTGTCCGACGTGTTTAGAGATACGGGCAGGCGTTATTCAGTCATCTTTATCAACATTTTATCCTGCTTTCCCGTCAGTGTTACTTAGTATAATGTACAGCAAAAAGTATGGGACCCATTTGGGTAGAGGGGAGTTTCATCCTGGATTCCGATATGCATTGAAATCAACAATTACATCAAGGAATATCTTTACAGCTCTTGTGTTGGCGAACTTTGGCTTTGGATATTTTATTACCTATCAGAAAGGACGCAGTTTAGAATTAATTATGCATAAAGAAGCGGAGAAGTATGCAAAAAGAGAAATTTTGGCAGATGATCTATGAAGAATAAAAATGGTAGATTTTATCAACTCTAGCTACTTGTAAAGATTTTTTTGATATGAAATAGGAAACTGCTCACATTTAGCTGCTTGTGTTTTTTCGGTAATATTTTCTCATAAAATATAATAAAGAACACAACCAATAATCAAGAAGCATGGATGGAAAGAAGACATTGACTCTGTAGACATCAATTTGGATTTACTCACAGACTTTCAAAAGAAATGTCTTACCGTAGAAGAAAGGACCTATTTCTCAAAAGTAGTATTCATTCCTCTACACAGTAAGCCTCCTGTGATGTTTACACAAAATAGAATTGAATGGTTGCTATAATTTCAAAATTCTAATTCCTTTTCATATTTTTTTGCATACCTTGCTATGATTTCTTTTATTTATTTGACTTCAAGAAATATGTATATCCTTGTTCTAGTGATTTCCATCACCTCAATTTATCATGATATAACCTTAATTATTTTCTAGTGATTTTAGTGAGAAAAAAACGAGGTTTCATACATCCAATGTGAAAAATGAAATTCATTCCTGTTTTTAATTGAGATCGTTTTGATAAAAGAAAGGAGTGCGATATTGATGCAGTGGTATAGGGTTGGCTTCTTTTAAGTAGGGCCCCGGGTTTGATCCTCGTTAGGTGAGGTGATGATTGCCTGGAGTAACCCACAAACTTTGTGTAAGCACTGGTTTAGTATCCAGGAATCAAAGATGGAAGCTTTGAATTCCCGCTGTGCATATGTTGAAAAGCCCTGTTGTGATCTTATTCAGATCCAGATCCAAAGAGCTACTATTTCGTTTTTAAAAATGTTTATGCTTTATTCCCTAACTTTATCCTTCTATAAAACCTTACCTTGATGCACCTGCTGTGTAATGCTAGAAAACAATATTACAAATTGGTGAATTGCTCATGAATAGATATATACATCAATTTTTCATAATGTTCAACATAGCATAGCTAGAAAAATCCACTTTGGATTTGTTGTCCCCTGTGGGGGTTCGGTTCCCGTTTGCTAAGAGGAGAGTTCAAATCTGTAACCTCTGAGTTAAAGAGTTGGCTCTGCAATGCAGATGTTAGATCTTGTACTTATTGATTGTCGCTATGCTGTAGAGAGTGAGGCGGTCACATGACAATCTTGTTGATTGTCGCTTTGCTGTAAAGAGTGAGGCGGTCACATGACAATCTTGTTGATTGTCGCTTTGCTGTAAAGAGTGAGGCGGTCACATGACAATCTTGTCTACTCAATATAAGAAGATTGATAATGATGGACTCTTGTACTTTTACCTGCGGGATCCAATATGGGCCACATCATTTGCAATTTTCATGCTGTTCTTATATCCAGGGATCCAACTATTGATGAAAAATCAAGCAAAACATATTTTTAAATGAGATTGTGTTCTTTAGATGACTTAAATGAGACATCGTCAATCCATGGTTTGAAACATTTTCATATGTTGGATTACTTTGGTCGATTACGTCATACATTGGGCTTAGCCTGAACTGTTGGTATTAACTGAGTAGTTCAGGCCCGACCAGTGTATGCCGAGAACAATCAAAGTAATCTGACAAAAGGACATGTTTTGAAATGGTGGATTATGAGTATTCTAGACTACCTTAAATGTCCTCAGGAGTACTGCTTACTTTGACAATGTTTTCATTGGTGAATTGCTGAATACATGTTTAATTGTCAAGTTTGAAACAGATATCATGTGAACAATCCAAATTATAGAGTTTGTTTGTTATATGTTAGTGTGAATGAGTTACAAGTCTACGTTGGTTTTTAGATTGATTATTAATAAAAAGAAAATGCTATAAGTGTATGCCAACATGTGTTTCTATATACTTACTTACTGACCAATAATCTCAAAGGGAATTTCATCAAATCTAGAATACTGTATATGAGGTATGAGGATTTTGGATGCTTACGCACATTCTTCCAAAATTTCCCCCACTGTGGGTTATCTACATGGACTGTGAAATGCATTTGAAAATGTTTCAGTCTGACTAAATGATCTTAAGTTTTAACCCTACATAACTGTATTAGTCCCTTCGAAAAAATGTACAAGCAACTCTTACTGTAGATGTTGGGGTTGGTACTTAATAAGTTCACCTGACATTGACCTTTATACAAGAATAAATTGGATATGGATGATGTAGTATAAATCGATAATCGCCAAGAAAATGTACATCATACTTACCATGTGCGTTCTCGTGCAAATAACTGACGGACCGAAGATATATATAAAAAACCAACGAAATGTGATTTTACGATAATAGAGGTCATCAACATCAGGTGACTTTGTTGCACTATACATGCCCAGAAGGATTGTAGCTGTGCTGTGCAGGTTCATTGGAGTATTTCCACTTGGAAGTTGATTGGTTATTTCTTTAATATGTCACGTCCAAAGACCAAAGCTTTCTGTTTTAATTATGCAGCCCATAAACTTGGAATATTGGTCACGATAAAACAGTATGCATCAATTGTGACAATCCATCCTGTCTTTATGGGGTTTTTATGCTTCAACATTATTTATGTAATGGTGAAGATAGACTCAAACTCCTAACCATAAGGCTTAGTAAAATTGGTTAGAACCATCTGCACTCCTTAAGTCAACCCGGAA
Organism: Cerastoderma edule; assembly: GCA_947846245.1. Taxonomy (NCBI): domain Eukaryota; kingdom Metazoa; phylum Mollusca; class Bivalvia; order Cardiida; family Cardiidae; genus Cerastoderma; species Cerastoderma edule. The sequence continues at coordinate 23,937,545 of OX401419.1, read as the reverse complement.
ACCATCTCATGAAAATCCAAATGCCCTCAACGAGATTTAAATCGGCGCTTAGAAGGGCCAGGTAATTTTAAGGACTAGTCTAACCACATATGTCTCTTGTATACCTTGGTACATTGTCGTAACGTCTTGTAGCTAGATATGATGTTGTAAGGTCTTGTAGCTAGATACGATGTTGTAAGGTCTTGTAGTAAGATGAGATGTCATAAGGTCTTGTAGCTAGGTAATATGTTGTAAGGTCTTGTAGTAAGATACGATGTCATAAGGTCTTGTAGCTAGGTAATATGTTGTAAGGTCTTGTATAGTCCAGATAACTGGTCTCGAAGGCTATTGCTATTTTGACTGACGCCTTCGAAGCACGATAAATGTCCAAATGACGAAAAAAGCTTCGTTCACGGATCATTATTGAGACTAGGTGTTGTAGTAAGATGCGATGTCATAAGGTGTTGTAGCTAGATACGATGTTGTAAGGTCTTGTAGCTAGATACGATGTCGTAACGCCTTGTAGCTGATATTTGGTTCCGAGAGCAGCAAGGACAATGTATTAGTAACATTACTTCTGGTATCTTCCCTGGGTTTGGTCTAGCATTTGTGAACTTATCTGGGTAAGCAGGAAAGGGTTTGTCTCTCTAGCTTCCTTGAAATATTAGACACGATTAATAAGGGAATCTTCACCTCTTACCACTGGGCATTAATGGAAAATTAGTCTTACAAATGGACAGTTTCATAATTTGCATTAAACTCCAACTTGACAAGCTATATATAAGCCGTTCCAGAACTGGAAAATGAAGGTACGACCGTCACCCGCACTGACGAAATGGACCAATATGGGGCCTGTGTCAGTTAATCACAAACTGCTTTAGTTATATAAAAGGAACACATACCTAATGACGTGAGGAAACATATATTACACAATGTTCATTAATTTACGATGTGATTGTTGATACATTAACTCGGATGACGCAAGCTGTAAGTACATGTAGATATGCTTCATCTGGACTAACGGCGCAAAGGCTATTACGGAGGTGTTACTGACCAAAATCCAAAACCATATATTTTGTATGTTGTCACGTTTCTCTAGCCTGGGAGTCCTGACCCGTGCGTACACCTCGCTCGCACTAGGGATATTCGCACGGGCCAGGACTACAGGCTACGTTCTCATTATCATTTACCCAATTGTCAAACTACCTTAATATCGGAACACATGGAATTTGATGGAGATTCCTCTGAGTCTCGCCATAATTCTGAGCTTAAGGAACGATATTTTTTTAGAACTTCTATCCGCCAAACTATGTAGCAAATTGCCTTATCAAAGACCTAATGTTAATCAATAAACCTCATAAGGTCTGTGCCACATCAGAAAGCCATGAGGCCTTCAAGAGATTTTTTACAAGCTATTTAGGAAGTGTTAATGACGCATTGCCCAAATGATTATGTCAATCGTATGTTGTACGCTTCTCATTATCATTAACAATCTAACTGACGTCCTACCGACACATTTCTTTTACCACCTGACTTGCAGCGGACATGGATTTGGGTGCATTTTCCTCCTACCGTCCTGTTGAACAGAAGCTGACAAGAGCTCCTTCTTTCCATTGGGTATCAGAGTGTGGAATAAATTACCTGACAATAGCAGGAGGCACTTAGGCATTCAAGATGGGTCATGCAGGTGAACTGTAAACATTTTATATGTGCTTTTCAACAATTCTATCGTCACACTTTCTCAAAAGTCAACAGGCCTCTAGGCTTATTATCCCAGTTTAAGGAGAAAAAAATCCTGGAAAATACACGTAGTTCATTGAAAAAAAATCTAAGGCCTATGTAGAGCGTCTCGTATAAATTCCATGGTTTCTTTTTCTGAAGTTTTATCTCTATTTCTTTATCTAAACAGCCTTAGTTTGCACCAGGTGCAATATTATAATTGAATTGATTTCCCGAGGCAGCATTTATGCCCACAGACTGCACGTACACATATTGCGTGGCTTAGCTATGGAGCAGGGTATCCTTTAATAACGACGTAAGGAAAATATTTGCGTGAGTCAAAACTTATAAACATGGATAGATTCATAAATGAACGAACATGAAACGACAATTTAATATTGTCATGTGATACTCATTGGACGTGTCTCAGAGAGACGATTCCAATGATGTAATACAACGCAATACTGAAAACAGAGGGAATGTTGTTTTGAACTTATGCAAATTTTTAACAACAAAACAGTTTAGTAAAACGGTCCGTACGGTAACGCAAGTAAGGTAGGGGAACTTATTAGGGACATTTGTTACCATCACAGTTGTTTCTTGATTTGTCTGATACATTTGATTTTCTAAGCAAACACAAAAACACGAATTTTTGACCCATTCCGGTTAAATTGACATATAATGAGTTCTATACTGGCTGGGTAAATTATTCCGTTCAACTTTGAAATAAAGTCACTGGAACATGATTTCATCTCTCACAATTAACTTGATTGTGTTCATGTAGGTAAGAAATCAATGGAATGGGACAAAATACGTATTGCACGTGATTACTTAAGTTGGTACCCTGACCGTCGCAATATGACAGTATACATTTATACTCGCCAGGCTCTTTCTGAGTTAACAGTTTTGGAGTTTACTATTTATCAAAATGGCGGACAAAAGAGAGTCTGGTAATATTTCTTATCAATTCAACCTGAATAATCGAAATATCTATTCACATAAATGTTTCTGAACACGATGATGCATTTACCATCTTTCATAATCATCATTTTTACGTATATCAATTATTTTCCACGGGAATATTGTATATTTAAAGACCTAACGAAGCTTTACACATTTGTTGTTGTCGTTTCGCCCATAAAGTTTTCGTACCTAGTTCTTTTTAAAAGGAGGCAGTTTTCTGCATCAGATTTTGTTCATATTTGAATCCAAAATCATTTATTGAAGTGTAATTTTTCAAAATAAGCTATAGAAGGTCACTGTCTGAAAAGAAAGGTTATTTCCAAGATGATTCTTAACTGAAGTAAGTATTTAACTTGTTGTTTAAACATGAATATGAGAAACTTACTAGTGATAAGTCACTATTGTTTTGTTTTTCTCGGACACTCAAGCAGCATGATATCTATCGGATATACAAATTACATTGCCATTTGGAATAAAACATTAATATATATATAGGTAAAACCTATTGACGACAAATACATATACTGTTTATTAGGCCTTTGGTTACGTAGGCAAATTTACTGCAAGAGCTATGTACTTGTACAATTTACCTAATTTCGAATAATCTTGCACATGATGCTTACGGGGCTATCCCACTGGGCATCAATTGATTGGCAATAATCTTCAAGGTACTTCTCCCATAAAGAAATTTTCGGATGGTCTTTTTAGCCTAGGGTACTGGCCCATGCGTTTACCCCGGACATAGTGCGGGGTATATGCGCGGGCCAGGACCCCAGGCTATGGTCTTTTGTGATATTTCCAAGGCTTTTGAGCGAGTCTTATCTTCAAACCCAGCCGTCTTGGTTTACGATGGCCTTTATCAAAATGGGTTGAAAATTATCTGAACAATCTTCTGCAATCAGTTGCTGTAAGAAGTTCTCATTCTGAGATTATATTCAATAATGCAAAAGTCCTTCAGTATTCTGATGTTGGTCCTCCCTTCTTTTTAATGTATTTTATTGTGAGAGTTTCTCGTTTATTTCCTGTTGATACGTCCCTTGAATATTTGGCCTCTTCAATTGCCGATGTTGCGGGTATTATTGACTGGACAAAACAGTGGACAGTATCATAATATTTTACCAAAACAAGACAGTTGCTATGTTCTTCTTTAAATAGAATGTTCCCTCATCCCGATTTACTCTTTAATAATGTTTGTATTCATTTTGTAGAATCGTGCAAACAATTATGTTTGGTCATCTGTAGTAATGGGAAATGGAAAGATCATTTTAACGATATTCCAGCATCTGGACCTTAACTTTTGGGAATGACGAAGGGTCCTGCGGGGCCCAGTGGTTAGCTCGGCATACTTAGAACTCTGTGCCCCGGGTTCAAGATCAACCAACATCGCTGGTGTTATGGGAGTGATCTTTTAATTCACTTCAGAGCCATAACCTAGTACTGGTGATTCCAGGAAAGCCGTTAAATTACTGAAATAGTGTTGATAAGGCGTTAAACACCATACAGAAGGAATGATGAGGGTGGTTAAATGTAAAATCCGACAATACCCTCCGAATCAAGTATATATTTCTTTCGCTCGACCTACCAATGAAATAAAAATGATCCAATCTCTTTTTCGTGTTTTAATTGCAATTCCTTGCTCAATAATCAAAGCGCATTGGTGAGCGGACATTCTTGGTTACGCATGCTCGACTAGAAATAACTGAAGTAATTTCCGTAAACCATATTTCTGATACCATTAATTGTGACTTTTGACTCTATGAAGTGGATGCAGAAGATCTTTCTTTATATGAACCAGATATCATACTCAAAGGTTGTCAGTATTTCGCCTCTATCGGCATCCCTTTCAACCTTTTCAACTTGAATATGCCATTAATTGGGAACCAATGTCTATGTTTTAAGTCAAACTATTAAAATCTTCTAAGCGGTCTGATCTTTTACCAAGGGATCACAAATTATTTTCCTAGAAAACAATAGTGTTTTTGTTTTTTTTATATACAAATATCCTGCTTTGTCAAGCTTTCGAACCCACTAAACCAGTTGACAGACTATTTATATAGCATTTCAATATATAATTCGTTCTTTCCTTTCTTTCTCCCTATTTTTATGTCTTTTCCCCTAATTCATGGAATCAATGCATTGTCATTTGGAATTAACAGCACATTTATGCTACATAACTGATATGAGTGTCAATCAATTAATTTTACTTTGTTTAAAGTAACAAATCGCTAAAAACTGGCATTGAAATAACATACCAATCAATCTATAGCAAATCGGAACTCATAGGGTATTTCTAAAGTTACGGAAATGTCTGATTAGTTACGATTGAATTTAATAAAGTTTCCGTGAATCCAATCTCCTAGGCGATTTTTGTGTTAAAACATGCGTTTATATTTTTATACCCGATCACATCCGGGTCACTGTAATGTGTTCATTCAAATCTCACCCTAACTCTCGCTAAAATGTGAGTGCAAAAATGCCGATTTCTTTTGAAAACATTACTTTTGTTTGGTTTCTTATCCAACATTGAAAGAGCTTATTAAAAAAAAGAAGAATGATATTGAGTAAAGCAAGAAATAAACCTTCAAGCGTTTCGGCTTTGGGTGACGTAACTCGCGTGCTAGTGACATTCATGTGAACGCACGCGCGATTTCGCGCTTCATTGAGTGGCAAATGAGTCAACCTGACGATTTTTTAGTTGAAAGCAAACGTCTGTTTATCTTTTTTGATCACATTGAAAATGGCGGACGCGAAAAATAACAAAATGGCGGCGCCCTGAGTGGGACATTCTGCTCAGGTTGTAGGGTATAGGATTTAAATCTATATTTTTCTATTTTTTTATTTTTTGCGATCACACGAGTTACCTATGAACGAAAAAAACATATAATGTTTTTTTCGTAAAATTTAAACCAACATTTATTTAAACCAGGGAATACACTCTCAGAAATTCTACATACATGTATAGACTTTTATTTTTTCGAAATTATGCTTAAACAATACACCTAAGGGGCTTTGGTCAAAACATGATGCGTGGCTAGCTGTATCAATTTTCTGTATTGCCCAGTTTGTCCAAAAGCTGTAATAGATGGGTGAATTTTTACTTTGATTTACTATAGAACCATAAATAAGGACAAGTATTGAAACTATGGCTGACAAACAGAAGACCTGATATGTAAGATGGTTAACATATTGTAACTGTTGTGTCAATTTTAGGTCGTATAAAAGATTCAGAACAAAAGAGGGTCCTTGATGAAGCAGCAAGAAGGAGAAGACAAAGGAAGGCGCTGGAGGCTTTGGAACAAGATAATTTCCAGGATGATCCCCATGCTGATCTTAAAATGAGCAAGAAGGCTCCAAAATTTGAGGAATCCATGGAAACATGTAAGGCTATGCCCGGAACATATTGGGTATTTTTGAGAACAGTTGACTTAATTAGACCCAAGAGTCTAATTTTGATGAAAAAGGAAGGTTTATAAATCTTTAAAACAAAGAAATAAATAAAAAAGAAATGGGAAACATCGTGATGAAAAAGAAACATTGTGATAAAAAAAAATCTTTTTAATGAAAGCTATGGACGTCTAATTGTGGAAGCTATGGACATCTTTATTGATATTTCTTTTAATGATATAATTGATTTTAATGTGGTTCTATAAATAATAACTTAGAAAAAGTTTGTTTATGGCATGCATGTAGAAGACTGCTTTCCTATTGTTGCTCTACAGGCATGGAGAAGGAAAATCTTTGATATTCTGAATATTCAAAACATCTAATTTGCTGATTTCACTTTTCTTAATACTAGAAATCCAGCATAAGGACTAACATTATATCACTGCTAACCTAACATTATAGTTGCTTGACAAATTACAGAGAAGTAGAAAATGTCGAGCATTTCAATTGAAAAGCCTCTATATCATATCTTTTTTCATTGCAGCAAGTCAACCTAGCAGAAAAAAGAGAAAATACAGAAGTGACCACTTTAAGTACAAATTTAAGAAAAGCTTTTCTGCTCTTCTTGAAGAAGAGGTGAGTCATGTAGAAAGTTTTTTGAAACTAATAAGATTTAAATTGTGTCACCACAATATACAGTAATTATTAGTTGTCTTAGATTAATAGGGACCACCCCCAAGTATGCTGATATAATTTTGATAGTATTGGCATAAAAACAAATAGATGAATAAAACATAAGACATTTCATAGTTTTCTTTTGCCTTTTTGATATATATGAGGGTTGGTAGGGAAGTTTGTGGACTGTTATCATAATATTTTTATTATCTGTCATATATCATTGAAATCTTCAAAAAACGCTGTATAACTTTTTGTCAAACCGGAGCAGGTGTTCTGTTAAGTTGTCTCTATTATTTGCCAAATTATCAGTCCCCATAGTAACGTGGGTCGACGCACCTGGAGCACCTCAAAATTTAAATGTTATTCAAACTTTTTTATTTTGACTTATCACTCAATAGAAAATGTTTACGCCTGTGCAAATCTCTGCGAATTCGTTTGCTGTGATATTGTACCTCTGAAGTCATGACCTGAAATTGTGATGTAATTCTGGTTCCGCGTTCGAAAGCTACAAGGATTTTCATCACTGCGGTCATAGTTTAAACTAAAGAAACCATGACGTCAACTGGCGACGTTGAATTAAGTCTGTTGTTAAATTTTGCGTTGGTCTTTATAGGACACCAACTGAGATGTGCAATATGTTAAAGAGCTCCTGCACTATTTAGAAATGTATCAGATCACTAGATTTAAATGGCATAATCAGCTTAAGGAGAGATTCAATAGAAGATGATGAACCATGTGGTCATCCACCTGTACTTAAATGTTCTATCAAAGACAAAGTAAAATACTTGGTTTTACAATTAAAGAAAGCACACTTTGAGAAGTCCAGCGTACGGAAGTACATTTATACTTGCAAGGTGTTTCCCATCCAACTATACATGATATTTTAAGTGTTGAATAAGGAATGTAAAACTTGTGCGCAAGTTGGGTTCCGCAACTATCGAAGGACCATGAACGGAAAACAAGGGTTCGTTGCTCAGAAATGTTAATCAAACAAAACAAATGCGGAGATGAAGGATTCTTGATCGCATGAAAAACAACGAACGGGACATGACTATGGCATTTCGATTCAGAGACAAAAGCACAGTCCTGCATATGGAAAACCCTAAGAACTCCTCCCCAGAAGAAGGCACAAGTGCAGATAAGTGATTAGAAACATTTGTTTATTATGTTTTTCATGGACCGGAAAGCATGATTCTTCAACACCAAATTCCGAATGGGCATAAACTCAAAATCTGGAAAAATCTTACGACAGTTACTGGTACCTTGTTGTCTACAATAAATGGGTACAAAGACACATAAAATGCATTCAAACACCCGCTGACTACACGGAAAAGATTTGAAAGTGCATTTAACTTTATCTTGATGTTATCATGACTTCGCGTTTTGTACGCTGTCGTGCTCCGGGTACGCACTACCGCATTATTGTTTTATGTTATATTTGTTTAAATGTTAATCACACATTCATGAAATTGATACATTATTGAGATAATAGATCAAATTGTATGATTATATACTTCTTATACATGTATACTGCTGAGTATCTTTTTTCTAGTACCAGTCCACAAACTTCCCTACCAACCCTCGTATATTTTTTACATCAACAAGTTTTGATATCAAAATTATAACGATGAATTATTTTTAATTCAAAAACATCATTTGATTATGACACAGGCTCTTTTTTCAATTGATTGGGGATGGGAAAACATCCTTACTCATCAGCTTAATGAAGAAAAAAAAACAAATCAGTTTTCTTTACCTTTCAGTCAATGTTGAACAAGGACCAAGACCAACCCAGCTACTTGAGCGCAGGCGTACCCAACTCTAGATTCCCCCCTAGACATTTCTGTGCAGTCTGTGGATATCCTTTTGCATCTTACTTAATATTAACTTTTGTTTTACTTATTTTACGGTTAATTTATTTGCAATTCCTCAGAAGAATCATCTAAACTATGATAGTAAATACTTAATTTTAGAGCAATTTCTTTGATTGTCACATTAGTTTCTATTACCTTGTTACAGATGTTTAGAAGTAGCTGTAAAAATTGAAGTTTAGGAATTTTCTGAACATGTATTCTCTAGTAGAAATATCAATACTTTTGTGAATGTTTACATCAAATATTTCAAATATTGTTTTATGTTCCCAATGTGGTTTATCATTTCTTATTTTCTTGCTTCAATATTTATGTAGGAAATTCCTTGAGAGGACATTTTTTCAATATACAGAAATGTCCATGAAAAATTGCCTAACAGATAGTGTTGATATCATTACGTCTAATGGAAAATTTGTTCAACTTGATCATGTTATCTTTCTCCTAAAATTATCAAATGTGCTCTAAATAGAACCCATAAAGGTTATACATATAACTAAAATTGCAACCTTAGATTTTTTAAATCTCTAATTTAAGCTGTAACTGTCATTAGAGAAAATGATTATTGTTTTACATTTTCCCAAAACAGGAAGACCACATCCATGTAATGTCTATGTTTATTAATTACTTGTACACATGTTCTCCTTAATTGTTGTAACATCTTCCTCTACCTACACATGTGTTCAGTGTGGTGCAAGATACTGCAGCGTTAGATGTTTGGGGACCCATCAAGATACAAGGTAAAACCTTTTACTTGTCATCTCAGAACTCTTGAGTAAAAGACATTTTGTATTGACCAAAGGTAATACAAATAGCAGACCAAAATTAAATTTGTGATGAAATTTTGTGATGTTTTTAATTTAGAATTTAAATCATAAGGTGGAAACTTAGAAAGATCTTATATAGGCAATTAATCCTTTTAGACATTGCTTTATAAGTTGTCTGCCTAAGAGTTTTCAATTAAATGATTAATTTGATAAGAGAACTCAATAAATGTATTATAAAATCATTACATATCAGATATGACCACTTTTATATAACCTGTTTACTGCACTATATCTGGGCAATTAGTGAGCATCTTATTAAAGTTTATGATACTTTTGAAGGTAGAATACCCATAATACGCCATTTTGAATCTCATTCTTTTGTCGGATGAATTTGGTTCTCAGTAAACATCGGTCAGTGTCGGAACTATTCAGTTCAATGCTAATAGTTCAGACCAAGTCCGATGTATACGGAGAACTATAGAACTCTTGTTTGGAGATGTCTTTATTGAAAAATCTACACATCATGAAAGCCGCTCAGAATATAGCACACAGTTTTCCTTTTGTAGCAAAGTTTAATGCTGGTAAGCCTTTGGATTTAAATACTGCGTGTTAACAAATTGACTTCAGTTAATTCCTTATTTTTAAAGGTGCTTGAAGTGGACAGCTTGAGACTGTGATTCTGGTTGTAAGAGGAAAGAACGCCTGGGTTAAAGGACAAGGGAGATAACTCAGATAGACTTCTCAGTAGACAACACTTGTAATGGTATAAGCAGAAACAACACCTGTATTAAAGACGAAGGGAGATAATTCTGATAGACCACTCAATTAACAACTGTTGCAATGATTGTAAGAGGAAGCAATGCAAGTTAAGGCCAAGGGAGATAATTCAGATAGACTTCTGAGTAAATGACTCTCATAATGGACTTTTTGGTGGTTTCCCTTGCCATTTCTTAAGGCTGCTCTGTCAATGCTCTGTGGAGGACAGTGAACTAGGGTAGAGTATTTGCCTCAGGGCATGAGGGTTTGTGGTTCAAATCTCATGAGAAGTGGGATCTGCCTTGTGACCTCTCTTAAATCCACATTCGATGCAAGTATGGTTATGTATCCAGGAAGCAGAATTGAGAGTTATTTGTCTAAGCTATAAGAACTTGTTTCACAATCAACGTAAAAATAATAAGTTTGAACTAACACTTCCCCTAAGCTAATACTTACTTGCTCTGTCTGTAGCAAGTTCTTGGAATGTGTAGACTCCAAATTTGAGACAACGGATTAGTTCATATTCCCTCAGATGTTATCTGAAGTTATTGCAAGATGAATTATTTGTCTCAAACCACTGTTCACATATGTTCAGATGGGAAAGCAGTGAATTGCTTTATAGAAATATTGTGCAATACCAGTGGGGAAATATCGGGAGTTAGATATTTGGACTGACTGCCTTGTTTTGACAGCAACACTGTTCAAAAGAACATGAAACTTTTGTCCAATCATTGAAGCAATGCTTAGCAAGCTAAAGAACTTTTGTAACAAGCATTTCTTGTCATGCTTCTCTTATGAGCTTTTTATCAACTGCAGGCGACATTTTCTTTTTGCTTGAAGCAGCCAACTTTAGAAAAGTTTTATGAACATGTGAAACAGCTTTCAGTTCTGCTGTAATGATATGTGAGTAGAAAGGAAAAGCATTTCTGCAAACGGAGAAATTGCTTGTGACAAGCAATTTCTCCGTTTACCACAATGCTTTTGAAAGTCGTCTGCTGCAAGTAGCAAAAATGTGGCGTTAGGTGGTAATGTGTCAAGTGTCTGTTTTAAGGTCCTGTGACAAGCAATTTCTCCCTTTACCACACTGCTTTTTGAAAGTCTTTTGCTGCAATTAGCAAAAATGTGGCGTTAGGTGGTAATGTGTCAAGTGTTTGTTTTAAGGGGCTTTTGATGAAGAATTGAGACAAGCCCAGAGTAGATGGTCATTGATGTATGTACTTTTTAATTGTCATGATGTATTGTTGTAAACTCCTTTCTTGTTATTGAAACAATAAAAATAAATGGCAGTTTGTTTGTTACCAGTTATTTCTGTTTTATCTTTTATTTAGTGCTTTAGTCTGTTTGAAGATGAACAATCACTTTATATGTCTAAGTAACATGGTATAGAATTGTTTTAACACAAAGCCAAATTTTGTTAAGTGTTTTACCTTATTTTTCTTTTAAACTTTATACAGGGGCATAGCTTGACTGACATGAATGTGTAGGCATGTCACTCTAGGGGTGTCCAAAGAAGCTTCGCCAATGGTTTATGCTTATTTTAGGACAAAGTCAAATTTTGATAAGTGTTTTTACCTATTTTTCTTTTAAATGTTTGTACTTAATAATTTTTGTCTTCTTTTTCTTTTAATTTGGAAAAGCCGCAGTCCCATATTTAGATTTCCAAAGTAATTTTCACAATGATGGGATATAAGCTTAAATGACTTTTCATAAAATCACAAATTCTAGAAAGGTCTTAACGTTAGAAAGTGGATATGGATTTTCATGACTGATTTACGGAATGCCGATGGGTAGATATGGTTCTACCCGTCTTGAACAGCTTTGGAACTCCTGTCAAACTCATATGTAAAGAGTAGAAATATTTTTGGACTTAATTGCATGTTTGAACAGTTTCTTAGTTTATCACAGTGTAAAGGGGTTTGAATCCTATGTCTTAATGATAAAAAAAGTCCCAATGAATCAATGCATGCACTATTGGTACACATTTAAAACTTTTACAAACGCATGACGTAGAGCCTTTGATATCGCGTTTATAAATGACATACAGTGCATTCTACGAATGTGGTATTCAAGTCCTAATTAGTTAATTATGACAACGAGCTTGACAAATGCTAAACGACGTTGTACGGCACTTGTGCCCCCGAATCTACCATTTTGTATGAAAGATTGTATGCGGCATCATTTGTTCTTTTAATTTCATAGCTTAATTTGAGTTAAAAGTTTAAACTGGAAGAATCTGCAACGCAATCCGCATTATAACCAATTGAAAATGAATGACCATTTGAAGATGATTGTTAGACAATTGAATATGCCTCGCGAAGAACAGTTTATCATTGTCTTAATTCTTTCTAAAATATTTAATCCTTAGAATGCAGGGTACTTTTCTAATGCAGATAAGAAATAGTTTATGAGCACATGGGTTAAAGTGTAACAATTAATGACTTTGTCGAGGTATCATATGTAACTGCCAGACTTTCTGTTTAGTAGAACTATTTAGCATGATGATCTATTTATCATTAAGCCTTTTGTAAGGGTGGTAGTTATTTCATATTTACCAAACACACCTGGGCGACATACTGAATACCATTTAAATGGATGGCAACGACCTGCAAGATTCTAATTGTTTACAAGGTCCCGCGTTGCCTAGTAGTTAGAGAAGAGCCTGGGTACCGTTTCACCAAACAGTTTAAGCTAAAGATTTGCGTAAGTCTACGACAACAATTCCTCTTATTTCAATATTGGGCGGAGCAATATTGCAAAGTAACACATCATTGGAAACGCTTCCAATGACGGGTCACAATGCAATATTGTACTTTCATTGAAGATACTATCCATGTGTATCAGTTATGACTTACACAAATATTTTCCTTAAGTTGTTTAGAAAAACAACATCCAGCTGGACTTGTGGTACGGGTGTCAATGGTTCAATCCTCATCAGCAACACTCGGTTTTCGTAGAAGTTTCCTCTGACATGAAACTGCTGAGCCCTTCATAGACCTTGGAAATCCAGGAAAACCGTAAACTAACTGATATAATGTTGACACTGCGTTAAACCTGATACAAACAAACAAATGATAGTGTTTACATTTCAAATTTGAAGAGGTACATAAGTTACAATTTACCGTTTTTTACCGTATGAAAAGGTAAACGGTAAAAAATTGACGAGGGAAATATAAGTCACAAGCAATTTCTTCTTTAGTCACATGGTTTCCTAAGTATTGTATTGATGATGTGCGTCACAACCTATTTTTATGGAGTAAAATGGGAACATTTTCTATTCTTTATGTGTGATAATCCGGAATAAACCCATCTACGTTATATCTAGTATGAAACCGCTTATATTTGGGAAAAATGGAGAAATTACTCAATGAAGCAATGGATTGCTTTTGAAAAGGGTCGAAAATGATATATTGCGGTATACGTAGTTATAATATGTAAACGAGCCATTAACGAAACCAAAGATAATTGAGCCCAAGGGCAGACATTAATTAATCATTTCGAATGCGTTTTACCTTTCTAACGTTTGGCCAGCCCCCACATGTATGTGACGTATATATATACTATATAAGAGTGTTAGAACACAGACAACACATTGTTGTTCATTACTTATTGACGACGCGTTTTTGCGACCTGTTAATGCGTTTCCTTCTTTCGAAATTAAACAGAATCAAAACATGCTTCACAGAGATGACACGAAAGTCGGCAATGGTCTATCTCCATTGCCAAGAAAATAGATTACTGAACCTAAACGTCCTCTGTTTCCTTAGAATGCTGGGTACTTTTCTTAAACTATATATTTGTGTCGCCTGCTTAATTTTGATGAGGAGAGATACTCAGAGTAGCAAACAGGTTCGATCACAGGCCGGCCGCCAATTTACTTGGCGGCTGGCCTCGATCCAACTTGTGTGAAAACGCAAGAAAACGGTTCCAGTACTATAAGGGTTACTCTTTCAATTCATGTATTAACATTTGTGAATACGGATGTGGCTAAATCAGCCTTAACTTACTGTTGATCACAGGAACAGCTTGCAGGATCTTTGTAGATATATGATATAAGAGTAGTTCGTCGGAAATGTATTGAATTTCCATAGGTTTTCTTTGACTTTCAATATGTTCTTTGTTTCAACCCGTCAAAAATATAAGTATCGTATCAAATCGGTAGCCGTCAGTTTTTAACACATTAAAACCTAACGCGACCTTTTTGCATCTTGCAGCAAACGTCTTTCAAAAAGCATTTTCTCCTTTTGCCACAACGCTTTTTTCAATCTATTCATATATTAAAAAAGCAGAACCGAAATGTTTTCCACATGTTTACAAAGCTTTCCTAAGAACGTCTGCTTCAAATAAACAAATGGTCGTCTGCATGTGGTAAAGAGTTAAAACAATTAATGAGTGCTATTCTCCTATCCAAATCAAATCACGAGCGATTGTGATTGATATAAGAAGAAACTATTGTTATTGCAAACAGTGAGCAATTTCTGCTATTGTCTCAATGCTTTATCTTCTGCCACGATTGTATGCAAACAATTATTCATTTAATTCTGGGTAAACATTGAAGCCAGACGATCTCTATTTTGCCATCCAGTGGAATATCTGTAACTCGAATTTCTGATTCTCGAACTCTTCTATACGTCGGAGTAAATACGAGTTCCTGAATCATTTGTTCTTTATCTCTGTGTCTTATGGCGCAGACTTCTATATACCAAACTCTCTCTCTATGTCGAACATTTTAATCAGGTCCTTTGAAGTTCGAGTAATGGAGATTTTAATGAAACTACCTTGTCATTGATGGTTTAAACGAGTTATATATGTTTATATTAGATGTTGTCCCGGTGTCGCGGGTTGTTTAAGTGGGTATTTAGTATGGAAGAGATGGGGGAAGTTAGACAATACCGACTCCTTTGTTGGGTTTATCATCTTGTGAACTCTATTACAGATATTTGTGATACCCTGCACACAATCGATGGATGCTTCGTTAGGGCTGATCAAGTTAAGTGGTTGAACAATTGACATTCCGTAAGACAGTCTAGAGAAATATCTTGGTTCTTTTTATCAATAATTTTACCACCAAACTTGATCAGATCCATATTTGGTCTTTATCAATCATGAACCGGGCATCACAGAAAATATGCAAACAACTGTATCTGGATTCGAACCTTTAAGGAAAATGTTAATGTACAGTAATCTATTTTCTTGGTAAGGGATACAGACCATTTCTGGCTTTCCAATCATCTTTGAGAAGCACGTTTTAATGCTCTCTATTTTCGGGAAAAGGTAACGATACACATAAAAAATACAACGATACACGGAATATTATTTATATTTTATTTGTCTAAATAGCAAACAATTAACAGAACACAAACACTCATATAAATATTAATTTACGTTGATAACTGGGTACATTAAACTGTCTTCCTTTGTGCAAAGAATTATTGACTAAATTACCTTTGCAATGGGCTTTTTACGAGTAATTTGTTGACGACATTATGACAAGTTTGGGGAAAAGGAGAGACCACGTGTATATAGAATCATATATCCGTTTTCCAATTATAAATCTTATTCTACGAACAGAGTTTGTGATCTATTTATATCAATCATATATGGCATTTACAAAGCTTTTTTCCCCTCCAATTTGGTACGAACACTCTTAAGTCGTTCATTAAATAGTTATGTGACCACAACCAGAATGCATGGTAAGTTGACTGTCATGTTGAAACCACAAGAAGGAACTACTTGTTGCATCATCCTAGTTTACATGTCACGTTGCACATGAGCCTAATTACGCATCACATTCGGACGCGCAATCAGTGTTTGTGAGTGTTAGCGATATTCATGCGCAAAGAAGATTCTCACACACCAAAAGCTAAACGTAAAAGCTTTTCGTTGAAATAATGTCAATAGTGAATCATCGTCTTCCCTTAAAAGAAAATACCATCCAATTATGTCATATTTTATCAATATATTCTTCAACCTTTGTTTCAATATCGAGCAAAGGGAAAGCTCTATTCTCGAATGAAGACTGCACGAAAATGTCTCACTGCGAATAAAGGTAGATGATGCTAACATATTCATTTTTATCCAGTAATTTGCCCAAATTAGAAGCAGCAATAGTATGAGAAATAATAATAACATTTATGACAAAACTGTCATAGGTCTTATGCTTCAGGTATGGCACACAATGTTGAGCTTTGAAGGAAGGAATTAAATACCATTAATGCTATCCTTATGTGACAAACGATAATGCGTTTTGGAAATGGGCGTCGCTCGAAAGTGTTATAAAAACCTTAACATCCTGTAGGACAAATGAACCAGATCACGATAAATTAAATATTCATATCTTTACAGACATTATAAATAACTGATACGCGTCACACAAACATATGTCTCTCAAGCCTAACGCTTTCCCGAAATTATTTTGATATTTGGAACATGTGTTCATTATATCGAGGGTTCAATGCAAGACTATAGCAAGTGCAATTGCTAAAGTATTGTACAGAACCCTCGATATGTAAACTTGGTAATGCCACAATGCTTTCATATATCATCTGCTGCAAAATTATCCATTTCTGTATTAAGGAATTATGAAAACTAGTCACACAATACAAAATCCTTGGCAACACTCTATGTATACATTTGCGCATTGAGACTTATTTTTGCCTGACGTATATCATTTGGCATTATTTAACAATTATTTAACAATGAACAGGAGGAAGGAGCCTTTTGGAATCACTATATTGTGTCGAGCCGATTGAAGAGCACGCCGATTATGGACGGAACAGAACAATTCTTTAATATTCAGAAAAAAATGCTCATGCATTATAGATTACCTGGAAGTCGGAACATGCCATTCGGAATCAATCTACACACGCTGTTCCGGGCGCCATTCTAACTCTAAGAATTCTGGGTAATTTTCTAAGAATAGGTTTTTGTGTCGTCTGGGTTCCAAAATATCTGCTTGACATTGAAGGGGGAAGATACTCAGAGTTGCAAACAGGTTAGATCACAGGTAAGCTGCCAATTTACTTGCCGGATGGCCTGTGATCTAACCTGTTTGCATAAGCATGAAGTCGGTTCAAGCTCTACTATAAAGGTTAAGAAACAAATCAAGGGTTCAATGCAAGACTATAGTAAGTGCTTCATGTTTTTGAAGCACTTACTATAGTCTTGCAATGAACCCTCGAAATGTGATAAAATATATTGAAAGTAATTTGAGGACTCACTACAATACTATAGAAAGTGCCTGATATCTGTGAAGCATTTAGAATGGTCTTGAGTTGAACCATCATATTTCACGCCTGTGATATAACCTGTTTTTTTATTATCATGAAGTCGGTTCCATTACTATAAGGGCTAAACATTGGACCAAAAGGTATCGGCTGGCCTGTGATCTAACCTGTTTGCATAAGCATGAAGTTGGTTCCAGCACTAAAAGGGCTAAACATTGGACCAAAAGGTATCACCTCCTCCCCCGATTCATGAACATTTGTAGATGGATAGGTAACCAGCACCTATAACTGTCATTTCAAACCATGCATTGAGTCATTCACTCGTGATAATTATGCTCTAAATATCTTTAACACATTACCACCTAGCGCCACGTTTTTGAGTCTGTAGAAGACGACTTTCAAAAAAGCATTGTGGCAAAAGGAGAAATTGATTGTCACAAGCAATTTCTCCTTTTTTGCCACAATGCTTTTTAAAAAAATATATTTACATATCACAACAGAAGAACTTATTAGTCTTTCACATGTTAACAAAGCTTTTCGAAAGTCGTCTGCTTCAAGTAGGTGGTTAAGAGTTAACATCATTAACATTATATGTCTACGGAAGCTCAGACGTTGAAGAGGCGTTCTCTCGTATGAAGTAACCAATCAATATAGATCGTCAGGTCACGTGTGCTACAACTTCCGCCCATCACAAGCGCCTGGAGGGCCGGTATAAGGTACTTCTGCTCGAATTCCATCTGCGTCAGGTCGAAAGCGCCAGTGTTGAACGAGGGCATGGTGACAGGACATCTGTCCGTTTGGCGTCGGCGAGGGGAGCTTCGTCGTCGAGGTTGCTCGTTTCTCACTCTATCGGCCATTCTGTCGTTAATGGTTGGCATGGAAGCTGCTTGCTGATTGGCCCTTATTCGATCAGCCATTCTGTCGTTAAGGGTTGGTACGGAAGCCGTTTGCTGATTGGTCCTCACTCTATCGGCCATTCTGTCGTTGACAACTGGTACAACAGGTGCTCGCTGATTGGGCTGGCCTGTAGATTCCAGAGTGGGTACCGTCTGTATACGCGGCATGTTCTGTCTCGGTGGCCGAGCCTGTCGGGACGGTTGGGTGAGTGGCGGAGAGTTCCTATTTCTCTGGGCATTGAATTGCTGACGTATGGATGCCGGTGTTAATTGGCTATTAGTGGCTCCTAGTCTTTCGACGGCGTCCGGCTCGACTCTTCCAAATATGTTGACATTCTGTGGGACCTGGTTTTCTCTGACATGGGAGAACAAGGGACTCATGTTAAATGCACTGCGAAGCGAATCTGCTGTAGATCCTGGAAAAGAGAAATGAAAGTTTCGATAAATCACGAGTTTGAATGATATATAGGTTCATTCTAAAGGAAGAATGAATATTCTTCTCATTAAAATTCTTTCATTCACTTAACATTCCTTCAAGAAGCCGTTATGTACAAACGTTGGATTTTAAAAAAGGTTATTCATTGAATGATCACAACCAACGTGTTGTTATCTTCTCATCTATTCTTTTCGCTAATAAATCGATAATATTTTCAATTCATCTAGAGTCATAATCATCCAAGATCAACTAAAAAGAGAGAAAGAAATGAGAGGGAGGGAGGGAGGGAGGGAGAGAGAGAGAGAGAGAGAGAGAGAGAGGGAGGGAGGGAGGGAGAGGAGGAGAGAGAGAGAGAGAGAGAGAGAGAGAGGAGGGAGGGGAGGAGGAGGAGAGGGAGGGAGGGAGGGAGGGAGGGAGAGGGAGGGAGGGAGGAGGGAGGAGGAGGGGAGGAGGGAGGGAGGGAGGGAGGGAGGGAGGGAGGAGGGAGGGAGGAGGGAGGGAGGAGGAGGGAGGGAGAGGGAGGGAGGGAGGGAGGGAGGGAGGGAGGGAGGAGGGAGGGGGGAGGGAGAGGGGAGGGAGGGAGGGAGGGAGGGAGGGAGGAGGGAGGGAGGAGGGAGGGAGGAGGAGGGAGGGAGAGAGAGGGAGGGAGGGAGGGAGGGAGAGAGAGAGAGAGAGAGAGAGAGAGAGAGAGAGAGAGAGAGAGAGAGAGAGAGAGAGAGAGAGAGAGAGAGAGAGAGAGAGAGAGAGAGAGAGAGAGAGAGAGAGAGAGAGAGAGAGAGAGAGAGAGAGAGAGAGAGAGAGAGAGAGAAACGACAAGACTGTTATCAATACATGTATTTGGTTGCCTAAAATGTTCTTCTGTAAAAAAAAAACCTGCCTCATATTTCCGGATTTGTTACGGCCTTGTGCGATGTGTATAAGATAGATAGACGATTTTTCCGGTTTAATGCAATTTTCTTTTTTGATAATGAAACACAGAAAAGAAAACCAGTGAACTAAATGTACTTACTCGACCATGCAGAATGGAGCATGCATATCCCAAACACGGCTATAATGGCAGTCCTCATTGTTCTGAAATTTTAAAAAATAAATTATATCGAAAGGTTATTTTGTTATTATAATTACAAATTAAAAGTTGCAACCATTTGGAATGAACCTGTTCAGAAGACAAGCTTAATGCCAGCGATAACAAGCTCATTGAACGCGTGTACATCGGTTTAATGCGAATAGTTCAGAGCCAGACCGGTGTATACCAAGAACTACCATGGCAATCCGACGATAGAATGAACTTCAAAATGGTGGATTATTGCTATTCTACCCTTAAAATAGGCCGAGTACCAATGCTTTCTTCCTAGTATTACAAGAAAGAAAAAAACTTAAATCTGATAATTTTCATCTGCATTTTTTTTTACATTTTGGGTCTTCCGCAAAATCCCGCATTAAGAATAAGTAAAGTTTGTCTTCATTAATGGACGATATTCATACAGAAATAAGGAAATGATTACACCAACCACGTTACGATGTGGAATAACGAAAGAGAAAGTATTACGTAACATTCAGTCGTAAACTTTCGGGTATTTCCGTGATCTGAGAAAGACATTTCATCGGATAAACCCGATGAGTTTAGATTGCGTAACATTGGGTGTGTTTGGTTTAAACAAGATTGACGCAACACGGGTTTGGCAAACCACAGTAAGTAAATTTGGGATTGACGTGTCTATAAATTAATGCTCTGACCTTTTGGGGGTACAGTTCGACAGCTGAACGAGAAAACAATCTAAGTTTGACAAAAATTCCTGTGTTTTGAGAGGTGCTTAAATCACACGCACAAAGGAAGTCTGAATGTTTTACTAGGAAAATGGCAATATCTATATAAAGATTGAATAAGAATCACTTTGAGCATTTGTTCTTAATTTGTCAATTGCTCATTTGCTGATACAAATTATTGTTCAGAAATGGGGTATACAAATAGAAGACAAATAAACGGATTACTAACTAAATCATTGCTTATGGAAAACTGCAAGTGTGTAGGCTAAATAGTTAAATAATATAAGGAATTGAATGACAGAATTCCGGACGCCAAAATGCATTATCTAAGGTGCTTGTCCACAGATGAGAAAATGTGGAAGGTAAAATAAAATATCGTTGAAACAATACAAGTTTTTGTATTGTTTTATGATATACAATTGAAATAATTTATTGACAGCACACTTAAACCGATACAACGCTTTTGAATCTAAATATCCATTTGTTCACTCTATAAGGGGTCTAAAACTTAAGTGTGAACAAAATCTGATATTGCTTTCAACAGCTATTGTTCAGTGTGTATCATACAAAAGTACTGATGTTGTACAGTTTTTAAAGAAAGTATGCCAAAATAACCTCACATCTGCAAACAAGCAGCTTTAATGAAACCGTTACGAATTTATAATTTATACTTTTTTGTTCATTTAGAAGTGTTATCAAAAACCAATTTCAGATTGTCCAATTCAAACCGTTTTAAGACATTTTAAGGTCAGGAGATCTTTTCTTCGTACATCAATTAAGTTATAAATAACTGATAATTATCTAAATAAGGCCAACTACTATATCACTCACCTGTGTTTATAATAATACTTTAAATAAATTCCAATCAAATAATAACAAACGAATGTTCTTAACCGATTCACAAAAAACAAAGCAGTATAATGTCTTACAATCAACGTTACGCCTCTATATATACCACAAGAAAGCTATGTGCTTTGTGCAAAGAATGTATCCACGTAAACCCCCTAACGTATGACAGGCCGTCTTCCCCCACCTTCTCACGTTGATTAACGAGCGTAACGTGTGACGTAGTAAAATAAGACGTTGTGACATTGGCTCACCATTATACATGCGTAAACAGCCATTCAAAGCGACTGAGTATCCAAGCTGGGATGGGTCGCTGGTAATTAACCCTTGTGATGCTGGGTGAAATTCTAAAAATAGATGTTTATGTCGTCTGCTTTCCAAAGCCTTAAAATATCAGATTAATTTTGATGAGGAGAGCTACTCAGAGTAACAAACAGGTTAGATCACAAGCCAGTCGCCAATTTACTTGGCGGCTGGTCTGGATCCAACCTTTTTGCATAAGCTTGAAGTCGGTTCCAGCACTATAAGGGTTAACGTGGACACAGCATCACCTACACAAATTGCAATTCGAACGTCCGCAACTGCAGCGCCAGCTACAAATTGCGATAATCTATCCAAACAAACCAATTGTTCGGCAAACTTTACTTACCACTTGGTAGTTTTGATTATCATTATTTATCAGAACATCTATTGACCTTGACATAAAATGGCTAATCAAATTACATTTTACTGGTTTGGCGAACGGGATTTTGGGAGGATGTATTTTTGAGTTCCTTCGGCGAGGTAAAAATACGAAATCTCAGCCAATTCCACGAGTTCAAATCTGATACTTCATATACATGCGTTTGGATTCCTTAGGTGTTGAATCATATTTTTAGATTTCTGATTTCTTGTTCTGAAATGCAGAAAACTACCAAAAACCTACCCTAAATACGCTAATCCGGAAGTTGCACAACCGATTTCGTCGTCAGCACTATGGTTGTGCGCTAGAGCAATCACCAGCAATGCTACAGTAGGATAATTAATGCATCCCTGTGGATTCATTGATTAATTTAACTCAATCAGGTTCGGCCAGAATGTATATCCAAGTCGACTCATGTTTGAAGCATATTTATGTAGAGTATATGCTTACCTTGGTGAATAAGTACTGCGTTTAACGTGGACACAGCATCACTTACAGAAGGAGAATTCATGCATCCCAAAGGTTTCATTTAGCTGTAAATCAGGATCGGCCAGCATGTTCATCCCTGTCGACTCATGTTTGAAGCATATTTATGTAGAGTATAGACCTACCTTGGTGAATAAGTACTGCGTTTAACGTGGACACAGCATCACTTACAGAAGGAGAATTCATGCATCCCAAAGGTTTCATTTAGTTGTAAATCAGGATCGGCCAGTATGTTCATCCAAGTCGACTCATGTTTGATGGATGTTTCTGTAGATACTACCAAATTAAAAAGTGTTGTGACAGATTAATCATCTGATCGTTGCTAGTGATTACATAGTCATTTAAGATACGTCAAACGGGGAATGTGCGTTCACACGTTGCTATTTATATAAACATATACATCGTATATCTATTTTTACAGTATAGACCCATTTAAAGCATGGTGCTCATTCAACATCTATTAATCCGATTGTTTCTTGTCATTACATAGTCATTTAAGTTACGTCAAACGGAGAAATGTATGTTCACGCCTTCCTGTTAATATATTTATATTTTACAGTATAGACATATTACAAGCACAGTGCTTATTCTATATTCATAAGTAAGGCACGATACATGTTGTCCTGAATAATTTACGGCTAAAGGTGATTCATGGTCGCTATGGATCAGACTTTGTTTTGGCGTATATAGGTGTTTTGTTTTGTACAATTCTCAGTCGCATTTTCAACATACTTAAGCAATCAGTAAACATATCCATATAACATGAGGGTTTCTTCTCAGCACCATAACATACAATACCAAAGCTAAGATTACCACATGGGTTATTGACATCGGTTGTGTGGGCCAAAGAAAGTATGTGTAATTTTGGGCTAGCATCCACCAGTGCTATAGATACTTGCAGGTTCTCGCAATTTACCACAGGTTAATAACACATCTGTTTAACCGAATATATGAAATTGAACCCCTTTGAAATTGTCTCAACGAGTACCTTCTACAGCAGAGGGGAAGTAAACCATTGAAAACCGTATATGTCTGAGACCGTCAGGTCAAGAGCAAAGGGGAAATAAACCATTGAAAAAAAACCCAAAATGTTTCTGACATTTCGAGTGTTACGTAAATGACACGAAAGACCATGTAAAAAAGCTTGTTTACACGAAGTATCCCTGTCTCGCCATGTTTGTATGACGTTATGGTACAGCGCGAGAACACAAACACACGGTGACGGAGTGTTGCAATCGGTACCGGATCCTACCGGTACAACAGTCTGGTCACGTGGTCAAAATAGCTACTACATTAATAAAAACAAACCACGTCAAATGTTTTTCGACAATTTACTTAGAAATCGTTTATTGATTTGATATATGTGTCTCTTATTAAGTATAAGATATTTCTATATTTATTTTGATGAGATCATGCTAGATGCTGGATACTAAACCAGTACTTGGGCCGACATGTGGGTTTGTCCCGGCAATTTTCACCTCGCCTAACGAGGATACGAACCAGGCCTGGGACCCTCTGTATAGGAGGTCGACTGTCTACCTTTGCACCACTGTCGCTCTAGGTTTTCTCTTTTTCGTTGTCTCTTATTCCTACCATAAGGTTAGACAATGTTACTTTGATATTATGTATATTGGTATACTGTATCTAGCTCCCAATACAGTTGTACAGCCTGATCAATAAAGAAAAAAAAAGAAATTCTGTATGCGACACTATATTGTCATAATTGTTGATATGAAGTTAATTCTATACTGTAGCATGGATGAATATGACCATGGTTTGATGCCGTAATAACACATTTCCGGGGTATATCAAGGGAAAGCACACACCAGTTACGTATAGGCTCTGAAAAAGCTTCTTGTGATCTTTGGACACAATAACAATGTTAGTATGAGAAATGACATTTACAATTCACCATTAGAAACCATATGTACAAAACATTGCTTGTCTGCCCGATGTTAACCACATGTTATTGTGATACCATATTAATACTTTCAAACCATTTTGAAAAGATGCTATTGTAAAGTGCGTACATTTTGTATGCGTTTAAGCCATCAACATCTCGAAGCATTTATTGACTCTACATCCATAGGAATAATAAATAGAAGACAATTGTTGAGCATTTTGAGCCAAAGAATAGTTAACCATGTTCATAAGTGACACAGTAACCGACTCAATCATTTTAACGCTGGTTGGAGATTGTTCCAAATTTTCTAACAATGCGATCATGTGGTTATTTCTTCTGCAGGCAACGATTTGCCTTGACAAGTTAATCAGGAGAATTTCAAACGTTTTGGGTGGGCCAAAATTATTGAAGGTTTCTACAACTGGATAAACTGCAGCTGCCCATTTTTGAAGCGCGATATTTTATGAAAATCAAAGTCAAATGCGATGGCTGACGTTTTCTTTTGAAATAGGACCAAAAGTGCAAAAACGGTTTTCATTGGTGAAACTTGACAAAAAACAACAACAACAAACAACCGATTTACTTCCTTTAATCTCGTCTTCTTTTAAAATGATATCTCACTCTTAAACTTGTTTACTGTAAGAGCACATATGAAGTACTGTTTTTTATGATTTACATTTCCTCTACAGGTGCATATTGCATTGCAAATAGGACGCAAACAATGAACCCTTCTCAAATAGTTCTGACTTTAAACGTCTTATAAGCAGACGATATTTGAATCTGGTGTGACAGACGCATATTTAACTCATGATGAGAAAAGTGTACACTTAACTTTAAAGGCACATCAAAGGAGAGGAGTTCAAATAGATTTCTGAAAAAAATATATGGAGTTCTTTTATTATGATCATAAAAGTCATGAGAATTAGTTTAGGAATGCATTGAGACCCTATTTAATAGACTTATTTAAAATAAGTTATTTTGTGCTTGAAATATAGTTGTCTCCAATTCAATCATGTTTATCAACAACCTGTTTGTTTACATATTCAAAATAACAAATTATGATTGGTTGGTTCATAAATGTGTGTATCAACTGTCAAGGTCAGAGGTGAAGAATCAGGAAATCTGAATTATAAAACTTGCTAATCTGGGTTATTTCTGGTTTACTTTCACATTTAAGTTGTGCTGGTGGTGTTTTCTGGTGATAACTGTTTAATTCTGTCCAAAAGTTTACCAAATGATATAGTTTGATATAGCATTAATCTCCTTTAATGGGCCTTTAACTATTCAGATGCGTATCGGTGAAACAAGTAGAAAACGCATGTTGTATTTCGGTAGCTCTTTCTGATTTCGCCAGCAAATATAGCGTTAAAATAGAGAAAAGGTTAACCGTCACGCTCAAAACACAAAAAACAGTTCCAGCGTTCATCAATGTAAATGCAACAGGAAACAAACCATATCGTCGGCGTATTTCATTCCTTTAACTTCATAGGTTTACATCGCCTCAAGATTTTTTCAGTTATCTTGCGATGCCCTTCTCTTATGATAGAGGAAGAGCCCCATACGTAACTACCCTTTAAGGCTAAACAAGTCAGATAGAACCATCGGTATTCCGTTAAACACTCGGAATACTACTTCTCATAGAAATTTTAATGCCGTGACCAGATTTGAACACACGTGTAGAGGGACCATTTGCTTTCAAGTTCTGCACTCTAACCACTAGGCAATGGAAACCCCTGCACATAATTCCCAAGGACATTCCCTGTTTACTTGGTATAATGGGTCTTATCAATAACTGAATTTTATGCTCCTCGACCATTGAAGCACAAACCCCAGACTGATCCAAAGCGGTACATACCACTAGATCCAAAAGATGACTTTTTTACCCGGTGAAGAGAAAGATTGTCATATTGACTCAAGCATAGGATATGGTGTTTTATTGTTCCAAATACTGTCAACTACCTAATTAAGTATCATTAATTGTGGACGACATTAAAACTAATTATCAAAAAGACAGAAATACACATGGGAATTTGCATACGTTATTCATTGTCACTTGAATTCTGCTTAGAGAGACACAAACCACCAAATACATTTTCACATTTTATATGAAATTGAGTGTTATACATATTCATAAGCTGTTGAGTATACATGTATGAATTTGGGGGGTATTCGTTTTCATATACTATAGACTATACATACATATGAGAATTAGAGAGTTATGTATTGATAAGAGATCCTGTGATCCAAGTTCTTGCAGTGGTTGATCATACAACACTTAATAAAAAGAAGGTTTAGTTTAGTTTAAACTCATTTATTTTACATCGATTGTAAAACAAGTTCTTACAACTTAGATTAATCACTTTCGATTCTGCTTCCTTGATACATAACCTAAATAATAAGATGGACCCCCGTCATAAAGATACAGTACATGACCTTAGCCCTATGTTGAACCCAAATGCACTGTAAACAAACAAGTGTTTGAAACAGCAACCAGACATCAATAACAACAAGAAAACAAAAGACATGTCCTCACATCGCTAGAGGCGAAGCTCCAGTTAGCCAATTAGCATACACCATATGTCGCATTTCTTAACGAACCAATCAGAATTCGTGATGTAGCCGGATTATGAGACAAGGCATGTCAGTGGTTGCTGAGGCAAATAAGTGAAAGCGCATTTTTAACCCTTGTAGTGCTGGAACCGACTTTGCGCTTATGCAAACAGGTTATATCCAGACCAGCCGCCAAGTAAATTGGCGGCTGGCCTGTGATCTAACCTGTATGCTACTCTGAGTATCTTTCTTCATCAAGGTTAAGCAGATATTAAATGTTTTGGAAAGCAGACGACACAAAAATCTTTTTTTAGAACAGTATCCAACATTCTAAGGGTTAAGGTGTATATGTAGGCCGAGTGCATTTCTCACATAACTTAGCTCATTACAAAAAAATCTCCGGAATTCATGTGACTTCGTTAGGCTTATCATTTCTTTTCATATATTGACGATGGGAGGATAGGTTGCCCCCACACTACATTTTCCCTTTTTTCAGCATTGATAATCGTTTAGTTTAAACATATTTAATTGCCAATTGAACACATAATACACAGTTCACAACATTGGTAAGTAGTCATATTATCAATGTTGACAAAAAGGTCTGGCCACAAGTTCTTACAACTTAGAAACGGCATTTCCCCTTTGTATTTGCATTATCAGAGTGTTCTCAACCTTTCGTTTCTAAAACATAGTGAAATTTATCTATGAACACTCATCCCAGTTATGTAACATAAATGTTCTGATAATTGCAAACGGCAATGCATGCCTCTATAAAATGAATAAACAAGATATAAAAACAATATAAAGGGTTAAGTAATAACCATTCATGCAGATTTATAATTCCTTGTCAACCAACTCAAATCAGGGCGTAACGTAAAGGGTTGTTAAGTTTAAAGCATAGACATTTCATTTCAAGTGCCTAGGCCACCGGCCCATTATAAAGAATTACGAAAGTTACAAGATTTCAACGGAGAATGAGTTAATGTACATATATGGAACAAAACATTGAAACAATTTTTGTAGAATTTACGCTCGAAGTTGAAAAGAACACGCTAAGAAATTTGAAATCTTGTGAATAACGTATATCTTATTATTTCCTATTATTGAATTGATGCATTGAATAGTTTTGTTTCTTAACCAAAAACTTTCAAAATATGTTTTGCGAATTTCTTCGTATGCTTTACATTGAAAGAAGAAGTTAAATTCATCTTCTATGACAAACATATTTCCAGCTTTACAAATCTGGCAGAACCTGTTTTCTCTATCTATAGACATGTGTCTTCCTTTTTCAATCATTAAATCGTGAGAATGGCATCTTAAATTAGCCAATGTTAAGTGAAGAGACGCAATGACCAATGACTATGAAGTTTAGGTCATTAATATTCACTGCATGACTGACATACTATAACACTATCATCGCCAAATACATCCTCTCCTAAGTCACGATTGCGGCTAGCTTGTGTTTTTTATGACAATCTCACAAACACTGGTGAATAACTCGCACAGGGTATTTAAAGGTGCTTGTTCACAAAAGAGAGGTACTTTGGAAGTTAGAAATCAATTTCTTTAAAGCTTTAAAACAACAGCTACATTGTTATATGATACCCACTGGAGAAAAGGCCGTCGATGCAAAATAAGATCGCTTTTAATTCTTTAAAGTGTGTATACAGTGAATTAAAATATATCTTAATTCCAAAAGCATGATAACGCTTTTGACATCTACCGCATATAAACTGTATATTCTTACATAAATTGGCACTTCCTGAATCAATTATGCTAGCAATAGCTACTTTTGTTTGTATATCAAGCAACAATACAAATATTCTTTTTTTTTAAACAAAATTAATGTTCATTTTCAGGTTTTTTTCCTCCTCTGTGAACAAGCAACCTAACCATTACAGGGCTTGAGCCGACTTCATCCTTATGATTTACTTTAAACATATTTTATTGCCATAACAATTTACAAAAGAAACATATACATTCAATCAAGCAAATGAATAATAAGGCAAAAGGGTTTGGCCACAAGTTCTACCAACTTAGATTTGGTCATCCCCTTGGCAGGTATTTACATATTGTAATTATCGAGGATGTGTTCACATGTACAATGCATTAGTTTAATTATTGATTCATTAATGTTTGGGCAAATTTGGAATCGTTACGCAAACAGGTTGAATATATGGTTGATACTAAAGCATCTCCAAAATATATGCATCTAAATCTAAAGTTAAAGAAACTTCTGGTAGGTTCAAAAGCTTATTTATTATTAATTCACGAACTGACTTCATGCTTATGTTACCTGTTTGCTACTCTGAGTATCTTTCCTCGTGAAAATCAAGCAGATATTTAAGGTTTTGGAAAGCAGACGATTTTTTTTTTATTTTTTGAAAATTACCTAGCATCCTAAGGGTTAACAGGCGTCATTACATATCCTAGATGGATTTACAAGAAAGCGTGAACGGGTGAACTGATCGACATTATTCAAATATTGTTGAAAACGACACAAAACCACTATGGCATGATAAGTCCGTCTTGGTGTCATGGGAAAATCCATGTCATGTTAAAAGCAATCTAGCTGTAGTTTGCTCATTAACCCATTACCAAACAATAACGGCATTTAACCACTTTGTTGCAGACGACTCTAGAAAACAATTTGGGAAAAGAAGAAATTGCTCGTAACGAGCAATTTCTTCTTTTCTCACATTGTTTTCTATTCTACCAGAAGATCTTTTTTCAAATTTCATCACATTTTGAAATGTCGTCTGCAAACTCTTTCAATTCAAGACAGTTGAAAATTTGGCGTTCGGTAAAGGATTAAACATATGCGTGCCGCACATGGACTAGTAGCACTTATACCAGCCCTACATGTTTCTAAACGTAATATCAGCACGTTTTATCCGGGCCTTTGAAACATACTTTTTGTAACCTGCCACGGATTTCACATGCAGGTATTTTTTTCCATCCAATTCATTCCGAACAGTGTAATTATGCTATCGGAATGTATATATCGATTTCTAAATATGGAGTTAGTAAAGTGTTCAGTGTTAATTAAGTGTTTTTAATGAAGTGTTTCTATCGAGCCTAAAAGTGTTTAACGTATTCAAGGTATGACGAAAGAATTTCAATGCAACATTGATGTGTTCAATGCGTACATGTATCTGCGTTGGTCTAGTACTGTAGAGTCAAGGCTTAATTCCTCATCAGTACTTAATTATTTCAGTGAAGACAAGTAATTGTCAAGAACTGTTCGATTACCCAGGAAAGGTGGACAATTTTCGACTTTTCGCCGCAATTAACCCTTGTAGTGCTGGAACCGACTTCATGCTTATGCAGACAGGTTAGATCCAGGCCAGCCGCCATATGAATTAAGTATCCAGGAAGCAATTCACAATCGATGTAAACAAATAAGGTAAACAACACTTATATTCTATATACGGGTTAGGGAAAAATAAAGCCTTAGTGCTAGCGTATAAAAATGTTTAAAAGGTTTGTTATTTAAAGGCCCATTAAAGGAGACTAATGCTATATCAAACTATATCATTTGGTAAACTTTTAGACAGATTCAAATAGTTATCACCAGAAAACACCATCAGCACAACTTAAATGTGAAAGTAAACCAGATAAACCCAGATTAGTAAGTTTTATAATTCAGATTTCCTGATTCTTCACCTCTGACATTGACGGTTGATACACACATTTTTGAACCAACCAAATCAAAATTTGTTATTTTGAATATGTATACAAACAGGTTGTTGATAAACATGGTTGAATTGGAGACAACTATATTTCAAGCACAAAATAACTTATTTTAAATGAGTCTATTTAATAGGGTCTCAATGCATTCCTAAACTAATTCTCATGACTTTTATGAATATAATAAAAGAACTCCATATATTTGTTCAGAATTTATTTGTACTCCTCTCCTTTGATGTGCCTTTAACTAACATGTTGCCATGTTTATACATAATCAGAAGAAACTTGGACGTATCATGAATTGAATTGAATTCTAAAAGTCCAAAAGGGTCTAGAATTGTTCAAGATAAGATACCCTGATTCACTTTCGTTTTGTGTTAACGATTTTAACCCTTAGAATGCTGGGTAATTTTTCTATAAGTAGATTTTTGTATCGCCTGCTTTCCAAAACCTTTAAAATCAGATTTAATTTGATGAGGAAAGACACTCAGAGTATCAAGCAGGTTAGATCACAGGCCAGCCGTCAGTTTACTTGGCGGCTTCTCTGGATTTAACTTATTGAATATGCATGAAGTCTGTTCCAGCACTATAAGGGTTAACGCTAGAACGAAACGCCTTTTTGTCTACACACCAGACGATTATGTCTGGTGTAAGGTGCTTTAGACTAAATATCTATAAAACACTCGCACATTGAATGCTCGTTAGATTAATCCATTACCAAGCAATAACGGCATATGACCACTTTGTGACAGACGAATCTGTAAAGCACTGTGGGAAAAGGAGAAATTGC
The DNA here is from genome assembly GCA_947846245.1 of Cerastoderma edule. Lineage (NCBI taxonomy): Eukaryota > Metazoa > Mollusca > Bivalvia > Cardiida > Cardiidae > Cerastoderma > Cerastoderma edule. The sequence continues at coordinate 23,906,162 of OX401419.1, read as the reverse complement.
TCGTCACGAGCAATTTCTCCCTTTACAACAATGTTTTCTACTCTATCAGAAAATCACTTTTAAATTTCATCACATTTTGAAATGTCCTCTGCAAACTCTTTCAATTTGGAGCAATCGAAAATGTGGCGTTTGGTGAAGGGTTAAGGAACAAATCGTGTAACAACAATGGGTGAAATTGAATGGGCCATGTAGGAAAGTTTAGGTGACGATCAAAGTTCGGATGACAACTTGTACCGGATGGAGGGAGGGTTTCCAAATTATTTTCGCACTGACTCGTTTGCTTGGAGTGACGCATCAATCGTAACGTCTCGGATATTTCCGTGAGCTGAGAAATACACTTTCATTGGATAAACCCCGGTGAGTTTTCGTATTGGTGATGCCTGTGATTTGCAAACGGAGATAATTCGATCATCCATGCGATGCATCAATACACCAATATTAGCCTCCGGTCCTGGCCCACGCATACCCACCTTATGCGGGGTATACGCACGGGCCAGGCTCCAGGCTAAACCAATATGTCTTAACAGTTGTCCCCCTTCTTCACAAACATGTGTTTTAAATTATGCATAGAGCTCCCATCAAATGATTTGGTTAAAACGATTTATTTATGCTCGACTATGGTACTTCAGACTAGGTATTCAAAAAAAAAACATTAGCACAGGGTCTCTCGTTCGATTTACGACGGAGCATAATAGAACAACAATAGGTAAAATTGAGTGGGCTATTCATTTATTTATTACTTATGTATAAACGACGATAACTTAAGGTGACTGAAATAATTTAGTTAACGGGGTGGGGTGGTATGTGAGTGTCCATATCGTTTTCACGCCGACTCGATTGCTTGAAGAGATGGCTGCGATTTGCAAAGGGAGACAATTATCCTAATTCGATCATCCGTGCGAATTAACATGTCTTAACGAGTTGTTCCCCTTCTTTATATATCTTCACATATACAAAATATGCACAAAATTTCAGCGTTAACCAATTGTTTGTATGTGTTGTGTGACCTTTCTTTGTATATATTTTTGGCATCACTACTTGAAACCTGCATCAATTATCGAAAAGGCAGTTGGTCGACGCAACATTGCACATATATATTAATACATGTATAAACCCTTTGCCAAACATACCGTCATATTACCAGTTTGTTGCAGACGACTCTGGAAAACAAAGTGGGAAAAGGAGAAATTGCTCTTGACGAGCAATTTCTCCTTACGACGTTTTCTGCTCTATAAGAATATTATTTTACAATACCATCCCATTTTGAAATGTCGTCTGCAAACTCTTTGAATTTGGGACCGTCGAACCTTTTGCGTTTGGGAAAGGGTTAACATATTTTTAAGAGTTTATGGAATGTCCGAGAGAACACTCATTTCTCGTAGAATGCGAGAGAAGATTGGTAGAACAAAGTTCTAGGGGCCTCCATGATTTGACTTTCATGTACTCTAGTCCCCCAGCTAATTAATAGACTGCCGCTTTATTTCCGTTCTGCGAACAGATATTTCCGTAACACTGTCGGGTAAACGAAACTCACAGAAATAGATTCATGCCAATACTGTAATCATTTTCTTTGCGAGGCCACCTCTTTATAACGTCCGATTCGTGACCGGTTCCTTTTCTATCCATCAAATCAAGCTTCGCAAGCACAATAAGTATCAGTGATTGGCCTAAAAACTCTCATAAAATTTCCCCGAAACTCATTACTTTCATTCATTTTAATCATTTTTCTAAAGAAAAACCCACTGATGTTTAAGTTTTCGTAAAAAAATGCTCATTGATTTAATTCATACAAAAATCACTGAAGGATCCCGTGCAATCTAATTCTTGTATCAGTTTTACTTCGTACACTGCAGATTTGGGATAAATCCTTTTAAAAGGAATATCTCCCAGTTTTGGAATTCATCTTTTTGAATTTAAAAGCATACTAGCGCTCAGAAAAAATTGAAAAACTGGGTTATATGTGTTATGAATTATGATAGAATATGTTGAACCATAGCAAAAAAACACAGGATCATGGCATTATAATGCCTTCACTATTTATCATCTATTTTTCGAAGTACTATTTTCACAAATTTGGTGCCCGCCAATTGAACTTAATTGTTTACATTCGAGAAACATCTAAAATAGCAGGGAGAGCTCGTATTAATGAGTGACCATCACCTGGTTAGCAAAATCACGTGAAACACATAAAATTACTGTCATTTGTTCAAAACTAAAACGTGAACATTCAAAATGGAGAATTTCTTGGGTTTTATTGGGTCTCAACATTTCTCGGTTGACCTAGTTTTACCGCTAATTGTAAACAAATCGTATGGTGTTCACTCTTTTAAAATCATTGTGTGAACGTGTTACAGTCTAAGCCCCTCTGTAAAAGGATATTTAACATGCATTTAAGTTAATTTTCAATAATACTAAAACTTTCACAATTTAAGTGTAAATCAGCGCAAGTAAGCCTTTAACATGAATTGTCAATTTTTCAATTTATTCAAATTGCTTAACATTTTAAACTGAAAACCTAAGATGATTCAATACTACATCTCATTCTATTTTAGAAATGAGAAAGCATTATTGTAAAACAGTACGCCATTGTCGCATCACGTCTAGCCGCGTAGACTGGTTAGACTGGGAACCAGTCTGTCACTGACCATGTGGAATATGGTGGAGCAAGTAGACAGCGGGGAACCAATTTGCTATCAGTGACGCTTCTAATGACGTGGTGCTTTGTTGAAGGATACATTGGTTTTACCCTTTACCAAACGTCAAACTTTCGACTGTCCAAACTTAGAGAGTTCGCAGACGACATTTCAAAATGTGAAGGAATTGGATAATAATCTTCTGGTCGGGTAGAAAACATTGTGGGAAAAGGAGAAATTACTCGCCACGAGTAATTTCTTCCTTTCCCACAATGCTTTCCAGGGGCGTCTGCAACAAAATGGTAAACTGTCGTTATTGTTTTGTATTGGGTTAAACCGTTTATTTCGTTAACAATGCTCTTTTCTTTTCATTATGCAAAATCATGGGAATTTGAAATAAATGAAACAACTTGTTTCTCAAGTGCCGTAAGCAGGGTGATTCAAAGACCAATACCTGACCAGACCAGATACAAATAGTCCCAAATCTTCACCCCTACCAAATTGTAAGGTTACAGATTTTATCACTGAGATACGGACATCCGCTTTGAGTCGGCTTAGTCACGAAACGGATGCTTAGCCCTAAGAATGCTGAGTAGTTTTCTAAAAAAAAAGATTTTTGTGTCATCTGCTTTCCAAAACCTTAAATATCTGCTTAATTTTGATACGATACGATACGATATCTTTTATTTGACCACCACTTATGTGTATAGTCATTTTTTACAAAACATATAAACATACAATATATACTGGTCAATAATCAAAGTATAATTACATACAATTTAAATAATTTCATCTATTTCAATGTGGATGAACTATATTAATAATTAAGTAATATTATGCGTAAAAGATGTTCTCTCTTTAAAAGCAAATTTGAGATATGTTGCTAAATTTTTATCACATGATTTTAAAAGCTGTATAAATTTAATCATGCTTGGTCTTTTATAATAAAACTCATTTATATATTGTTTTCTTATGGAGATATATTGTGAACATTTCAAAACAAAATGGTACTCGTCTTCAATGTCTCCATTATTGCATATTTGGCATATCCTTTCATTTCTTGGTATTCGTTGAAGATTATAACGGCATGTTTGAATTCGCAAAGAATGCGAAGATGTTCTTATCTTAAAGATGTAAGATCTTAGTTCTACTGGTAAATAATCTAGGTACGATTCATATTCAAAATTATCCTTTATGTTGCAATATAATTGTAATGAAGAAGCGCTTCTAATAGTTGAAAATATATTCTGGATAAATTCATCTACTAAACGTTGTTTAAAAATTTGTATAAATGATTTGCAGTTTACTGAACACGGATTGTCCCACACATAAGAAAATCCGTGCTCAGTCAACACGCTTTTAATATTTGAAACCCATGAATTTTTACCTTTTTCACAATCATCTTTAGAAAGTTCATAGCAGTTCTTCAATACAATATTATCTGTGGTAATTAATTTAAACCAATATTTAACAATTTTAACATATCTAAAAATATATAGCGGATATCTTCCTAATTCTGCATAAACACTTGCATTACATGTACCTTTTCTTACATTAACAATTTTCTTACAGAATTTCATATGAATCCTTTCAATCTCTTTGGATTTACTAAAACCCCAGATTTCTGCTGAATAATTCAAAATAGAACCAACAAAAGAATCAAAGAGCTGACACAAAAGCTTTGGTTTAAGTCTAAACTTCATACAATTAACAAGTAAAACGTTTAATGCCTTCAAAGCTTTCCCTACAAGTTGTTCCTGGTTTTGGCCAAAATTACCAGTATAACTGAAAATAATTCCTAGATAATTAAAGTTGTCGACATTTTCGAGAACAGTATTATTATAGGTAAAACGCTCTATCGGCAAAGTTTTTCCTCTTTTACGAAACACCATTATTTTGGTTTTCAATGTATTGACTTCTAAGCTCCATTTTTGACAATAATCATGAAGTCTGTGTAAACTAGTTTGAAGATCTTCTTTTGATTAGGGAAGATACTCAGAGTAGCAAACAGGTTAGATCAAAGGCCAGCCGCCAATTTACTTGGCGGCTGGCCTGGATCTAACCTGTTTACATAAGCATGAAGTCGGTTCCAGCACTATAAGGGTTAATTGATTTCGTCTTTAGGGTAATCAAATTAATGCCACCGCAATGACGAAACCCCGTGACCCGGGGGATATTGAAATACAGGTCATCGCTGAATGACAAAATCTCCATCAATGCAAATATGGTCAAGCGTCATTAAAACCTTTACCAAATGCAAAATTTTCGACTGTCCTCAATTGAAAGAGTTTTCAGACGACATTTCAAAATGTGAAGAAAATGAAGGGTGATCTTCTGATAGGGCAGAAAACATTGTGGGAAAAGGAGAAATTGCTCGTGTCATTTAACCCTTTACCAAATGCAAAATGGTCGACTGTCCCAAATCGAAAGAGTTTGTAGACGATATTTGAAAATGTGATGAAAATGAAAGGTGTCCTTCTGATAGGGCAGAAAACATTGTGGGAAAAGGAGAAATTGCTGGAGGAGCAATTTCTCCTTTTCCCTCAATGTTTTCCAGAGTCGTCTGCAATAAAGTGGTCAAATGTGGTTATTTCTTGGTAATGGTTTATGCTAAGCCTGTGCAGAAGAAAGATCTATATGTCAAATCGGGTACCCATAAACGAAGTGCATTTCATACGTTAACCGTTAAAGCGACTGACTCAGAGACTTGTCCCCTGGGAGTAATAAACGTTAGAAAATGATATTATCAATCATTGTCACTAAACCAAAAGCCATTTTAAAGTTGTTTACTTTTAAGTTGCTGTAATTATGTCGTTAAATGATATAAAGTGAGCATTTACCCTCGTCAGCGTTTCTATGGGAAAGCCGGGTTTTAGATAAATGCAGGAATTCCTCTTTGCGCACATTGCTTACGTCATGTGACAAGAGTGGTTGAACTTTTCCGAATACCTACGAGACGAAGGTATCTAAAAGTAGCAATTTTATTCTCGGTTTAGCTCGTTGTTTACGAAATTAAACCCGTTTAAACCTTTTTAAATATCTGTAATATGTATAATCTTTATTTTTCTGAACGGAAATCAAAGGGGGTTGGGAAGCTGTCAATGATCTAGTCTTATGATACTTTAGAAATCTATGTTGTCTTTCTATCGGTGGAAGACAGTCTACTTTAAACCGTTAAAATCCTATTCTGTAAGTTATGGATAAGTAAATAAAGAATAAGTTTTGAAGCTTTTCGAGTAAATAACTATGCCTCTTACACGTATCTTCGGAAAGGCTATTGATTAATTAATGGAGGACTGTGGTCCTGGGAGTTGAGTGTCGGCTTCGGGACATGAACGTCGTGGGTTCGAATCCCGAGAGCACCAGGATCTGCCTTGGAACCTCACATCAATGCATATTTGGTGCAAGTGCTGGTTATATATCCAGTAAGTAGAATCGAGAGTCCAGGGTTAGAGCGTCGGCCCCGGGACACGATGATTGTTGGTACTAATCCCATTCTGTAGACAGGAAGATTACATGATCAATACAAGATTTGAGAACTTGTTTCGTAATAGATGAAAAAATATACATATAAACGTCAAATTTTCGACTGTCCCAATGGTCTGCAGACGACTTTTCGAAATGTGATAAAATTGGAAAATAATCTTCAGATGGGGCAGATTTTCCTTTTCCCGCATTGTTTTCCGGAATCGTCTGGAACAAGCTGGTGGAATGTCGTTATTGTTTGTTAATGGGTCAAACAATACATTTGACGGGGTTTATTACCCCACCCATTTTCAACGAACGCGCGCCGGTCTTTACATCTGATTCATACTTTGTAATCTTCCATCGATATCTATGACCATAAACCCTTTCCCAAACAACACATTTTCGACTATCCCATATTGAAAGAGTTTGCAGACGACATTTCAAAATGTGATGAATTTGAAAAATAATCTTCTGGTAGGACAGAAAACATTGTGGGAAAAGGAAAAATTGCTCGTCCCTCAATGCTTTCTTAAGTCGTCTGCAGCAAAGTGGTCAAATGTCGTTATTGTTTGGGAAAGGGTTATGTATTTACCTTGACCGCGTTGCAGTCAGTTTTGAAGAACGACAACAAGATGATAGGAACTTCATAGTATCTCTTCTCGAACTGACTCCCCCTTCGAATATGCGAACTATTGTAGGAAAAGCGAACGTTGCTTTCTGTCCAAATTAAGTTGGCAACTTTAGTACAATTATTAAAAAGAACAGAAGAGAACAAATCTTTATTTTGACCAAAGTACATAACATACAATAAGGGTTATAATAAAAATAACATTCAAATTGAAAAAAAGCCAAATTGGGTGATAGAAAGAAAGAAAGAGAGAGAGAATGACATGGTTCCGTGCATGCTTTTGACAAGCCAACTAGCAATTTGTATCATAAAAGAAGCATACACGGACTTGATAAAGCAAGAGAATGAATGTGTACCAGTTTTAACAGATATTCGAGCTGTGAGTTATCTCTCTAGATAAATACAGTCGTCAGTAACAGCCATTGGTTTGGCAAATAATACCAAAACAAAATTACATTTTCAGTTTTGAAAAAAAAAAAAAAATCCTTTCGATTTAAATTTATAAAAAAAATATTACCAATTGCGTTCATAAACAGCAAATGTGATGGTCAGCCGAACGAAGGGTCAAACTACCAGTGGGCAGAGATGTAGGTCGAACCTACGTCATCGGGGATTGACCATTAAGGTATAAAATCGGACGCATCTTGACCGATTGTGGCAGTTGACCATTGCAAGTTACACTGGCCATCTTACAACTTACAACATACAAACTCCAACAACGCCAAAGATGAAGATTACGACAGCGTCAATTATGCTTGCTTGTCTGATTGTCTTCTGCAGCCTGCACGATACGGAAGGAAAGCGAGGGAAAAAAGGTGAGTTTTCTCATATAGTTAGTTTCATTGTGAAAATGAATAGTTCATACTTATGCAGTGTTACCCAGTTTCTTTTTGTACACGCATAATTTATAAAAAGTTATGCGGGTACAGCAAGAAATGGTCTGTCAATGCATTAAAAGGCAATGATTTGGAGCAATACATTCATAAAGTTTGCAGAGATGTCGGAAAGATTTGCAATTACACGAGCATACGTGCTCTACACCGAGTCTTTTATAGCGTAAGGTTCATGGAACGTTTATGCAAACTAGGGAAATAATGCATTTTAAAAGAGAGTATGTAGGTATAAAAACAGACAACACGATTGATTAGTGTGTACGACAGTGTTTCTTATACTTGGGTTAATTTGCTTGGTAAGTTAAAATAGAATCTAGAAAGAACTTAAAAGTCGCTTGAACGCAATGATCATGTCATACACACCAAAACTGACCCTTTAATTCATTGAGTTTAGCCCAATATCTTCTTGAAGAAGTCGTTTGGTTCGTGTATTTGGGTGACTCAATTCGATTCCCCCTATGACATTTTGATTTATCATGGAAACAATTGAACGTATACAAGGGAGGCGTAGTTCAAAGTCAAAAACAGAGAGGACCACTCGAATGAACATAGACAAATCGTTGAATTTTATTTAGAAATTGTAAGAATTGTTGAAGAGAACATTAGCCCGCATTACACACGATATAAACAAAGCATGAAGGTTCAATGGGCTGTTTTGTTTGTGTGTATCGTCATTCCCTTTGATGAGTCCGATTTAACTACGAGGTAATTGCCGATGTTGACATATTAGTTCGACGAGATGACATTTTGATTACGGACTTTATCTGTCCATGCAAGACCATAGAGGTCTATGCATTGTATTTATTATTGAGCCAGTACTATCTAATATACCATACAAGGGCTCCGACTCTCGACTGGAAAATCCGACTTCTACCCTTCCAAAGTTGTCTTCTACTCAATCTTGTCTTCTACAATCAATGAAGTATTTACAGAATTCTTTCAGATGTCAGAAGAGTATTGTATCTTTATTTCTTTCAAACAAACACCACCCCATGACAGTACCTAACTTATTGCGAAAAATAGACCGCCTTACGCCTGGTTATTGTTGTGCATGCATAGGGAATATATATAAAGAACACAACCATATCAACGGGCACGAAATTCGAGTCAACTTTGGAAAAATCCTGATTTAAATGGCATACTAGTACTTTATTACAAATACTAACTTTCCGTTCATCTCCCTTTCTCTGTAGTTCTTCTCTTGTCTTTCTGCTCCTGTAAGACAATTGTTTGAAAAGTATGTTGTGTTATATTGTGAACAAATAGTGCACATAATGTATAAACAATAAATATAAAAAAAACTTTCTGTTGATGTTTCAGGGAAACGAAAAGGCGTGACCATGCGGAACAGACGGCCAAACAAGCTTAAAATGGAGTCGGACGGAACGATCGAATTTCCAAGCGAACTTGAGTACACTCTTGACGTTGATGGCGAAGGCAGCCGAAACATAACGCTGCTACTCAATCCTTACATACAGATGCCCAACGAAAACAAGAAGAGGTGGAGGAAGTTCGCGTTCTACTCCGAAGCGACCACCGGGGAATCCTTTGCCTGTAAAGTGCAGCGCAAGAAGGGGAAGGCGCCGAATTGTGAGATAGCCGGTATCCTTGAGCGGAACGGCGAGAGCTGCTTCGTTATTCCGAATTCAAACCAAGCTGCTTGTGAGACCTCCGACGCCATGACAGATGGTGTTCTGTTGGCCTATGACGACAATGATCGAATTGTACACAAAACCAGTGTCCCTGGCAACTACAAACCTCCAACCAATTCAGGCCGACGAAGACGTTCTATTCTGCCGGAGGCGGGTTTCAGGGCAATAGAGATCGTGTTTGTTGCGGACCAATCGTTCATGCTGCCGTTCTATGACAGAAATCCGGGTAACGATGCTGCCGCCGAGGAAGAAGCCGAGTTGTACGCCACGCTCCTGGCAAATGAGATGACAGTTTACTACAGCAGCGTAAAACAAGTGTCGGGCGGTGCGCTTGACCTGGTGATATACCCATCGGCATTCAGGCATCCAGGCAAAGGCAACAACTTCCCTTGGTCAGCGGATAACGTTAGGGGTTCAGACCTTTTGAATATCAACTTTGGCTTGAGGGATTTCGACAGATATTCTCGAAACGATCTCAGCGGTGTCCAATTTGATCACGTGATGGCGCTGACGGGCTTGGATCTGTATGTCGATGGCACGGGACGAAATCTACTGGGCGTTGCGTACACAAGCACCGTGTGCCGAGCCAGAAGCTCAAAGGTCTCGATGCAAGAGAACATTGGATTCAATCTAGGTATGATTGCAGCCCACGAGCTTGGTCATGCCCTAGGAGCCGGCCACGACGAATCTACGAGGTGTCCGTCAGACATCAACATAATGTCTCCATCGTTAGTGAATCCCTCGGCCGCTACCTTGAGCACCTACACCAAGTTCTCCAAATGCACCGTTGATGAATTCCTCGCCCACATCAACTCGTATCCCGATTGTACGAACAGAAACGGATTCACCGACGAACAATTCCGAACCAACTTCTGCAGCGGTCTGATCGGTGCATCTGACATGTCACTCGACCGCCAGTGCCAGGTTCGAACGGGATCCGCCACGGCTTCTGCCTGTAGCAATAACGTCCGAGCTGCGGCGTGCTATCTAGGAGGACAAATCAGTTGTCGAACGGCACCAAGAGGCTCATGTTCCACAACACTGCGGTTTGTATGGAACGGTACCCCATGTGGAACTGGGGGCCTCTGTTTCAAGGGCTTTTGTACTCCAGAATTCAACATATGTCCAGTTTCCTCAACTCAAGCCCCAACCACGACCACACAAGCTCCAGCGACAACCACAGTTGCTCGGGCGACCACAACACAATCACCAACGACAACATCTGGACCGTCTTCTACAGCAAGTCCTACTACAAACCCTCCTTCCTGTTCGTGTTGCCGCTCGAGAGGAAGGCGCCGAAGAAGATGCTGTAATAGAGGTTACGCCATTGGCCTCAACTGTAGGTGCTGCGTACCACGTGTGACGGACACGCCCACAAATCCAAGACCGACAACCACGCCCTCTGTGACGACGGCTTCTCCTACTACAAGCGGCCCACCGGTCACGTGTTCTTGCTGTCAACAGAGGGGACGTCAACGACGCAATTGCTGCAGATTGGCGAGTTACTATGGACTGCAATGTTTCTGCTGTTAGAAACAGAATAGTTTCAAGAAGATGCTATTTTTAGAAAGGATTACGCAAATTAATTGACCAATCGACAAAATCACGCCCAACGCAAATCAATCTTCTACTGTAACCGCTCTGTTCATAACATTAGTTAAGTGAATCTAGCGTCTCTTTATCTCAATAATCCAGATATGTAGTACTTGATATTACCTGCTAACATTTTCACAACGAATTATTGCTTGTTTAAAGATCTCTTTTTTCTTCCCCCCCTTTTTTTATCTATATTTATGTTTTTGCACTCAGTATGAACAATGTTGTTGAATAAATCAATAAATGCCAATTCATTGATTTCTTTTTTTTCAAATATATATTTAAGTGTTTGTTGTATTCTTGTATTCTTGCTTTACGAAATCAATAAAGAAAAAAGTATATACGTTCATATCGTGTTTAAATCGTTTCTAAAAGATATAGAAAACATCTACTAACATTCACAACACTCATCCCTCTGTCTCTCTCCATCGCTTTCTCTGTTTCTGTTTTTGTTTTTGTTTGTTTTTTTGTTTGTGTTTTCGTCTGTCCGTCTGTCCGACTGTCCGTCCGTCCGTCCGTCCGTCCGTCCGGCCGTCCGTCTGGCTGGCTGGCTGGCTGGCTGGCTGGCCTGCTGGCCTGCTGGCTTGCTTGCTTGCTTGCTTGCTGGCTGGCTGGCTGGCTTGCTTGCTTGCTAACGGGCTGGTTTGTTCCCGTAACTGAACTAAATGACAGGTAAGCTATTTAGTTTGGCTTTTATATTTGACAACAAAAGAGCAACATCTTTCAATAAGCAATACGACATATTTTATATAATCTCAGAAGCGATTTATTTGAATTAATTCGATGATTTCGGATTAAAGTTTAACGATACATTTTTTAAGGGAAATAATGCACGGGATAATTGTGTGTGTCTGTTTGAAGTTGCCTCCCTTTGAAAAAACCCGTCCATTGATAAAACATTGACTAATGGTTGGTCAAACTCTGCATCAGTAATTATACCGTTACTTTATAACTTCCGTGGGGTTCATCTTTTTTAACTATGGCTTGGTGGTGGTTGGAGAAATACAATCCAACGAAACCAGCGAGGTTTAAACCCCGGAGTTCCGAAGCCAAAGGTCTTTACAGGGACATTAACTTTTATACCAAGGCGGTCAACAAGACCAGTTTCTTGTACAATCCTCATCATATATAAAATGTTTCCCTCCATTAGGTAGGAACCCATAATCCGCCATTTCGAAATTCATTCTTCCGCTGGATTTCTTTGGTCGTTCTCGGTATACATCGGTCGGGACCAAACTATTCGCTTTTCACCGAATAGTTCGGATCCCGATCGATGTGTACCGAGAACGACCGAAGTACTCCGACGAATGGTTGATTATGGATATTCTACCTTAAATTGGGTACAATGAAAACCTTCGTCAAGATGGTAGTTCGTTCAACTTTACAATACATGTAGTAATCAGCCAAGGACACGCAATAGTGAAAAGGAACAAAAATGCATCTGTAGATGATCGAACTTGGGTTGTCTCGCCTCGAATACCCGACGGCGCCGACGTCATTAATGAGGGGCCCAAGGTTTGTTGGTCTCTTTACCAGTAGATGCATCAAACTGCGAAGGGAACTTCAAAATTCATTGGCAAAGCTTCGTCATGGACAAGGTCAAAGGCACATCTAAACATGCCTTCGCTGACGGATTTTGCAATGAAACTCGTCTAAATTTGAATTGTTACGTTACACAAAACGGTTGATGTGGCATTGTTTAATTTTCTATATGGTAAATGACATAAAAAATATTTCTGTTTGATTCAGTAGACAAATCAAAGCAAAATTATAACAATCGTTTTTGTCATAGCGATACAAACATAAAAGACTTAATATGGTTAATTAACGACATGACTTTTTATAGGAACAGAACAGAGAAAATTATTATTTTCGGGTAGTATACAGTACCTCATCACAAATACATACACAAGAACGATACTTTCAAAATCATCTGCCGAGGTAAACCGCATTTAGGGCCAAGAGCAATGTACTTTTCATTTGTCACATGAGTTACCTCCCTTGCCGTAAGCAGACGACGAGCTGAGAGAGAGACTGTCGTCTGCGCAAGTGCGCGTTTTACCATGTGTCATTTTCCGATAGGTGGCGTGCCTCACTGGAATCGAGCCTCGTTCTGAAATCGGCTATAGTTTTCCGTTTGCCAGCGTCTGCACAAAAAATTGTGACCGTCTGTAAAAGCCCTCGTGTCTGGATTTATTAAATTCCGAACAAAACTATTTGAGAAACGGACAAAGATCAGAAAAATGGAAGGAGCCACCGAAACAACACGTATGTTTATATTTTATAAGTTTCGTATTTTTTACATTTTTATATCGATTGTTTTAATGAGATGTGTTAAAAAACGTCGCGAAATTAATCATCACTTAGCCTACACGACCCCCTTACCCTCATAAAGGATATCATATAGTCTGACAACAGACTACCAATGATCATCAAAAAATGTGGTGACCAATGAAGAAAGATGGCATTATTTCAATTTATTTGCTATAAAAATAATTTTCCTTTGTCACTATATTTTAGTAGTATTTATGTAGTTGACTATAAAACTCAGTTAACTCATTTCCATTGTATGAAGCAAACGACGTGAGTGTAAACTGCTTAACCCTTTACCAAACTCCAATATTTTTCGACTGTCCCAAATTGAAAGAGTTTGCAGACGACATTCAAAATGTGATGAAATTGAAAAATAATCTTCTGAAAGGGCAGAAAACATTGTGGGAAAAAGAGAAATTGGTCTTTAAGAGCAATTTCTCCTTTTTCTACAATGTTTTCCTGAGTCGTTTGCAACAAACTGGTCAAATGTCGTTTGTGTTTGATAATGGGCAATTTCTCCTTTTCCCACAATGTTTTCTACTCTATCAGAATATTTTTTTTCAATTTCATCCCGTTTTGAAATGTCGTATGCAAACTCTTTCAATTTGGGACAGTCGAAGATTTAACGTTTGGTAAAGGGTTGAATATGATACTTTCTCTTTCTCTCGCTCTTTCTCGTGGAATATCGGACTGACGGGCGACGCGCGATTTCTGAGTCACGCTTTGAAAATCCTCCTCTTCGCTGCGCGTTCCTTTTGAAAGGGGGGGGGGGATCGCAGACGTTTCCACTGCAGAATATGGAATCAATTATGCAGACTCCTGGTTATGTAACGGAGGGTTGCGTGAATACGAAATGCATAATAAAGACATGGGACGCCGCAATGGAATTTTCTGTTATACACACACAAAAAAATCCCTATATGTCCTACCCCATCATATATTGAACATTTTGCACATATAGTTATTAAGCAAGAAATGGGTCCTCTATACTTTTTAAATGATTTTAGATATCTTTGGATCAAAGCAACAGTGGCGGAAGTCCGTTTATTATACTGTTCAAACTTCTGAATCCGTAATGAACATCTTATGCGCATAACCTTGTACGCCATGGTCAAATGCAATACATGTATGTATCAATATGTTCATATTAATAACAATGGGAACAAGCCTAAATAGGAAATGACTTCCCACAATGGAGCTTCGAGATGAAAAAATGCCAACTTTAAATATCAACCTTATCCATCTTATCCATTTAAAAGGTATTTTATAGCTCAATAAAGATATCTAGTAATAATCTTGTTGCACTAAACAATCATGAGCCAGGGGCCCGTTTTACTAAACAGTTTACGGAAAATGTTTGCGTAAGTCATAATTGATTAACATGGATAATATCTTCAATGAAAGTACAATATTGCAATGTGACACGTCATTGGAAGCGTCTCGGAGAGACGATTCCAATGATGTGTTACTTTGCAATATTGCTTTGCCAAATATTGAAATAAAAGGAATTGTTGTTTTAGACTTACGCAAATCTTAAGCGTAAACTGTTTAGTAAAACGGGCCCCAGGTCTTGTGCTTGCTAATGGAGTTGGATCATCTGTCTCATGAGTTTTTGCATTTTTCTTAAACATCTCTATAGATGGACAGTCTCACTGCCAATGGCAATATTTTAAATCCTTTTTTTGGATTTTACCGGTCTCTTATATACCTGATTAGGGTGACATTCGTACTATATATTTTAGATTTTAGCCGTGATTCGTTTATTTAGACTATGTACAAATGATGAGACTTAAATTAAAAAAAATCAATGAATATAAAAATGGATGCAATGAACCCCAGGGTATATGTATAACCTTAATTGTTGTTGGTAATGTCGCTCTTCCTAAAACAAACGCACAAACTAGCAAATTATTAACGTAACGCTGAATATCAATTATAATCAATAGTGTGGCGGTTGACAGTTATTGGTTCGATTTCCCTTCAGGGAATGTATGAAATCATAGTCATTTGACAGGTTATACAGTGACCGTAATGACTAAAGCATGGTTCACGCGAAAAGATCGTTTCATGAGAACGTTCATAGCGTTTACGATGGGGTAACGTCTACTACGGTATTTTAGCACATTGGCACACTCTCTACCTAACGTTGACTTCGTTAACGTTTCCATAACGCTACTTTGAACGTCCGGTTCGATATGTCATCACATAGACGCAATCTCTACCAGACGTTGAATACGTTAACGATGTTGTAATGCTGGGTTTACGTTTCCATAACGTTACGTTGGACGTCTTGTTCAATTTTATCGCATAAAACCCAATTTCTACCTTACTTTGACTGTTTAAACGTTTTCATAACGTTACCCTGAACGTCGTGTTGATAGTCGTAATCTCTACCAAACGAGGCCTACTCTAACGTTTCCATAACGTAACTTTGAACTACTGGTTCTATATTTCATCACATCGACACAATATCTACCTTACGTTAACTGCGTTTACCTTTCCATAACGTTACTTTGAACGTCCTGTTCGATCTTTTATCATATAGACACAATATCTACCTAACATCGACTTCGTAAACGTTTCAATAACTTTCATTTGAACATCCGATTCCATAATCTATCCCATTGAACGCAATCTCTACCAGACGTTAACTGCGTTTACGTATCCATAACGTTACTTTGAACGTCTTGTTCGATATTTTATCACATAGGCGCAATCCATACCTTATTTCGACAATGTTTACGTTTCCATACATTTACTTTGAACGACCTGTTCGATATTTTATCATATAGATGCAATCCCTATCAAACGTTGGCTGCGTTTACGTTTCCACGTCAGTTCTTTTTTATATATAGCCTCAGTCTCTACCCAAGACTATTTCATTTTGATACGTATACATGCATTTCTAATTATTCATACATAGCTCAGACAGAAAGCGATCTTTAATTAACCTTATTACTATGCTAAAGATCAAAGCTATCATATTTCTGATAAAAGAGTCGCTAGGAATACGTTTATTATTGGAACAAGGTGTTGGTCATGGAGTCGCTAGAACACCATGTTGTTGTTGTTCTTATAGGTTTCTCCGTTGATTGTCGGAGCACCCAAGGCTGAACATAATGTTGAAGTGAAAGTTTCTTGCGGCTCATGGTCCCATGATATATAGGTTTTGTTTTTATAGTGTCACCCCTATTGAAAAGACCAGCCAGTTTGGCTTATGAGACACTTTTCACTGCTTATAGCAAGTATCTCTGTACTTCTATAACTATGATGGGTTCAAGTGCGTGGGACAGTTAGATGTTCAGTCGTAGGTCATGTATGATGAAGCTGGGTGAAAATGTCCGTCAGCGATATGACAAAGACCTCTACATGTAGATAAGACGAGATAAACATTTCTTAGTTTCATAATTCTATCCAAAACCCTGTACAATAGTTGAAAGTTATTTATGGCGATTTGCCGTTTGGATTTCCTAATTGTCAAAAGTTAAGTTAAAGTTATTTCTGTCACACTTTGGGAACCTCTACGCCAATGCCGTACCAACGTTGTTTCAGTTTTGTCATGTTTGCATATGTAGTATATCTTCACTTCCCATTCAGGCTTAACTTTTTGACCGTTCGTGCGAAGTTGCGTGGACCATTTTCCTGCAATAATCGAAATAAAACATGAGATATTTCAAAATAGCAGTCTTACTCTGCTTGCGTCTGTTAACGTCCAATGCATTAAGGACTGTCAACTGTTTCTGTAATGGTATTTGGCGTGGCGCGTCCAGATAGTTTTTCTCACATTAAATGTGTCCCGCTGACAAGTGAGTGACGTCTAAAATATGACTATTACTGCAAATGGTCACTCCCTATTTGTGTACAAATGTCAATTGGACACTTTAGCGAACGCCTATTAAGCATGAGAAGAGAGATAGAGAAAGATAATGAAGGAGAGAAATTTGGAGACTTTGGGAGGAATTAGGTGGTAAGATAGGGAAGGTTTACCACAAAATTCTCTCTCTCTATCTCTTTCTCTCTCGTATCCCGACATTTTCAGGATACTGTTCTGTTCTGTTTATATACATCCATTCCTTCATTCTTTAAACACAATCAAGATCCACCGCTAGGACTAATGCAATAAGATACGACATGCAATTCGAACGGTCCATGCGAAAAGGGACAATCATAGACACGATATGCGTTGCTCATTGAATTCTCCGAAAGACACAAAAACGTCTCATCTGGACTGTACCCATTTACCAAACAATAACCATATTTGACCAGTTTGTTGCAAACGACTATGGAAAACATTGTGGGAAAAAGAGAAATTGCTCGTCATGAGCAATTTCTCATTTTCCCACAATGTTTTCTACTCTATCAGAAGATTACGTTCCAATTTCATTGCATTTTGAAATGTGGTCTGCAAACTTTTTCAATTTGAGACAGTCGAAAACTTATCGTTTGGTAAAGGGTTAATCCGAATTAAAAGTCTTACTGAACATTTCGAAGGCACAGCTCCAGATCAGACTAGGAGCATGTCGACAAACCGATTCATCTAGGTCATTACAATCTTCCCTGTTTCCCTGTTGATAAGATTTGTTTTCTTGACAATTTCCAAAGCATAGCGAAAGATCAGACTTGGTGTCGATAGAAGCTCCTGTAGATTCATAACATAACTGTCTCATGAAGGTCGTCACCATCCGGTAGTTTATGTACATATAAAGAAAAAATCTTGATGATTGCGAAAGTAAAGCCTCATATCAGACTGAATTAACATGCAATCTAATTTGAAGCTATACTGTTCGAAATATGCAAGATGTCCCGTTTTATCAAGGAATTTACCCGCTTGGGCCTTTTTGATACGCGAATCAAACGCTTTCCAACCGATAAAAGTGCGCGTGCGTGCACGGTCTTTCATATCACGTGACTCAGCCTCTTGGCGATCGATGGATCAAAGCGCATCAATGGTATTGTATTTCCGAGGATGAGCTTTTAGACAATAGAACCGGACGGGGTCCTTCTTTGGTGGTAATGTGTTAAAAATAGATTTGTCAATATCAACTGATTTGTCTTCACATGTGTCATCATTGAGAGTCTTTTGTTTTTCAAAATTCAAGATTTTGGGTGGCTAATCGTTCGTTATATTAGAAAGACATTGCCTTTTGTCTCTGTTCTCTACATTTAAGATGCTTGTGACGAAATAAGGATAAAACGTTGATATAAAAGTTACTGTCAGCATTTAAACCTAAGCTAGAAATACTGCAATATTATGTATTTTGTCATTGAACCATGGTAATAATCAGGTCAGTGTCTATCTATCTATTTATTTATCTGCCTTTAAGTCAAACCCCTACTGGAGTTCTATTAAAGGTTCATACAAAACGCAAGCGATTGCCCAAGATTTCAGGCGTATAACTTCTCAGCAAACTAAGGGATTTAGTTCTGATTCGTTCTATATTTGAAATAAAGTAGTCCAGAACAGACCATTCTGGTTTTGGAGTTTTAGTTTAAACTCATTTAATTTACATCGATTGTGAAACCAGTTCTTACAACCAGAGACATAGATGTTATCTATGTCTCTGTTACAACTTAGATTATTTAATCTCGAGTCTGCTTCCTGCATCATGCGTTTTTCTATAATAATCTGCATCGTTTCTTAGCTTCGAGGAAGCTATTCCTAATACATGTATGCATGTAGTGTTAACTAGTTCACCCACGCTCCTGTATACAGACATGTAACATGCTGACTGTAATCTCTCGTCAAATATTCGATTTATTCGAAAATTGACCAATTCATGGAAATATTATAGAGTTTTCTCGCGCATTGAGCAACGCGATTTTCTTTAATAAACTGCATTTTGCTTAGCTTCGAGGAAGCTGTTCCTAATACATGTATACATGTAGTGTTAACTATTTCACTTACGCTCCTGTATACAGACATGTAACATGCTGAATGTAATCTCTCTGGTTCGGTGGAATCTTGGAATTCTTTCAACAGATGCCGAACATATTTCAACGCGTCTCTCCAACCCTTCAGCGGAATCAAACCTCTTTATCGGATAGACGATTTCTTAACCCTTTACCGAACTCTAAATTTTTTACTGTCCCAAAATGAAAGAGCTTGCAGATGACATTCCAAATGTGATGAAATTGAAAGATAATCGTCTGGTAGGGTAGAAAATATTGTGGGAAGAGAAGAAATGGCTCGTGACGAGCAATTTCTCCTTTTCCCACAATGTTTTCAAGAGTTGTCTGCAACAAAGTGGTTAAATGTCGTTAATGTTTGGTAATGGGTTAACGTTAAGTGGTGACTTATCAGCAGTTATATAGTGAAGTTCAATGCAATACTATAGTAAATGTTTCACAAACTCGAAGCACTTACTGCATTAATGCATTGAACCCTTGCTGTGAAAAAAAACTTAGATAAAATAAGAATTTGCTCATGCTGATCATCAAGTCTATTCTTTCATTACGAAAGTGGTTCAAGCCCCGCCGACCCCTCTGGTTTATTGGGAGTGCCATTTGGCAAGGCGCTTCATAGCCCTAGCCTAGTACTGTTGGATCCAGGAAAACCGTTACATAACTGAAAACCTGTTGTCATTGCGTTAAACACCATTTAAACATCATTTCGAAAATTGGGGTATTGCATATGGAAAGAAGTATATGCTCGTCATGCTTACGTTATATATTAAGTCGCTTAAATGACTGTCTGACACGCAATAGGTCATAAGGCATAGAATCATGACAATGCGTCATACACATCCCAAGCCCCTTACTCATTAGTTATTTGCTGTTTTGTATTGCATATATTTGGTTATCTGTTTAATAGAAGTGGTTAAAACGCTGTTTCAACCATTTCTGTATCAACCATAAGAATTATTTGCCAGGGCTCTGAAGTGTCTTGCCAAAGGCACTTTCACGAAACAAAATGTATCGTTAGGGTTCGAACCCGGAACGCATGAGTTCTAAGACTGCAAAATTAATAGCCAAATTAACTTCTGGCCACGCATGACCCAATACACAGCATATCTTGAAGACCAATCTTAAAACTGAACATTACCTCAAAAAAAAAAAAAAATATTGAAGAAAATTAGATTTCCTGCAGCGATGTATTTCCAATTTAACCCTTCGTGATAGTCGATGTATAATTAAACTCATCGCTACACGATGGATCCATAAATTGTTGACATGACGTTAAACCCAATATTAGGATAAAGGCATGTGCAGTACAATAAATACTTCAAAGAATGATGTTTTTTTTCCACTTCATTTTTCTCATAGGGGGAAATCATTCGTTTACCAAGTTGAAAGCATAACTGCGTCTTAACCCTTTACCAATCACCTAATTTTCGACTGTCCCAAATTGAAAGAGTTTGCAGACGCCATTTAAGAATGTGATGACATTGAGAAACAATCTTCTGATAGAGCAGAAAACATCGTGGGAAAAGGAGAAATTGCTCTTTAAGAGCAATTTCTCCTTTTCACAGAGTGTTGTCCAGAGTCGTCTGCAGAAAAGAAGTCAAATGTCGTCTTTGTTTGGTAATGAGTTAATCCGAGGTTCAATGAGGACTTCTCAATTGCCCACTTCAACTTCCTTTGTCCATTATCGCATTCAAAAATCTATGTCAACAGCTGCTTCGTTAGCTGTAATGTAAACAACGTTCTTGTATCCGATCGCTCCGCCAAACAAAAGAATCGCATCTTTCTTAATATAATGAAGGATTTACGGTTCTTTGGTTTACAGGGAAAACGTATGGCGTAATATGAAAAGGAGGAATTTAGTAAATTTTGAGTAAATGCATGACTTGGCATGATACAGACAAAGAGCAAGTGTGAGACAAAGAGAGGTCGAGAGAAAGAAAGAGTAAGAGATACAGACGGAGAGAAAATGTATTTAGAGAGTTAGCGTAATATAGAGAGAAAGATCGAGAGAGAAATAGAAAAAGAGAGAAGGAGAGGGCGATCGGATAAAGAAAGAATGAAGGTGTGAAATATAGAGAGGAGAGATATAGAGAAATCAATAAGTTTGAACGGGAGAGAGAGATAAAGAGAGAAACGGAGAAACGGAGACACAAAGAGAGGGGAATACAGTGCGAAAGGTTGAAATAAAAAGAAAAAGAAAGAAATGAGCAGAAAAAACAAGATTGAGACAGAGTGATAGAGACAAAACAAGCGAAGGAGAGGGAGACGAAGGAAGGGGGAGGGAAACATGTAACCGATAGACGGACAAAGGAAGATATTGGGATATAAATACAAAACAAAGAGAGGGAGAGAAAGAGGGAGAAATAGGAAAGGATAGATAACGAAAGTATAGCACATTCAGGGATAGAATGGGGAAAACCCCCCAAAACTTGACATTTCGTATATCATGTCTATTTCAAATTATCCCATCATTTTCTCATTGACATTTACCCAAACCGCTAAATTAAAAGAATAATCATGGAGTGATAACTGAAACGTATTTGCGGTTGCGGCATCACATGCAGCTCATTTCACCCCATGCTCTTCAGCCCAAGATACTTGTAGACATATCAGGGATGCGACCAAACTGTGTCGCCAAAGTTCTACTAGCATTTGACTGCATTTTATAAGTACTGTATAATATGTGTACCTCGAATTTCTGATTGTCGAACACTTTTATTCGTCGAAGTACATACGGTTCCCGCATCATTTTTTCTTTAGCTCTATATCTTTATATTGAAGACATATACGTTGTGGCTCTTCAAGTAATGAAGATTCGACTGTATTCAATTGTACCCTCTGGCCATTAGACTGATGAAGGGGAATTGCGTATCAAACCAAGTTTCGGTTTCGAAAAGATGCAATAGCTATTATGTGACATTATTTCTAAACGAGAATTGATTTTCTAAAAAATACACCAGTTTGATTTGACCAACATACCATACCCACTTGCAGTCTGAGTGAATGAACAAATTGAATGTTTTTCTAAATAGCTGACCGAAGGACAACACACATGTACCTAATAACTGACTGATTTCCTCACTCAAAGTTCGTCCGACTGAATGACTGGATGGCAAACATACATACACATGAAACATCAATGAACATACAAAATTCTTTGTTGAACTTGGCTCCGACTCGATTTTGACACGGAATGTCACACAAACATTCACAACAGCGCCGAAAATCGTAACATGTTTGTCAACACACTCGGATTTGGCAAGCGGGCTCACGTTTACAATGTCAAAGCAACTCGTCATATATCTAGCAAATATGTTGAATCCGTATTTTTCCGGCTGGTGAACGCTCTACCGCACCACTATAGTGCTAACGACGAAATCGGTTGCGCAACTTCCGGTTTAGCGTTTTTAGGGTCGGTTTTTGCTATTTGCCAGCATTTTCAGACAAGATATCAAAAATATCTAAAACCATGACTGAACCCTTATTAAATCCAATCGCCTTAAGGTAAAGTTCCAGTTTTGAACTCGTAGATGATTCGGGAACCCGTTTTTATTTTGACATATAGAATAGTTCGACAATCAGAAGTTCGGGGTACATAGATTCTACTATAGTAATACGTGCTTTGAAGGCCATTAAAATGTTTATGGTCTAAACCAGAGATAGCTGTGATATAACTGGAGCTTTGCTGAAAACGGCATTCAACAGAGATACCGTGTTTAGCCTTTACTTAGACTGTCCCACGAGGTCAAACTGCTACGACGAAAGCTAAATGTCAATATCTATGGATATTAATAGATCCACTTTGCGTGTTATTTAGGCTGTACATAAGTGCATTTCGAAATGTGACTTCATAATGAAATAGCTTTTATAATGTTCGTCTCAACCAAAAGGGGATTTATATCTTACAAAATTCACGAATACATCGTATACATTTTGCATTATGTATTCAAATTGAGGTCTATTGGTGCTCTAGCCAATTTCGAAGCACCTTTTCTAAACACTGGAATTGAAAAATAAAATAAAATTGATAGACATTCGATTTGGGTTATTTAAAGACAGTTAGCTGTAGAGTGCCTAGTTCCGCAAAAACGATAAATGCGACCTACTTTACAAAACAAATGGTGCTATTTCGTTGT
This sequence comes from Cerastoderma edule, assembly GCA_947846245.1. Classification (NCBI taxonomy): domain Eukaryota; kingdom Metazoa; phylum Mollusca; class Bivalvia; order Cardiida; family Cardiidae; genus Cerastoderma; species Cerastoderma edule. Next base: position 23,882,939 of record OX401419.1, on the reverse strand, counting down.
ATAAAAATAGGATTGTGCATAATGTTGACAAATTTCAATTACATTGCCAAGCTCGGCTCCTCGTCGACAGAGGAAAGCTCCTTTTTTGACGAAAACTATGAAGAAGCAACGGCATTTCGAAAATAAGCTAGGAAAGCTGTCCAAAAAGGGTAAATGTGTTTATACAACGACAGGAAGTAATAATGCATTTCCTTATATGGTAATGCAATAGCGGGGATATTCAAGTAGGTTTGTTCTTAAAACAAGGACCGGTATATGTGTGTGAAAATAAACAAAAATAATTCGCACAAAGAATTATCCGTGTCTTCGTTGCAACTCTGTTAATATGTCACATGCGAACGGATATGTTTGTCCTGAAGGTAGCCTATCCATAATCCGGCATTTTGAAAATAATCCTTTCGTTGGATTACTTCGGTTGTTCGACGTATACATCGGTCGGGGCCAGAGAAAGCGAGAGGGATGTCTAGAATATAAAGACAAAGAGATAAAGAACAAATGATTCGGGAACCCGTATTAAGTTCGACGTATAGAATAGTTGAACAATCAGAAGTTCGAGGTATAGATGTTCTAAAGTACATAAAAGGTCATTATCGATCAACTAATACAATACGAATTGTCCGTTGAGTAAATCTTGTGCAAAGCGACCATAAAAAGAGAGACATACTCATGATGTTTAAGACAACTATCGGCTTTATGAAGACGACGGTTATTCAGAATGCTCCTTTTGTATAAATATAGTCTAAGCCGCAATAGCGTTTGATACACCATTGAAGCAAAGCAAAGTAGAGAGAGATACAAAGCTTAGGAAACAAAAAAAAAAAAAAAACAAGCTACTAAGTGCTATCGCATATGCTCTACTTTTGGTAGACGTGTTTCTGTGTAACGAAACTAACAGACAAAGCCTCAAATAGTGTTAACTGCTTCAAATTCCTTTGTCGAAGAATCACAAAGGAATGAGGAGATTTGTCCTTGAAAGTCTGATTTCCTTTGTTTCCTTGTTATTGCAAATCTTATTACTACAAGGACTTATATGCTGTTTTCTTGGGGATACCATGTGTAATTCACCATATGTAGTTCAATTATCTGCTAATATTCCAAAAAGTGGTTTATGATGTTATGCAGTTTGCCCAATTAAAATGATATATGCGTGTAAGTTGTTCTTTCTTTAAATGCAAATATGAGATTATTTCCCAAATCCGTATCGTATTATTTGAATATGTAGACAAATTTTCGCATGCTTGGAATTATGTAATACATATGATGAAATAAAATTTAATTTGAATGGGATTGTGAAGTTGGAATAACATTGCGGTTATGGACAAACTAGTTCAAATTAGAAACGTATTAGGACAGGAAAAATCATCAATTACGAGTTACACTGGGAAGGTTTCACGAATATTGAATTTGCAACCCCTGTTAGCGGAATAACTGAAAGATTGTTAAAATGGCCTTACGAAACAACTAATATCGACTATATATCATATATAATATGGTTGTATGACCGCCATTCCTAGGTTCCCGAACGGCAAATCTCGGTTAGCCGCCAATATAAACGGTGATGCGTGTCCTACGTGCAAAATACACGGTAAAACCCGGGAATAATACACATTAATCAACCGTTATTGGAAAACCTCCTCTTCGAACGGTGAGAGAAAACACATAAAACCTCGCCAAATGTGATTTTTCAAAAGACCGGAAGTTCCGTTATAGCACAATGACGTCATGACGCGGGCGATAACAATCTATTTATAGCCTGGCGGTGAGACGCCATTAACCCTTTGAATGCTGGGTAATTTTGTAAAAAATAGATTTTGTGTCGCTTGCTTTCCAAAACCTTAAGTGTATGTCTAATTTTGATGAGGAAAGATACACAGAATAGCAAACGGTTAGATCACAGGCCAACCGCCAATTTACTTGGCGGTTGGTCTGGATATATCCTGTTTACATAAGCATGAAGTCAGTTCCAGCACTTTCAGGGTTAAAGGTACAGAAAGATTTGTCATGTGACGAGTGCGTCTGGTCTACAGTAAGGACAGGAAAAATCGATCGACTAACTACCAACCGTCACCTTCTCCTTTTCTTTTCTTGACGGGTGGCTTACGGAATCCGATGGTTCCAGAAAGCATAAAGCCACCCTATATGGAGGTTGACTTTTCATTCTGTGAGCATATTCACCTTTTCGATACAATCCTTTCAACGTTAGTTTATTACTGTTCTTAGCGATGGGCTTTTACCTCCTTAATAATGGTTAAAAGCGAGTAATTCCGGTCACGACCGATCTTTACCGAGGACGACCGAAGTGATTCGACGAAAGAATAAGTGTTAAAATGACGGACTACGGATATTCTACCTTAAACAAACCGAAACAAATTAAAGGGTGTACGCATACATGCTGACAGGCCAGTATTGAACTTTGGACGCTGATTCACGAACATTGCAATTTGCCCCGAAGGGTGTCTGACGATTATTTATAATAAATCATTTAAGCACGTATTGGTCGGGGCCATTCATTTCGAAATGGTATGTCAGGCTTCTGCCCTCTGGGTCAGTTTTTATAGGCGAAATTGATATTTTAGGTGTCATAGGCAGGCGCGACCTGTCACAAGGGGTCTCCTTTTGGGTCGGATGTCCAAAATAATGGGGGTGGGGTAATGGGGGTGGAGGTCATCACATTGAATTTCATGTTACTTATTTTAGAAATCATGGATTCAATCCCATATTGAGGCTTACCAAACAGAATCTTCTCTTCGATTATATCCCCAATACATAACATAGAAATATAAAATAAATTTTAATTCCAAATAGGACTTGAACATGGTAAAACTCATCGTCAATTACAATTACAATTTTTCCATAATTATATACATACAATTTATCAATGACACCTGCGTGAGTGAAAAAATGTCTATACATGATTCAGAGGGAAATTAATGAAGTAAGCCTTTGGGAAAATGTCTGAAACACAAACCTTACCATCTGTCTTTTGATCGAGATATCGGTAATCGATTAAAGTGATAATCTACTATGTATTTAAATGATTCTCAAACATCGAAATTCGTCAGAACAAGACGCTGCTTAGACGCAGTTACTGCAAAACAAGGAAGTGAAGCTCTCTTTATAAGTATGTATGTAACAATAATACTGAAATTCGTTTAACGTAGAACCATTTAATCTATCCAGTTCATTACACAAAAGGTTTGAGAAACCGTTACGAAACATTAAGGAATAACTGAAACTGTTGGTAGATAACATGTCATATTATAATTGTATATGCAGTGGAATATCTTGATCTCGAACCTCTGAACTTCTCGATACGTCGACGCAAAATACGGATTCCCGAATCATTTGTTCTTTATCTCTATGTTTTTATAATCAACACACCTATATGTCGACCTCTCTCCATGTCGATCATCATTAGCAGATTCCTTGAACTTCGAGATATAGAGATTCTACTGTAATTGATACCTTTTGTAATACAGAAAAGATACATATACTTCTCAGAACGGGAAAATACTGCTTTTATCACAATATTTCTTTATATCTTCGGATGCAGGTGCGTTGAAATAAGTGCATCAATGAGCTATGGGTATAAAGTGCGTAAAACTTAACAAGGCCGGATTACACCAATTGAGGCGCTGTGAAATATTTAACCCCTTTTCGAGGTCAAGTTTACACTTTGAAAGGTTCAAGCACTCGACTTTGACACCTTTGAACCCTATGTCGAACCCTTACAAATAGCCCGTTAATTGCTTCCTGGTAACATGTAGTTAACGAATATCAACCAAATAAGGCAATAAAGTAAGCGGACTATACCAGATGAAGTTTGCCTTTTGGTTTGCCTTCGTGAATCAATCTTCGTTTCAAAAAAAAAAATCACATACACGAATGTTTTATCTATAGCATTGAACCGTAAACTGTCAAATTATGCAACAGGGTGTGTGCAATAAAGTAAGAGTGACCTTTGGCAAGTCACTTTAGAGCCCTAGCCTAGTACTGCTATGGTGGATCCAGGAAAGCCGTTGCATAACAGAAATAATGTTGATACGGCGTTAAACACTATACAAACAAATGAAGAAATTAAGTACACTATATACGTATCTAGGAAAAGAAATCATGTTGTAACGTGTATAAAGATACGGCTTGTATACTAAATAAATCTTTGGTTTGTACATGTATTTATATAATAAAAGCATGCTACGAGTCACGGAAACTTTTTCATGCATTCTGAAGTATAAATGAACCAGGAAGAGGGAAACTCATCCATGAATCCAGCCTATGGCGTGAAATCAGTTCTCAACCGCTTCCTTTATGAATAAGCGTTTAGTGCAGATGAAGCGGCCAAGCAAAGAAACCACTAAGACAGGAAGAAGAAATTGCTCGAAATGAGCTTTTCCTTCTTTTTGTCATACTGTTTCTTGGCTTGAAGAGTCATATCTCTATACATTAACCGTTAAAGTGATGGAACCGATGCCATGCTCATGCTTATGCTAATAGGATAGATCGAGGCCAGCCGCCAAGTAAATTGTCAGCTGGTCTGTGATCTAACCTATATGCTTCACTGAGTATCTTTCCACATAAAAATTAAGCATATAGTTGAGGTTTTTTAAAGCAGACGACACAAAAATCTTTTTCTAGAAAATTACCCAGCATTCTATGGGTTAAGCTAGTCACTCCACTCGATATAATTGCGGAATAAGCCGCATCGACTATATACTGTCGTTGTCTTATACAGGCCAGACATTTTTGTTGCCTACCATTATGCTACTATTCGTCAGAACACAACAAGGAGAGAGAAAACGAAATCGGTTTTCTGACGCGGCCATGATTCATGCATCTTTGACTGATTCACGGAGACGCTTTCATCCCTAGGAAACACGGAACACATGTATGCGCGTGAGTCACCCAGATTCTGCTATCGATTTGAAATATAAACAACCCAGGGTTCAGCATTATTCACGCCCCGTGGCATGGGGAAATTGGGGTTGTTTCTTCTTTAGCACTGTGCCTTATTCTGTGTGAAACCTCTTTGTTTTATACATTCAGTCTTTGAAACTTCGAAACTGGTTTACTTGGATAGTCCGACTTGAAAGGAATAGACAGTCGATAAATATAGCATTAACAAATATCTTTTGTTTTTAAATTTCCTGTTTAAATAGAATGTAGTGTTTTAATAATCTTGTGTTGTCTGTTGTTGCTTTGAATTTGGACCTATTGGAAAGGTTTTATTAACTCTTTTCCACCTGCAGACGACAATTTTTTACTTGCAGCAGACAACTTAAAGAGCTTTTTAAACATAGGGGAAAACGTTACACATCAGCTGCTGTGATATGTGAATAGGTTTGAAAAGCATTGTTGCGAAAGGAAAAATTGCTTGTGTCAAGCAATTTTTCCTTTTTTCACAATGAAATTTAAAAGCCACAGCTGAAAGGCGCAAAAATGTGGCGTTAGGTGTTGAAGAGTTTGAGGACAAGAAGTCAACACACCGCACGTTCTCAGTCAAACTAACAAGCGTTTACAAGTAATGGGAAAGGAGTCATTTTAACAATTTTTAACAAATTATGTTATCAGATTTTAATTAGTTAACAGTATACCAGAGGGTGCAACGCTGCATGATATTGTAAACACGCTTGTGTGTGCGCATTCACAGAAACAGACACTCGAATGTCAATAAGTTAATAATGCGTTGTTTTGCTTCTCATCTAAACACACGTGGATATACATAACGGGAGAAGAAACAATTTGGACGGACACACGTGCTTGCGTTATAATTCATTCATAAAAGACCAGAAGTCACAACTCTGCATGGTGTTGTAAACACATATGTGTATAAGTATTCAGAAAAAGAAGCGGTTTTAAACAGAAACAGGCACTCGAATGTCAATTAGAAAATAATTGATTTGATAATCTGAAATAAACACATGTGCATATACGTATAAGTAACAGAAGAAGAAACGATTCGGAGAGTAACATGCATATCAAAATCAAAATGTTTGACCATTGGCCAGAAGTAGAAACGCTGCGTGTTGTAAACAAACACTCGTATATTGTCGTATGTTAACATATGGGGAAAAGAGGCGATAAAGGTCGAAACCTGAAATCGAATGTTTAGATGTTGACAATAGGCCGAATAATCTTACATCAACACACATGCAAATGCATGTATATGAATACCTTACACGAAAAGAGAAGATCTAAGAGTTTCAATATATCGTTAATGGACCAAAAGACACACCACTTTGTGTTGTAGTGCATGTAACCAAACACACTTGAATGATAACAATTGAACAAAAGGCGACCGCCATCTGCAATGTTCATTCAGCATTAACTGATACGATACAACACAAGAGTAGAATGTGATTATAAACGAATTAATCTCGCATGCCTTTCTGTATCATTAAATATGTTTAACCCATTACCAAAAATAACGAAATTTGACCAGTCTAATGCAGACGACGCCGGAAACATTGCGGTAAAAGGGGACATTGCTCTTAACGCGCAATTTCTCCTTTTTTTAACAATATTTTCTCCCCTACCGGAGGATTATTTTTCAATTTCATCACAACTTGAGATGTCGTCTGAAAACTCAAATTGGGACTGTAAAAGATTTGACTTTTTGTAAAGGGTTAAGTCACACATCTACCTCGGTAACGATAAATCTGGATGCGTTTTTCAAGGTTTTGAAGTATTGCAGCAGGCAACCAAGTTGCTCGGGATGGGGTATATCCCCAATTTATCACAATCTTTCGAGATTGTTTTTGTTATCATAAAGGAATCAGTGGTTTTATTCAACAGATTTCATTTCGAACCATACACAAGTCAATAAACGAGAGAGAAACAAGAGTTAATTAAAAAACGTAATTTTGCAATGATATTTTGGTACAACACAAATAAAACATTTATAGGGACATATTTATTTTAATACCACAATAATGAAATTCTGGAAACACGTTTAAACACCTTTTTTCGAGAATGTTCAGGATATTATAAAGGTATCGGTGATTTTATTAAATAGATTTAATTTCGAAGAATCAACAAGTGAATAAGCGAGAGAGCAAGACACGTTAATTTTACCATGCTTTTTTATTCAACACAAGTACAACAACAAATAAGGGCATACTTTTTTCAATACCATAATAAAGGAGTTATGGAAACATCTGTTAGAGCGACTCTTACAAACGGATGCTTAATGATCCACGAAAACGATATGCCCCTTGCCCTGGGCTATCCAGTAGAATAGTCCCTGGCCGATATTCAAATTGCCTCTACGTATCATAGATATGTTGACTCATCTATTTTTTCGTTTATATCTTATATCTGATGGAAAACTTCAAATTTCGCTATCAAGAATGACTAACCGATTAAAAATACTGATTTTAAACGATGTTGAACACCTCCATATACATGGCGTACATGGGAAATGTGTTATTAGCCGGGGACGATTCACCCGAAATATTGAGACCCTACACTTAAGTACGAGGTATATTTCTCAGATCACGGAAACACCCGAGTAGTTACGATTGCATAAACGTGTACATAGATAGTCCTAGAAAGGGTCCCACTTTATCTGATGTGATCATAAATACATATGCTCCGATATATTGAAGGCTGTGTTAACCATAACTTTCCTCTTTTTAATGACACCGTCTTGTTACATCTATGACCTCCAATAAATAAATGGAGCATTATAAACGCTGTGTTATGACGCTACTACGGTTACAATATCGTTAGTTCTTTTATTGTAGCGTTTTATAATGGAGTTCAAAAGCAAGGAAATAAAACCCCAGCTTCGAGACCAAACCCTCGCACAGAATCTTATAAAGCTGCATCAAAATGAATGGAACAGCGGCTGACATTGGTCACGCAAAAGAAAAAAGAAAGAGAAAGAAAGAAAGAAATGGAATATCATCTAGCTACTGATTAAGAATAGAATTCATTGTAATTAAATGGTAGATATGCAATGATGAACCGTTTTCCTATTTGTAATTGGGGTTGTGTAATAGTAACACAGATGCATGTCATCAAACGTATATGAAGCAATTGGCTGTATACCGTTTGTAATTGATATGTACTCAAATTCAAAAGCGTTGCAGCGGTTATGACCTCTACCGCTTATAGATTGTACATACTTAGATAATGACGCTTCCTGAATTAATTATGTTTTCGATAGCTACTTTTGATTGTATAACATACGACAATTCACAAACTGTATTGTTACAACATTTTTATTTCATTTCCAAATGTTGTCATCTGTGATCAAACATCTTTAATATAAATGGAAACAAACACGACCTCTCGTTTTGTGAAATATCAATTGTTCAATAAAACCCATCGACTTCAAAGCGCATGCGTAATTATTTACCGTTCTGTCGCGCAGACAACGTGACTTTGCGAGATAGTGAAATGAGTAAGAGGTCTATCTAATGTCAAACGATGATATCGAACTCTCTCATGCTTGATTCGATTTAATACGTCTGTTGCGTGTGACGCAACAATCCTTTGAGACAAAAGGAGAAATGGCATGTTACAAGCAATTTCTCCTTTTGCCTACATGGAATTTTACCATATTCAATTGACTATCAAATCGAACGTAAGCGACAATTCTTAGAAAAAGAAGAAACTCACACAGTTATTAGTATCTAAATCAGGGTTCGATCCCCGAAGGCGATAGTCTTTTTCACCGTGGAGTGTCCTTTCGCAAGACACATTTCGTAACCTAGTACTGGAAGGTCATCCAGGGAACATGTTATACTAGCTGCATAATACAAAATAGGAAAAAAGCAATGCATGGATGTTAACCTAAGAACGACTTACACAAAGGATGTCTGTCCTTAAAGAGAAGCGACTATTCATAGATCGATCCCAAACAATCTGTCCCTGGCTGACACTTGCAAACCATAATCCAGTAGCCGGAGAAAGGAAGCTATTTACAGTTCAGGACCATTTACACGCAGTATTCGAGAAATCATAAAATAAATCCAATTGTGGTCGTACCCATCACAATCGTTTCGACGAGACGATTCTTACAAGTACCCAAAGTATAGCATTTAGAGAAGCATTAAAGACGATGGCTAGCGATAAACGCTTTTTATCATATCAATTCAGCATTCAGCATGTTCCAAGAAAAAGGTATCCATTTCTTCGCACCTAATCATCATTGTCTTTTCCATACCAAGCCTTTTTATATGACCCCGATAAGTACCTCGCAGCATGTGATACAAGATACGGGCTATAAGTATAAACGTTATACTCTGTCGTTTTATAGTTGACATATTGCCGGCCTGGTTATTTCGTAGTAATTTCGGCATTTCTCGCATTCCATATCCCCGTTATGCTTAATCGCCGTGGTTAAATATGGTGAACGCATGAATCTGTTAGATGATGTTCTGTTTCGCATTCTCTTGAAAAATGTCACCGACCGACGGGTGGCAATATGCTTGATCCGTATCTATTAAGTAGCCCTAACCGCCATAGTGCTGGAAACGACTTCATGCTTATGCAAACAGGTTAGATCCAGGCCAGTCGCCAAGTAAATTGGCGACTGGCCAGTGATCTAACCTGTTTGCTACTCTGAGTAACTTTACTCAAGGAAATTAAGCAGACATTTAACGTTTTGGAAAGCAGGCGACATAAAAATACATGTTTAGAAATGTATGTTTAAAATGACCAAGGGTTAGAAATTTTGAAGCATACAAACGCAATTTAAATGTGTACCGTATTATCTGTTCGCAGATTAAGTCGAATATACTAAGTTAAAGCCCGTGTGTTTTATGATTAAAGCCCGTGTATTTTATGATTAAAGCCCGAGCAATATAGGGAAATTTCCCAAGACCCAAGCGGCGATGACAATGTCAGGTTAAGGGGACATGTTTCAAATAAAGGTAACACCTCCATACTGGCATACAAGCATTGGTAGACAATATGGAATACAAACATTGTAATATTATCAAGTTCGTGACTCACAGATATGCATAATTAGGCACACACTCAACACAAATACAAGTATCAGAAAACGTGATGCATTTCCACATGCCGTGGAAGGCATGAGTACACCATGACCGTAGATGCCTGATAAAGCAAATGCAGCGGGTAATTGCTACTTAATTGACACATATGGCAGCTGAAAGGGTCGACACTTCAGCCTGTGTTCTGTATACCATCGCACTTGTCTTTTCATCATACTTTTCTTTGGTGGCTTGAACGCCGATCTCAGCATGATTTAAGCGGCCATTCCTGGAAACAAATTTGTTCTAACCTTTCGTAACCTTGTACTTTTACCAGGTACTAACGCCATCTCAATGACAATTGTATAAAACTTTCAATTTTTATCTTAGTTGTATGGCATTGTTTCTTTGTCAAATACGTAATTAAGGATGTTTTTTGGGAAAGGTACTATAGGAAAATGAAGACATTGCTTGTCATGTGCAATTTTATTTCGCCCAAATGATTTTTTTCTCTGCTTAGAGTCGTGATATCTATAGATACGCATACCAAGATATTATAATAATAATGTTATTTGCATTGGATATTTACTATATTATACTTAATGGGTCGAATGATGGGCTTATCTTCCAAGCGTCTTTGGTATCACCGTATCAAGGTATCAAGGGAAATAAACCGTAAGCCTTGAGTCAACTTTAATTAAGTTGCAATACCGCAGCCTCATCTTTTCCGCATTCCTTAATTCCATCGAAGAATGATACGTGATAGTGGAAGGTCAACAGACGCCATATGTGGCTTAGGCTTTGTGAACTGAGATGTCAGTCTGCTTTCTGAATGTAAGCTTTTACAAGAAGTAGGAATATTCATATTTTCATAAATTGAGAGATAGATAGTGTCGATGTGCTCCGTATATGTATATTTGGTACTTGATTAACCGTAATGACTGTGGCTAGCGTGTTGAAGATCAATGACTTCATCTAGGAATCTTATCCACAAAAAGAAACCCATTTATCACATTAAAATGATAAATAAAATAAAAAGAAATAATGATCGACTTCAGATTGTATTTATTGAGGGTTAAAATTCATCGCATCTTTTATTTAGAAAATGAGACCATATGGTCAGGTCAAACTGGACACCCATTTAATGGTTAATCGAATTCCTAAAAAATATCATATCGAATGGCTGTATTTATAGGAACGAACCCTCCCTTGGGACAGAATGAGCGACACCAAAGCCTTGCGTCCATGAATCAGTGCTTTGAACATTTTGCTTTACCAATGAATTATATATGAGTTGCCGCAAGCAAATCGAATTCTAATGGCAAGAGTTTATATAGAATTATCCTCATTATGGTAGACTTTGTGTTAGCTTTTCCTTCATACATGCAGATTCTGCTTTCTTTGTTTATGAGTTGAGAAAGGACCGTGCCGATAAATAAATGTTCACTAGTAGCAATTTGCTTCATGCCACAGTTGGATCTATCCAATAAAACTCAAAATATAGTGCTTTTTATTCTATGTACTTAAAGCCTGTTGTTGATTTTGATTTGGTCGAGTCCAAAATCCAATACGAATTATCATGAGGTCAACATTTATTACCATCTAAATACCCTACAAGACCAGGCTAATTTAAATCATATTCGTTTGGGAAAGAAACCAGAAACTTGAAGAACGGAATCGTCGTATACTGCTGATGAGATGGCCTAAAGCGTGTATTGGCAAAATACCCGGTACGATATGACAGCAATTCTGTTGAAAGTGGTGTTAAACCATTGTTAAATCGACAAACAAAGCAGGCTGCTCTATATATGCAAAGTCCAGTAAAAGACGGGGCACTTCTTCGTATGCATAACGTGACTAATAGCTTCGTCATAGACAGTCATAGATGGGCAATACTAATAGACAAGTATGAGAAAGAGTAACAAATACTCCCAGACATTCATCGGTCAGTGAGGTGAGAAATCGGCCATATGGTCGGAGATCATGATTAATTCAATGAATAATTATATCCTTCTATCCCTTCCCTCCATGCTTTGTGTTCCATCGAAATTCTTTAACGGTGTTAGAATAACTATAAACATATAAAAATAGTTTTTTCTAGATGGAGAATATCCATATCTAAGCCAACATGCATAAATTATTCACTGTACCTGATGCATATACGTTTTATACATACGCAATTTGAATCATTTATGAAGCGTTTACAAAGTTTCTTGGCGTTCATAGAGTTATTTTCGATCGACGTTGATCGTTCGGGAAATGACCGTCGAACATCAAGATGCATTTGCCGTTGTTGAATGATATGTTAAGCCGCCGTGAAATTATCATGATAACGGTCTGCCCTTTCCTTTTTGCTTACACGAACTACGCAGAAAGTTAACTTAAAACAGACGACGTTTAACCTTTAGAATGCTGGGTGATTTCCTCAAAATATATTTGTGTGTCGTCTGTTTTCCCAAACCTTAACTATTTGCTTAATTTACTTGAGGAAAGATACTCATAAAAGCAAAAAAGTTAGAGGTGAATGACTTTGGAAAGTTTGAAAATGTGTAAAAATGTATTCTTGGGCGAATTACTCCGCGTCGCGCAAAGGATTAATCCGCCATGAAATTATCAAGATAAAATAGTTCCGCTACTGAACCTGCTTGTAGATACTACCGTACGGACTACTTAATTATAGCTATGCACCCCGGATAGTCTAGGTTATTTGAATGTAACATGCTGTGTTTGCGATCTTATTGTTAATTGCCATTTAATTAATGTCGTCTGTAGTTGATTTTTTTTTCAATATCGAGGGAACATACCAATCGGCTCAAATGGGTTATATAAACACATTCCACTACTTAGAATATGGCTCCCGACCAAGGATTTTACATAATTATCACAAAGAAAGAATGCTAGACGTCTAACGTACGTCTATGGAGAATTAAATTGTTATTGGGTGTATTCATCACCAATTAACATTAAGCCTCCCAGGGAAATGGAAATAGGGATGCTGATGGGGGGGGGGGGGGCTTACGCCTTTGTGACTTGCGTTGTAAGCCTTCAATCGGAACGACTCGGGTATTTCCGTGAGCTGAGAAATACCATTTTTTCGTTTTATAAACCCAATGAGGTCAGATTGGTAAGCGTTTAGACTTCCACTCAATCGTTAAAAATCGGGCTTTTCCTTAACTTGTTTCCATTGTAAAAACCCGATGTGCTCAGATTGCCTTTTCACGAGCATTCTTTAAGCCCCATAAAAAGATTTCCTTTGTGTCTTATCCAAACCATTTATACTGAAACCTCTTGTTATAAATCCGATATTGTCCAACCAAACATACGACGTATCCTTCACTAAAATAAGGACAGATGCCTCGTTTTAATATAACAGCAACCTCGGTGTGGAAATCAATAGCAGAGCTCCTTCTTAAATAAAGAGTATTAACTTTCATAAAGAGTTAATACGAACTATGATACCAAGTCGATATTCAAATTCACCATTAGCATCATCATCGCTATTCGACAAAAGTACCACAACTTCTTCGTTTAACCCTTTACCAAACTCCACTTTTCGACTGTCCCTAGTTAAAAGAGTTTGCAGACGACATTTCAACATGGGATGAAATTGAAAAATAATAGGGCAGAAAACATTGTTTGAAAAGGAGAAATTGCTCATAAAGATAAATTTCTCCATTTCCCTTGATGTTTTCCAGCGTTGTCTGCAACAAACTGGTCAAATGTCGTTATTGTTTGGTAATGGGTTAGATAAAGGACATATGGTCTTCTTGTTGAATAGCGACGAATTGCATCGATTATTTGGTGAAGATTCGATCTCTGGGGTCAATGAGTCAGCGATGATATTTCTGAAAATGACATTTATCATTTTCCACGAACAAATGTTGGATGTCCCTATAGGGCCTAGGCAATCGGCCTGACACAAATTGGGACTGACGTGTAGCATAATTTCTGTCTGATTTCTAACAAATGACATGGAATCGATGCTTGAAACACTACGAGTCGCGCATACTAGACCAAGGTCTAGACCAATAACAGCTGGTCACTCTGTTATGGGTTTGGTCATATAGATTTTACCTTCGTGTCAACATTATTTTAGTTATGGTACAGCTTTCGTGTAAAAGAAATTGAACGGGCATACATGCCTTTCAGTGCTTTGATGACAAACATCTATCCATTTCGATGGTTAAGCATGATGGAAATAAGGTGAATGAATACATAAACGTTTGTAAAACCCCATGATGGTGGTGTCTTGAACTATCACCGTTTCCCTATTCATTAGATCGTTTAAACAGTTTACTAAATCTGCAACATAAATGTACCATGTCCCCACCACAAGATTATGACAACGATAATTTAGTTGAAGGGAATACTAGTACTGATTTGCAAATTTTCAACCGTAGCAGATAGAAATTTAAAAATATCAAATCATCAATTTTAAGATAGTCACTTTAAGACGGGCATGTGTTAGACAGTACCGTCACCTCGTATAGATTGACAAGCTGTATAAAATCCTCGCCTTTTTGAACTTGGAAAGGATGAACTTAATTAGAATTTAAATAGCTAGTCTGATCATGAACCGTGTCAATAGTACACGATAAGCATGAGGGGCCTCGCGTTTGTAAACAACGTCAAATCGCGTATAAACAAGAGTGATTAGGCCTTTCTGACAGGCCAGTGACTTTGTCATTCCCAAAATGTCCGTTCCCCTGCTTCATTTTTGGCATTCTTTGGGATGGGCCTAGCCGCCTTTCATTTATCTTAACTTTGCTATCAAGTTATTGGAGTGATATACGCTATATTTGATTGGGTATGACTACAACATAAATAAAAATATAATTAGATATTTTGATAGATTCACATTTAATGTAAATGTACAATTAGAAAAAAGATATATATCATATTTAAAACTACTCGTCGTATGCAAATCTATCTCAGCTGTAAAAGCATTAAAGCGAGATGGTATTTGTCAAACACCATGCTTCAATAAATAAGATCACCTTCCAAGATCATTGTATTTAGGGACACTTGTTGTTGCAGGGTACGTATAGCTGATAAACAGTGAATACATATATTTACAAAAATGAAAGACCATTTTATGATAACAGAGTCGACATGAACGATTAAGCCTTTCTGACAGTACAGTGACCTGCGTCAATCCCAAAAGCGTGTATCTCGTTCATTTAGAATGAATTAGATACGAACTTTTGGGAAAGGAGCGCCCAGATGTTTATGTCTATCCATCAGCCACGCCTGTACGATCAACTGACACGTACGCCCCCTCACGTTTAAAGTAAATTTTATAGTTTATAGTTTGGGGTCCTGTGTGGCTCCTAAGTGAAGGTGTTGTACTTAGAATTAGCGGGTATCTGGTTTGAGCCTCGACGACACCTCTGACACCGAGGAAGTGGTCGTGTGCAAGTCACTTCACAGCCCTAGCTTAGTACTGGTGAAGCCAGGAACGCCGTATGAGTCACAGGCTTAGGTCTTTATCCTGTATTAAAACGGTAAACGGCATATAGTTAATTCATGGAGAAAAAGGCAATATGCTCAACATACCACACATATAATGATAATACAAAATAATTTCTTTTTGCATATAATGGTCAATTGATAAAAGCTGAAATATGTAGCACACTCACCTTCAGTCAGTCTTAGAATAGAAGGATCGTGGGCTCGAATCTATGCTATTGAGACGAAAACATAAACTCATAAACCTATCATCAATCCCAAGGAAAAAAAACGTCTTCCGAATAGTTTTCGGTTTTGGCCGATCTCTAGAGACCCATTCGAATTTAGACAATAAGAAAGTAGTGACGGAGCAAATATCTCCCCCCAAAATACTTTTCCATTATCATGGACAAATCAGGGATCTTCCCCATGGAAAAGCTTTGAATAAATATGCAAATGTCTGTCTACGCGGCCAGCTCTGCAATAGCTTGGAAAACAACTCGTGACGTCTTTCGAACACACGATGTTAATTTACTTGCTCAATGACATAAAGCAGGCGATCCTTGAAAAACACATCGAGTAAATCTTGTTTTAGAATACCATAATGAAAGGAGAGAGCATCGTGGTGTATAAGGAAACCAACGACTTATTATAGACGCCATCCTGAATGACTCAAAGACGACCTTTGACTAATTGCAGCAATCAGCATAGAATATATTATTCTAGAGCATGCATGTAATTAGTTCCGCAGTTCGCAAAGGTTATGATAGGCCAGGACAGGACACGAACACAACGGTTATTGCAGGGAGATGACGATGTGTTTTGTCCTCAACCTTGTTTGAGTTCTATGTTAATATTCCGTGTCGGTATTCAGCACCATTGTCGGTGATTAAAACCGTTTGGGTTCAATACAATATTTAATCACCATGCTGTGCAAATATAAATGTCAGAGGAATAATTCCAAGGTTGTGAAGACAAATAGTCTAACACGCCATTCGTCGGAGAATTTATCTTTTAGCTACCATTTAATTGATGAGGAACATTTTTGCCCGGTATTTTAACAACAAAAACTGTAGTCAAGGGCCAGCATATTTTTCCTTCATCTGAGAAATCATGCAGCAGACGAACAATACATCAATTATAAAACAGTACCATTTTGTAATTGCTTCATAACATGTACCAAAGACAGCATGCTAAGTATTTTAGTCTAAAAGTAAACGGCAACCGAAAAAGGAACATAGAGAGATAATCAGCTGCTCTCATCTTAAAAAGTCTTTCTGCTAAGACTCTATAAGGGAGGTATACGATTTTGACTATGTTTGGAAGAAACGAGATCTTTGACCAATCCATAATGTCCAGACAATACGTTTCATGATACAATAAGTCAAATATCTAATAAAACGTTTCACAAGTATTTGCATAAGCTTGAATAATTCCAGCTATCTCCAGACTAACAGACGATACAAGCTTTATATGTAATTGCATTACAACACTGAGATATCTATGACTTGGTCATCCGAACTACCCCCTGACTGGTATATTGACCATACAAAACTGGGTATCGTTTTACTAAACGACTGAAAGGAAAAATATTTGCGTAAGTCAAAACTAATAAACATGGATGTAATCTTAAATGAAAACACAATATTGCAATGTGACACGTTATAGGAAGCGTCTCGAAGAGACGATTCCAATGTTGTGTCACATTGCAATATTGCCTTACCCAATATTGTAATAAGAAGGAATGTCATTTTGAACTGACGCTAAGTTATAGAATACCATAACACAACATAAAACGGTACCCTGACCTCGAAACATATACGCATGAATACCTGGATTAAAACCCATAGTTCCGGACGATTCTGGTATTACGTCGGCGATGCAATTGTTCGCTCACAAGATAATTAATTCCTCGCTGCAGAAATTCAATAATCGACAAAAGCCGCTCAGCCGATGTCGCCTCGCGATTATTACCGATATGGCACCCCCATCAATAATCCGTGACGTCATCATAAATTGTTGTTTATTCAAACACGGGACAAAGAGACCTTTCTCCGCATAAAGCCTTTGTTTTTATCGTCACACACCACCATCTGTGAGGCTGCAGTTTTTTGTCTACCCTTAGCACGATATTTCGTAAACTTGAGTTGGTTAGTTTTGCCAAATATTTCAAAATATCTCATTGATTAAGATCAGTAATCAGAAACTTTCGAAGAAAATTGTTGCTTCGAAGGAAAAATGCGATTTAATTGCCTGTTCTCTTTTAGAGGAGTCAAACCCACAAATCAATTTATCCAAAGCACATCTCAAACATACAACTAGCCATTATAGGATAAACGTTTAATCCTTTCCCAAACAACAAATTTTGGACTGTCCCAAACTGAAAGAGTTTGCAGACGACATTTCAAAATGTGATGAAATTGAAAAACATTCTTCAGATAGAGTAGAAAACCTTGTGGGAAAAGGAGAAATGGCTCGTTACGAGCATATTCTCCTTTTCCCACAATGTTTTCTAAAGTCGTCTGCAACAAATTAGCCAAATGTCGTTATTATTTTGGAAAGAGTTAAGCAGACATATTTAGGCTTTGTTACGACTTAGCGAAAACAGGTTTATTTTCTAGTTTTTCTGTCGTACTCCAATTGTCGCTTTCTTCAAAGATTCACTTGGCGGCTGGCCTGGATCTAACATTTTCGCATAAGTATGAAGTCTGTTCCAGCACTATAAGGGTTATGCATGATTGTATCTCTATTACTGAGATTCGACCCCATGGTGCAAATGATAAAGTATTGCGCAATAATTGGTGGGCGTGTCATTGGGTAGTGCTTCAAAATCGATATCGCGTTTGCGTTTTATGGAATCTGACACAATAAAAACGCGATGCGTAATTATAATTATTACTTTTATATCACTTTGTGAGAAGCGTGTTCGTATAGAATATGCGTTAATCAATTCCCTGACATATCCTCATTAATACCAACCCGCAAGGGCAGTTCTCAAGAAAACATTGTGGAAAAAGGTTTATGTTTTGACATGCAACTTCTTCGTTTATCTTTTTTTATCACAATGCTTTCTACACAGTAGCGGAAATAACGAATACTGTTTCATATGCAATGAACACGGTTTGTAAATTCTCAAATGCAACGTCTCTTTTTATCACAATGCTTTCTATCCAATATAAAAAAATAACGTTTAATGTTTTATACACACTGAGATCGTTCTGCTGCCCCTTTCAAGCTCGAACATCCAAATAATTATATATGAAGGCATTGATTAAATACTTCCTGAAGTTTCTAGTTTCGATTTGAACGTGGAAGTTTATTAGAAAGCATGTGTCTGATACAATCAAGGTAGCTTATGTGGACCATTAAGCGTTTTTGTTTCGATGATAGTTATCACAATAAAAACGCAACAAATATCATATTACATGTACCTCGTTCAAAAGGAGACAGACTGTGCATGCTTTAAAAGTGGATCACAAAATGTTCATTTTAACGACTTAATTATTGTCGTTAAGATGATGTACAATCTACTTGCAAACCAGGAGACCCTGGTTTGATCCCTACTGATGTCGCTGTTTTCGTGCTCATGTTCTTCGGCAAGGACTTAGAGATCCAGCCCAATGCATAATACAGCTGAAACACTAATAAAATGGTGGTTTTAACGATACAAAAACAATATGTTTGGTCGAAAAATAGAGACACGATTACGCTTTTTTAAAACTATATTACGTTTAAAACAGCCATGCTTAATCCCTTGATAAGATAGTATAATTTAGAAAACCAATTGAAAGTTTTCGAGCTCTGTAATATGCGAGTATAAGACGCGTTTATTTCGAGGCGACACACTTAAGACTTAGAACACATAGTTGGTAAGATTCCGTATTGTATGACTTCTTTTACATCGCTTCAACAATGTTTCAGTATTGTTGCCATGCTTCACTTTTGATAGATAAGAAAGATCCCAAACAAGTACTGGGAAAGCCAGATAGAACCATCGGTATTCCATAAATAAGTCTCATGAAAAAACTGCCATAGAGAATATATACATTTAACAATCTAAACGCATTCGAAACCACTTTAACCCATACTACAAAAAAACGTTGACGAAGTTTGATTAACTGTATGTATCTCGGGTCATAACTCAACAGCACGATTGATCAAAGCACAACATAACAAAACAAATCGAAGGATGACAAACGTCCCTCAGGCCTAAATGTGATCGATATTGGTACTTAATTCGTTATGTTGCTGTGTGTCGTTTTAATTTCTATATCATGTTATAACTGGGTTATTGTGCTAGTTATGAGAGGTGAGGAGAGGAGGGGGGTGGTGGGGGGTGGGGGGGTGGGTGGTGGCAATCTCCGATTATGATAGGGTTAACTCTATAACAACCAATGCTGTGCCTTATGAGTAAAACCCTTTAGAAAACGACGAGTTTTCGACTGCTCCAAATTGTTAGAGTTTGCAGACGACATTTCAAAATGCGATGAAATTGAAAAACAATCTTCAGATAGAGCAAAAGACAATGTGGGAAAAGGAGAAATTGCTCATGAAGAGCAATATCTCCTTTTCCCACAATGGTTTGACAGAGTCGTCTTCAACAAACTAGTCAAAAGTCGTTATTGTTTGGTAATGGGTTAAACATATTGTATTGTAACACCATTGTTTACAATTGGATTAAGACGAAAGCTTTAGGCTTCCGAGTCCCTCTCCTTAGTAACATAACAACATGACAAGCGATGCAATACAAAAAAAGAAGAAACAAATACAGAGAAACAAAATACAAACAACTGTAAATTCACCGATACAGAGAGGGCGGGTATGAGTTGGGCCTAATTGATTAGCTAGGGAGATAATTAACGAATTACACACTTGAGAAATATCTCTTTTGTTTAGCAATATTTTGCATTTGTCTGTTGGATATATAACCCTGTATATTGTCCCCGGGCAAACTGATCATATCTCAATCATAGTTATCTCAATTATATCATATCTCAATCATAGTTATCTCAACCATAGTTATCTCAACCATAGTTATCTCAACCATAGTTATCTCAACCATAGTTATCTCAATTATATCGTATCTCAATCATAGTTATCTCAATCATAGTTATCTCAATCATAGTTATCTCAATCATAGTTATCTCAATCATAGTTATCTCAATCATAGTTATCTCAATTATATCATATCTCAATCATATTTATCTCAATCATATTTATCTCAATCATAGTTATCTCAATCATAGTTATCTCAATTATATCATATCTCAATCATAGTTATCTCAATCATAGTTATCTCAATCATAGTTATCTCAATCATAGTTATCTCAATTATATCATATCTCAATCAGTTACCGCAATCATAGTTATCTCAATTATATCATATCTCAATTATATTTATCTCAATCATAGTTATCTCAATCATAGTTATCTCAATCATAATTATCTCAATTATAGTTATCTTAATCATAATTCTCTGAATGATAGTTTCTTCATTGGCATAGCCCTATATACGAGCTAGTTCTCCTTTCCAACATTCTTATTGATGCTCAAACAAACTGATCATATTTGAGATTTAATTTCGAACAAAAACGTCGTTTTTAAACATTTTTAATTTTGATCGATATATATGCATTTTTATTGTAAGATAATAAGTTTCATACTACCAGATTGAATACTCTTGCTTACTGAAGCGTAACTGATGCTGAAAGGAAAATCCATGAGCACGTTTTTCTTTGTGCTGTTATTAGATACTGATCGATTATTTTTTTGACGTTTTAATCGCTTCATTTTCATTTTTACTCCACTTGTAACTGAACAGATTGCATGCGTAACATGTTTCAACGTATTCAATACTGTGCCTATTTGTTAAGGTGGTGGACTAGGAACTCAGGAGTTCCGGGTTCAAGCCAACCAACGCCTCTGATTTTGTTGGAGTTTCCTTTGGCAAGTCCCTTTGGAGCCCTAGACAAGTATTGGTAGATCCAGGAAAGCTGTAACATAACTGAAACAATTGTTAACATGACGTTAAACTCCATATAGAAATCCTGTTCAGTCCTATTTCATTGCGAAAATTAAAGAAATCTTTCATGGCGATAAATGGCTTATTAATGTGATATGCACTAATCTATGAAGCATATTGAAACGCCAAAATTGTGATCGTCGCTAATTGAAAGAATGTGTGAAAGTCAAAGGCAATTGTTTAGAGAATATGACTCGTCAATAGAAGAAGCAAAAGTTTCACTTTGAAAAAAGGGAAAACTTGCTCATATGCGCAATTGTCATATTTCCCACAATAGTCTCAAAATATTTATAGGCCAGACTGGTACGTCACTTAATACATGCTTTGTTTAAAATGAATTTACTGAAATAAAGGAAATGTGTTAACTTCAACCATCTTCTTTTGCTTAAATCTACATAAAAAGGTAATAAACAGCTGTTCAAGACGAATAATGGAAACTATTTGAATCACCCTCTTGTATAGGAAGTTTAATTACGAACATGTATACGTGAATCAAGCGTGTCGGGCATGAACTTGTTTCCCGGAATTCGGAGTTATTTTCATGCACATGTTGTATACATGTTACACAACGCACAAGCGGAACCGCATGTCTGAAAACCACATGTTTCTCTGGGGAATTCCGGGCTGGTCGTTTCCCTCACTAAGAATTTCCCGTCTGTATGACTGTCAAAGACTTGAAAGGAACATTTGATTGCATTTACAAAGGATAGTAATTCCAACAGCTCTTTGTGGTATTTGTCAGCGTTTTCTCGTCAAAACGATAAAAATCTTGCTATGAGCATATACTCGTGCGAGATCAATGGTTTAAGAGCTATCAACTGAAAAGCATTTCAAAATGTCTGATGGAATTAAGGGTAAACATATGTGAAACATATATACAGATCTTGGAAAATTCAACGGATCATATATCACAAAATACCAGCATCGAAGACTGAAAAGGGTAGAGGAAGTTCCCATGTGAAAACATTTTTTGTTAAATGATAAAATAGAATTAGACCTCTGGTTTCTTGGGAGCGGCCTAAGACAAGACACTTCAGAGCCCAAGCCTAGTACTGGTGGATCCAGGAAAGCCGTTACAAAACTGAAACATTGTTGATACGGCACTGGCGAAAAGAAAACGCTATGGGACATGTGTCAGAAATAACCTTAACTAAAGGAACTTAATCAAAGAAAATCCCAATTTGTGGATATACGTCGTGTTCAAGCAGCGATTTTGATTTGTACCAACGATATCAAGTAAAATATCTTTACTTCGAACTTCTGATTGTCAAACTCCTCTGTATAGGTCGATGTAAATACAGAGTCCCGAACTATTTGTTCTATATTTATATGTCTTTGTATTTCCCACATCTCTACGTCGAACTCTCTCAATGTCGAACATTTGCATGAGTTCTCTTGAACTTCGAGGTATAGAGTTTCTACTGTAGGTTTAGAGAAAGACGTATGCCAATAATCTGTTTATAACGTTTTGTGTCATACTCTGTTTGACAATATGTATGTTCGATCTCTTTTACAACATGCTTTAATATACAGTCGAGTCCTGATCAATTCAACACGCGTTATTCGAAAACCGTGCTTTATCCGAATTAGCCTCAACGTTCCGTTGATGCCATTAAGTTTGGAGTAAAAATCGGTTGCCCTTAAGAAACTTTGGTTATTCATTTCTATATTCCGGATTATTCGAAACTATGCCTATTTCAAAAAATCCCTGAATAACAGAGATTCGACTGTATTTTATTTCTTGATTGTTTGCAAAGTCATAACGCCGTAAAATGCTATAGAAATCGTGATAACACATGCACTCAAGTTATGAAATCAAACCGGAATAAAAGGAGGTTAATGTAGCTTTAAAAGCCCATTTAACCCAGTTTACTGTGTCAGGTAACATAACTCATAACATATATCATGTGTTTTGACCCAAATACTAAAGAAGCACTATTGCTCTCTACCCGATTGCCTCATACATATTTTATTAAACTTGTTAACGTTGAAAGCAATGTTGGAGGCTGGTTTCAAGTTACGGAAAAGTTATCGAATGTGAATCTTATAAGCTTCAAGCTTCCGTAGCAATCAGTGTTAAACAAGTATTTTTTTTTTTTTAAAAAGGTACGAACAATATTGTATTTATTTCTTAAGTTCTTTGGTTAAATGCGTTGAGACAATGTATAATGGTTTGCTCATCACGAGCAATTCTTTCGTCTTTCGTAATATTTTCTTAATTGATTTTAATGAGATGCTTAGAACGAGATTATCCCGAGTACAGTGCAAGACTTTAACACCTCCTTCACGTTTCTTAAGGAATCATTATTACCTTGCACCGAACGCTCGACGTGCAGGGAAATTGGGTTGAGAAATGTATGTTTATATCAAATTCTTACCATTCTATAGATGCTATGACCCATAACATATACAGTCTCGTTTACTGTTGATAAATCGGTGTCCTGAGTTCTCTGCCTCTGTATATTTGCTTGAGATTCAATACCGTCTTCAACAATTTCCATTCATATCACAGTGAAAAAAATATCAGGTATGAGGATTCTTCTGTAGAATGTACTCTTACACTTGTACCAAACAAATTCTGCTATTTTGTCACGATGGTTTTTTTCTAAAAAGCGTTTGCTATCGGTGGGTTTGACATTGAGCAAATGCAAAACGAAGGAAAAGGTTCAAGGTAAATAGGTGGTGTCCGAAAAAGACGTAAAAACAACAAATCTTGACAATATGTCAACATCCTTGGGGCATCTAATAAATATCGGAGATTCTTTCAGTATAAGTAGGCTATTATTATTAACTATACGCATACACCAAGACCTGTCTTTGTATAATTGTTTGGTCTAAGATGGTCGGATCAGTCCTCTAGGTATACCCCTGATCTTGTACGATGTGAGTGTTAGCGTATGAGCAGATTATCTAAGGAATGAACCGTGGTCGAGAAAAATCGTATGTCAAAGTTGGATTAAAAAGCCTTTTTAATTAACGCTTTTCTCGGAATTGTTTATGGAGAAAAGTCAAAATAACATAGTCACAGATTTAACACAATAATTGTTTGATAAGAATTCTTTATGGAATTGAATCTTTATTTGCCACCTTGCATTTATATACTTTTAATTTCAATGTATTTCAATTTGCTGAGTTGCTTCCAATTACGTATCACCTGAAAATACTGAAAATATTGTATTTTCATTTAAGAGGATATCCACGTGTAACAGTTTTGATTCACGAAAGTCTTTTAGTAGAACGGTACCTTGTAGCCTAACCAGCTTGATTTAAAGACTGTTTAAGGGGTGGGGAGGGTCATGTTCATCATATGACACGGCGTTAATAGTTTGTCCCTGACCGCTATTAGTGACACTGACAGCTTCCGTATTTACTACTATACAAACCTTTTACTTTACAAACCTCACAATAGATTAGGATTGTTACAGATGCCTTTTGTTGCAGATGCAAATTATTGACGTAAAAAGGAGAAATTCTTTACGAAAAATTACCATTACATCGGATAAACACCTTTAATTTCCTTTCCAGATTTGTGTTAGCCTCGATATACTCAATTTCAGACCTTCTAAATTCGGTTGGATAAACAATTTAGTAGGTGGCGTATGGTAATGAATTAATTGACAAAGGTGCGTAGTATAGTCGCATATTTGCCATACCAAACGGTGTACTTATATGCACCTGTATTTTAGGATAAGGCCCATGTACTTATTACCGTAATGTCTATTATTGGATTGGTTCAAATTTATGTGATTCAAGTTTTATTTCAAAGAAAAGACAAGTAGTCTATGTAAACGTAATAAATAAAAAAGAAAACAGTGCCAAGATAAGGTAGAATACCCATAATCCGCCATTTTGAAACTCATTCTGTCGTTAGTTTACTTCGGTCGTTCTCGGTATATACCGATCTGGGCTGGAACTATTCGGTTTATTGCAGAGAAATAACAGTCGAAGACCAACATTTTTGGACAAACATCGCTGTTAACTCCAATTTCTCTGCCGAGTGATAGATGTAACACTTTTATAAAGCAAGGGGTTATGATATACCACTAGAACCGGAAAGGTGATGGTTAATATGTTTTTCAGTAAAACGTTACCATGTTGCCTCATGAAACGTAACGCCTTCATAAAGCATAGGCTATCATAAAACACCAGAACCAGAAAGATGATAGTTAATAAGTTGTTTAGTAAAACGGTACCACATTGTCTAATGAATACATTTCCCATAAAGGGTTGAGTTTTCAAGGTAAGTTTTAAGTGACTATGTGAACACTGCCCAGATAGTTAACGTTGTCCACATTCCGCGGTAAAAAGAGGTGGGTATTAAACCCTTAGGATGCTGGGTAATTTTCCAAAAATAGATTTTTGTATCGTCTGATTTCCAAAACCTCAAATATCTGCTTGATTTTATTGAGGATATATACCCATAGTAGCAAACAGGTTAGATCACAGGCCAGCCGCCAAGTTATTTGGCGGCTGGCCTGGATCTAACCTATTTTCATAAGCATGAAGTCCGTTCCAGCACTATAAGGGTTAAAAGCAGATGTCATTCACATACGTGCATCATTTACTATTTGCATAGTTGACGCGTTGTATCAAGAAGATACCTTGTGCTCAACGTCAAATACATATTGGTCTTAACGCGCTTTAAGTGTTTGTTTTAAGGCATTGGTAATCTAAATAGACCTTTAAAGCTGTAGACAGCTAAACTACGCATCATCTTAAAAGTACAGGACTTTCTCTTTTGGTTGGCAACTTCTCTGACTTCATCCCGTATCTATGCCTCTCCTTCACACATCATTACACCTGCCATTCACGTACCCACACACTCAGTCCCCACACCCAAACTCACACCCACACGCATAAGTATAAATAAATACAGTTTAAGTTCATACAATTTATAAGCATAACATTTACATGTCGTTTTAACATACATATTTACATTTAAATACACATGCTTTACCTAATCATTATATAATATTATTTAAGTTGATTTGATAAGTTATATATTAACTATATATATAAGATATAGAAAAGAAAACGCTACCTTTGGGTTGTATCAGGTTAAGTAGCCTTGGGTCCTGGCCAATACATACCGTAATGCAGGTATGCATGGGCCAGGGTACCGTTTTACTAAACAACTTTAAAGGAAAATATTGGCTTAAGTCATAACTGATAAACATGGATAGTATCTTCAATGAAAGCACACTATTGCAGTGTGAAACATCAATGGATGCATCTCAGAGAGATTCCAATGATGTGCTACTTTGCAAATTTGCTTAACCGAGTATTGAACCAAGAGAAATTGTTGTTTTTGACTAACGCAAACCTTAAGCGTAAGCTTTATAGTAAAGCGGTACCCAGGACCCCAGGCTACAGGTTGAGTCGCATGTATTATGGAGTAAGGGGGAGGGGGGGTCGGACCTGCCACCCTTGATATTCCCATACCAGTGACCTTTGTCATGTGTAATTTACGATACAGATTTATGGGTCAAACGAGGCGATGTGTATCGAAATACGAACTCATGGCATTCAAATTCCTCCACCATCAAATTACCCGCAATCCTCAGTTCTCTCTCCCTATTCATTTTGTTTGTGTTGCTTTGGATCCGCTAAATAGCAATGGAATTCTCGTTTCACTGAAGCCATTACCGTGGTCTAGTTGTTTAGGAATCAGACTCGGGACTGGAAGGTTGAAGGTTCGATACCACTAGAGGCATTTGTCCGAAAAATGACCGTTTCGAGAGCTGCGAGCTAGTTTAATCTAATAATTACCGACTTATTTCCGCTTCCCGCCTGACATAGTAATACAAGTTGGGAGGTACTTGGTAATATCAGTGAAAAGTGTCTCTTAAGCCAAAATGGATGGCCTTTCTCAAGGGGTGACACTATAATATCCAAAACCTTTCACTTTTTGAATTACCCGGATGGTTGTGGATTTTGTGTATTTTGGGTGCGATTCTTTTGTCGTTTTCAAGGTAATTTTCAGCTTGCGCTAAGTAATGCTATGCCTTTGTTTTGAACCACCCCCGTTCTACACTATCATAACTTCAAATGGCGCAAGCCATCTTCTTAATCAGGGGTATTTCTTAAGGTAACAGATCAGTGCTACGAAAGAATAAGCCCCATCTTCCACATTAATCGTTCCATACATGTTCTATAACGCTTTCAACAATCGATTTGACATATCAAAACACTCTCTGAATTAATCCATGTTTCTAGTATTCCTCTTGCGAAATATTCCTTTATTCAAAACTTTTGGTGATATGAGATTGAAATTACTCAAGACGCATTGCTTCCATTAATTAAAAACCGTAACGACTGAAAATCAGTTAAAACGTCGTAAAATCTCGATTTCAATCAGCAACACGCGTCGGAATGTCAGTTAAGGTCAAAGCGGGGTCACGAGAGGTCACCGATAGAGTCGGGGATAATTTCAAGCAATTAAAATGGCAAATTGTTGTCTATCTCCAATGCACCGCTGATCACATGTACATTTGCTTGAAACATAAGAGACATGATGTATTCCTTTGCTATGCTATCCCTCTCATTTGTTTTCAATCACAATAGAGAGATTTGATGTTAAAGAAGCACCTTTCCGGTGATTTGGCGAACGGTCTCTCTTATTTTCTCTTTCCCCCTCCTTCTCTTCTTCTCTCTTTCTCTCTGTGTGTTTGTCTCACTTCCCGCCCTCAATGTCTCCCTCTCTCTCCCCTTTATCTCAATCTCTCTTTATCACAATGAAGCTCATGCTCTTTACATATTACTTGCGACAAGTAGCCTAATTTGCCTAAAATACACTACCAAGTTGTTATTGGCATACAAAGCAAAGAGGATGATACGTATCGGCAGGTTTTTTTTGGGTATGTCCTCATGGCACCTTTTCTTCTTACCCATCCACAGATTTGATGATATATAGTAAAACATATGATTGTGAAAATTACCCATAATTGTTTGGCATTTCCGGCCGCCCGGTGAATTAGTCCCGACCCTGAAAGTATGATAAACGGTGTCACTGTCGTCCCATCTTTATGATTCCGAAAAATTCCACAATATTTATCTATCGGGATACTTGTACAGGTGCGTGTATGCGTGTACATGTAGTTAACAATCGATGGGAGGTGACATTTTATATTACTTTTTCAGGCGACCTTTGGTAGATATCAGTGTAGCATTTTACTAAAAATAGAAATATGCTTAATAGTTGTGCAAGTTCAAGACGACATTCCCTCTTATTCCATGATTGAGAAAAGCAATATTGCATGGTAACACACTATGAATTATCCACTCCGAGACGGTTCAAAATACGTGTCACATGACAATAGTGTAATTTTTAGAAATACAAAAGAATATCAATACCTCGAATGTCTGGTTGTGTGTATTCAACATGGTTTACCAGACTGTATCAAGGTTTCAAAACCAGAGTTCTGTGCTTTTGAATTATACAGGCTGTTATACGGCTGCTCGCATTAAAACATGTTACTCGATTTCTTCTGGAAATGCGTTTCAATTTAAGTTTATTGCGGCTTTACTGCTTTTTACGACGCGAAGCCATGGAGCCCGGCTCCTAATTGCTTTCATGCGCTCTTGTCTTGTAATAACAAATTCTTTACATATACGATGCATGTAATTCGGCATTGTAGTAAAATGTCCCCCATTTTGAAACTCTTTCCGGTTTGCCTCGTATGTTCTCGGTAAAAATCGATCGATGCCGGAACTATTCGCTTTGCACCGAATAGTTCCGGCCCCGAACTATATATCACGAAACAAACCGAAGTCCACCGAAGTAAGAGTGATTTTAGAATTGGTAGATTATGGGTATTCTACCTTAATAAAGTCCCCGGAGGAAAAGGGGAATTTTTAAGATACATGTATGGCTGTATGCATGCCCTTCCCTCAATTCTGCTCTAGCCCTGCTTTAATCAATGAGATGAGATGCAGCTTGGGGGACATGTTAAAGTGCTGGGTAATTTTCTGAAAACAAGTTTTTGTGTCGTCTGCTTTCCAAAAACTTAAATCTCTGCTTAATTTTGATGAGAAATGATGCTCAAAGTAGCAAACATGTTAGATCACAAGCGCCACTTTACTTGGCGGTTGGTCTGGATATAACCAGTTTGCATAAGCATAAAGTCGGTTCAAGCTCTATAAGGGTTAAGCTGTGGAAAGGCTTTGGTTTCAGCCAGATCGACTATAGGACCGATTTGTATGCAAATGGAATTTGCCGCATTGCAGATATCCATTATTTCGCTGGCGCATGTTTTTGGAGTTAAGTCCAAGTAGGAATGTCTCTTTTGTTTTGGAATGGAATTTCGTTCAAATTAAAAGCAACAGTGGGTAGGAAATTATGGCAACAAAAGAAGAATTAACTAAAAAAAGATAGGCTCATGTTAAAATAAATTCCAATGGTTATTGGGTACAGTTGTTTTAAGGTTTTACGCGTCTGTTTAAAAAAGAGGTTTAAGCAAATGAATATTTGAGGTAGAATACTCACAACCCGCCATTTCTCACTTCTTTTTTTCGTCGAATTACTTCGTATATTCTCTCTAAACCTTGGCCTTGTCAGGAACTATTCACATTAAACCGAACAGTTCCGGCCCAACCGATGTGTGCCAAGTAATACACCTACGAAAGAATGGGTTTCAAAGTGACTTTCATTATGGGTATTCTACATTAACCTTTATATGTAAGAGATTTAACAACCGTTTACGTTTTATGTTTGGCATGCCAATGATTTACTAGAGCATAAAATCTGTGTCACAAACTCAATCATAGTAAATGAAAGTAAAACATCAATCTGAAACGCGACCGACCCTTGTGAAAAATGAAATCACATAGGCACATTTTACCATACCTTTTCGTAATGGCTGCCCGGTTACAAAATGAAAATTGGCGTTGTTTCACCAAAATTAGTACCAAACTGTGTCCGATCGATTTGGAAATTTTCAATGATACGGTCTTGAAGATTTCGTGAAGAATTTCATTAACAAGTTATAGTTTCATTACTTGATAGTTTCATTACTTGTCGACACCTAAGGTAGTAGTATCTTCCATTGTAACGTACATTCGATGAGATCTTACAAGTATGTGAGAGTTGACAAGCTGGTACAATGGGGTCAAAATACCACATGTATCGAAATCTAATCTATGAAAAATCAGAAGCATGTTATACCAATTTTGGAAAACGCCAAAAAAAAAAACTGTCCTAAAGAAATATTGTACTCGGTATTCGAAGCTTGAAAACGTAATAGCACAAGGGTAATTTGCTTATGTTTAACACGTTTTCTATTTGTCGCATTACTTTCATCAATTGTTGCTTCGTGGGGTTTGAATATGATTGAACGAGGGAAATATATATACATATATACAGTTGAGACATTTATACTTTACCCGACTCTAGGTTGTATCATATTTCGCTTTATAGACAACTCGTTAATAGATCGTTATTTTTATTTGTGGTTGAACATCGTATAGGAGGGCTTGGCTGAATAAAACTTAACCAAAGGAATTCGGTGAACCCTTTCTCCACAATACATCACCTCAACGCATCTACTTTGGAAACCACTGTGACGAGAGGATGAATTGCTCATGATGAGCAATTCATTCTTTTGACACAATGTTTCTTCCAAACATCGAAAAGACAATAAATGGGAAGATTCTTTCTTTTGGGCGACTGCTGTTTCATTTCATTTTAAAGTTTTCAATAAGATCAAGACAATCGATTTACGAACACACGCTCCCAAGTTGTTGATTTTTGTATTTTTTGTTTTTCTTTTTCATGTTTTTTCTCTCAATACTACAAGATTTTAGACTCATTAGTTGAGACCTGTTATGTTATAGATGAGAAATACACGACTTCAAACCCACGAATATGTTAAACATTAATTAAAACGTTCTAAAATACGACGCGTATATTAATACGACATTGTAGATGTATACGGAGAGAAGTTTTCGTACTTTAAACGGGTGAAGCAAATAGGTCCACGACTTATTAGTTAAGTTTAGCTTAACATTTATATTGTACATCGATTGTGAAACAAGTTCTTACAACTTAGATAAATCTTATACAAATCTGCTTCATAGATACATTACTAGTACTTGCGACGAATGTGGATTAATGAAAAGTCGCAAGACAGACCCCGCTATTCACAGGATTCGAACCCTCGACCATCGTGTTCCGAGGCCGATACTGTACATCTAGACCACTGTCCTCCAACAACTTATTGGAGCTTCCCAAAACGAATCTTTCGTTGTGTTCCTAAAGTTCACGACGTATACAGTCTCGAATTACCACAGT
Organism: Cerastoderma edule; assembly: GCA_947846245.1. Classification (NCBI taxonomy): domain Eukaryota; kingdom Metazoa; phylum Mollusca; class Bivalvia; order Cardiida; family Cardiidae; genus Cerastoderma; species Cerastoderma edule. The sequence goes on along the minus strand of OX401419.1, from coordinate 23,851,240 downwards.
TTCGTACGCGCTCCATCAGTATCGAATTACGTTTTGTAGTCATTGGAGATACATAGCACTGTCTGGTAGGGGCGGCGTAATTAACCTCACTTAAGTGATTTGCTATCAATTAACTTGAGTGCTTTTATTTCCCGAGAGGCTATGAACTTTAGAGAATGGTCGAGGAAAGGCCTTAATATACAAATATGAAATACACATAGAGTTTGGATTTGACAGATATCGAAGGGGCTTGCATACAAACCTTTTGAAATATATTCTTTTAACATTGGTTGAAAATAAATCCACATGAATTTAGATAAATTGTTTCTTTGTCCTAAATATGTATGTATCTAAAGACCGGATTTGGTATTGCAATAGTATAGGTTAAATGCCGCTTATAATAAGAAGTAAACGCATCCGTAACAGTAGCAATAAGAAATCACTGCAATAAATGGCGAAATTGCCCGAATACGATCCAAAGGGACAAGGGAGACAATCATTTCTTTCGATTATGTTTTTTAGCTATCACCAAGAGTTGTGGTTCTTAAGAGGATGTTCAATTTCGACAAATCTTACAAGTACATTCTTTATACAAATGTATACGTATATTCCTTCTTTGATACTATTTATGTGATCTTCCCGTTGATTTGTGTCATCTCATCATGTCATCAAGAATTAAAATGCTCACATTGTAACAAAGAAAAGAGTAGACTGTAGGCATGAAGACTAGCTCTGTCATAGCTTTTCGCATATTGATATGGCTTGGGCGACCCATTAGAAAAGATCAAAGTGAACACATTGACAGAAGTTAACCCGTAAATATGCTGGTTAATTTTCTGAAGCAAAAAATATTTTGTGTCGTCTGCTTTCCAAATATCTAATGTCTGTTTGATTTTGTTGAGGAAATATACTTAGAGAAGCAAACAGGTTCGATCACTGGCCTGGATCCAACCTGTTTGCATAAGCATGAAGCCATTTTCAGCACTACAAGGGCGTCGTATCCCCAACCTTGTACTTTCTTAGCTTTCCACTTGTATATATATGGTGTGAAGACTCATCAAAATATATCGTAGTAGGTTAACAGATGAACAGTATGTTAATACTTTCAATCTAAACGTTACATTAACAAGACTCCACCAACTGAATGATCTGTAGCTTTAAAACCCTAGATGACAATCCGCGATAAAACCCCGTGTTAATTGTGTAGTTCAAAACCTGCACGAGCCATTAATTACTGGGACTAATCAACCCAGCGACATCCAACTGAAAGTCGTTAATTGTAATTTTATTAGATGAAAAAAGAAAATCTCATTAGTTCCATGGAAACAAAATCGATAAGCTTGTACTCCACTATGACTCACGTCAAACGCTGTATCACCTGTATTATAGAGAACTTAGGATAGGATACACATAATCGGCCATTTTGAATCTTTTAAGCTCATTATTTCGTCGGAATACTTCGGTCGTTCTCGGAAAACATCGTCAGGGTTTGGAACTATTCGCATGGTTCCGGCCCCGATCGATGTATACCGAGACCGTCAAAAATTTAACGCGAGGTAAAAATCAAAATGTAAGGTCTGTGGAATGTTTGAGCAAATTAATGCATTGCTTTCGAGTACATGCCACTGTATATAAAGACAGCACAGCTAATCGGTGACTGACAGTGTTCTTTTTCACTGATGGTATGTGCTTATTTATATCTTTGAGAACTATCGTCGATCTGTTCTGTATATACGTTATATATTTGTTATTCATGCTATGTATGCATGATGTACTATGTACACGAAGTAAAGTAAAATTACACTCTGTTGTACATGTATTTTGTTCGAAACAAAATGACCCAAATCCCCAATAATAAAAGCAATACCCATCTGGCCATATAACCATATAACCATCTAACCATACGCGTTCTGTAATATTCCATCGATTCCAAGTCCCCATACTTTATCCCGCCCTACAGATATTATCAATAACGAGTCATAACCGGAATCCTAAGAGGGTCGTTACAGGCCTTAACGACCCCTGTAAATCATAGCAAACCGTCACAATTGATATTACACATGTACATTCCTAATACAATAATGGCTAACAAGGAACGGCCTTTTGTCCGCGATCTGTCTACGGTTTTGTCCGAAAATTCCCGAAACGCTTCGGGTGGTCCTGGTAATCTGAACTCATCAGGTTTATCAAATGAAAACACCTCTGAAGTAATAAAGAGGCCGCCATATTGTTTCGTGCGATACGTCTTTCTTTGCACTTTCGTTATGTAAGCATTGTACAACACAACTCAAGCGTATTGGTGATGCAGGTTATGTTATCGCTGTTGTTGTTGCTGCTACAGTGTTATGTTTTTCAAAGCTTATTTTAAGTTATACCGTAACAAATAAAAGCTTTGGAGGTCTGACCATTGCATTGTAATACTCCCAACGGTTACCGAGATAGCATTGTTTGTCAGTGTCCATTGCCTTTGATACCAACCAGTGTCGTCTAAAACCCAAGAACAACAACAACAGTAACAACAGCTCTCATACATATGCTCTTTGTCTCCTAGTCTGATGGAATCAATGATAGATTTAGATTGCGATACGCATGAAGCTGTATCATGTGACAGTTATGTGGAAAGTTCGTTGTGTAATGTATAAAGCAGGGGGAAATGAGCGCACCCGGGGATAAACACAGGAACATGGGAGTGTTTGGAGTGGAGACATGCGTGGAACAGATGTTTCGACACGGATCGTTTGTTCTCCCTGCAGTACTACTGTAACAACCCTCGTCTCTTGTGCAGAACGTATACTAGTTTATCCATACAGTGATCTCCCTTTATGGGATTGATCACTGCCACCGAAAACATGGCGATCTGCTTAGAAACGAAAATTGCGTTTTAAGATGGCGGGGACACCCGAAAAAGGATCCATTTGTGCTTTATTTGTAAAGAAAGTTACTTTCACCATCTAACACCCCCACTGCTTTTACACAAATCACTTTGCTTAACTTCGCCCTTGTGAACCTGTTTAAGGTAAAGCAATGCTTACAACAAAGTAGTATTTGTCAATCGGAATTAATCGGCAATTTCTGGCAGGCTAGTCAGTGTGGCCTGCCAACATCATCGAAGGAATCCGATTGAATATTTGTTCCGGTGCTGGGGAATCTTTACGATTTTACGGATTAATCACTAAATACAGCGATAAAGCTTACTCAGAGCATGGAAAGCAAAGTCGAGTTGGAGCGGTTCTAAGCCCCAGAGCTTTCGGTTCATCTATGTACTTGAACATGCACTTGAGTAAAATATCAGCCCGCCCAATCGATATGGGCCAGACAGAAGACTAGTTCGATTGAGACACTAATCAAGTTAGTGGTGCTTACGTTCCTTGTTACGATGGACATCAATTCTATGTTCCAATCCGTCGTAATTTGTCGGAATTGTTGTGAAGCTATGTTGGCTAGACAAGGAAACCCGCTACTGGTCTGACTGTTACTTTGTCCACTATTCGTTCCCTTGAGTCTCCAATACGATGTCATATTTTTTTCCACTTGCTGAATAGTTGCGGTCGTCCATAAAATGGACCCTGATTTGACTGACTCTGAGTTCTTTGATTCGGTACTTTACTTTATTTCTTTTTTTTCTGAAATCGTTTGTTTTGTCTTTTACAATTTCTCAAAGGTTATTTATTTTTTTCCAGGGGGCTTTCTGAACGAATTATGTACACTTATTAAGGGGGGTCCTTTCTCACTGGTTTATGATTGTGATCGAATAGATCATATTTGATACCTATCATTGCAAAACAGTATCAATGTATATTGGCAGGATGACAAAATGTAAGCTGTTTAAGTCAATAAAGTATGTTGTATTCTTGTTAATTCATCCTAGTTTTATGTCTCTTAATCTATGCTGTGATGAACCATAGGACATTGCCCATCTCGTCTCTACGATTCCTATCAATACCTACACCATATGATTTAGTTACTTTATTTATTTTCTGTTGTTGATGTCAAATTCCTCTGTATATACCTACAAATAGAAATAAAGCTTTTGGTACAAAGCGTCATTTGACAAAACACCTTTATCCGTTTTAAATGTCGTTAAAGTATCCGGAAATCAGTATGTATCTTAAAAACAATTAGAAATGGCGTTCGACTCAAATTATTAACACGTTGTATGGTACAACTTATGGCGTAATCAAATTCACTCTTTCTTTACAACGGCGCGTCCCGAGCGCTTGCCTTATACTCTCTAAAAAAAGCAGTCCCTACGGACCGATCCATACTGACACATACACTTAACAGACCGTCCATTTTGTATTATTCCGCTGTGCCTATTTACATATTCATACGCTTGGCCGATCCATCACTATTCGTTTCTATCTACAATCACGTGATCTCGGCTTGAATCAATTCCAAGATTGAAAACAAATTGATGGTGTATTATATTGTTCGTACATTTTGTACATTGATTGTGTAGAAAGGCTTGGTCCCAAGTATACAATGTACCATTGGGAGACTAAATTGAGACAAAACCCACTTGTACATTGACTGTTTTGTTAGTTTCGACCCGCATACCAATGGAAGACTTCTTTGAGGTCAGACCTGGCATCGCCCTTTGAGCTTAGTATCTCAGAAAATCGTATAATTATATCATACCATCAAACTTAATGTTTTGAAATCTCTTAAGCAGGGCGAAATGGTGTTCTAATGCATAGTTATTTATACAGACCAAATCAACCGTGATATCAGGGATGATCAACGACAACAAAAAAAGTGATCACTGTTGTTATTGCCATTGTAGCAAAAGTAACTTTTTTATTTCCATCACAATGTGGAGCATTTCAATCTTAACCAATGGTACATTTATTTAAGAATCGGTCAACAAGTTGTTTTGGGCCAACAAAGCCTTGATATGCAGGGATCCATGGATATTTCCAATACCTTACTTTTTCATCCCTATTTATGCATATTGTCTTGGAAAAACATCGTATTAGCTTCATGCTTTCCGTCCTGTATAATTTGCAGAAACGGAATATCGAACGAATTCCGTCAATTTTAGACGAAGCTCGATTCCAGTAGATGTTATACATAGATACATCACAAATAGAGTTGGACACGCACGATATGATCGCATAGGCGCTTTCTTTCCGAATAAATCCCTTAGACGATTGATCCAAATGTCGGAAACGCTTTCTCATGCAAAGGATGCTTGGAATTTTATATTACCATTCGCAAATCGCTTCCATTTGAGAAGACATGGCTACATTCCATCCCATGAGGTTTTTGGCTTTCTTGGTTTTACTCTGCTTCATCAGGAATCACCAAAACAAAAAATACACGATAGTATTCTTTCGAAAAGTCTTTATATGACGAAATGCTTGATAAGTTGCGAGTTTCAAGGCCATAAAACCATTTCATTGCATTATTGAGTTACGTGTTGTCGCGAAAAGATGAGATTTCCAAAGACGTAAAGAATGAAAAATTCATAACAATTTTATAAAACAATACATGTATTTTAAGGAGAAAGCACTATTTTGTGAGCACAATGGTGGTTCGCTTAAAATCCAATATGAATCTTCACATTTCATTAATGAGGAACATTCTCTTGCCCTATTTGTATGTTTGTTATAATTCATTTATTAATTGCCGATTCTTTTAATTTGGACTTTATAATGTTAAACTATATACTAATCTAAGAAAAAACATCATAATAAACAGGATGCGTGGTCTGCATGGTAGAAAGGGATTATGTAATCGATTCAGTTGTTTCCGCCTTAAATAGATGGAACGCACGCAAAGCCGATTGTATGACGCTTGCCTGCTAGTTCGTCGGTGATTTAACTCTTGCCCAGACGACATGGATTCTAGACCGCCGAACAGCAATCCCAGACAACAATTTGCATTCAAAGATTGAAACCGAGTTTGAAAGATTTGTTGGTGCGTGTATAACTTAGTTAATTAAACACGTTTTGCATGTTCAAAAATGATATGTAATTTTCAGGCGATAGTTTGAAATAGCCTGATAGGACCTTTGAATTTTCAAGAAACGTTAGTAAAGGGATAATTAGTTTATTGGCTTCTTATCGTATGCGATGTAGAGAGACGATTAGAAAGCCTGCACTAATGGCCTGATACCATTAATAATATAATTATCATAACCATTTTATATAGCATAGAGCCTGATTGCTTGCCAGAATAGCTAGAAACGTCAACATGTATTCCCATTTCAAAATATTAAAATTTCAATAAACATCGGTTAAAACTCTACTACTGACGTAAGAAATAGATAAAGGACTACTTTATTGGTTCACGTATTTAGTTAATACTAAGTGATAAGGTGAGCCTACACGGTAGCCGAATCACGAAGCATGAATCCTTCCCCTGATCGCTCTGTTGGCATCGTCCTAGCTATGCGTTCTTAACCCACTATAATATAAAAGATAATATGAACGAAACATATCTCAAATTTTCCCCTTGCCATTAAAACTTCCATTACCATAGGCGTAATGGTATGAGAACACGTGACACTTGATATGCGTGCCTCGATGGGCAAAGGACCCTTTTCTATTACAAGACTCTACATCTATTCATTTGATTATAATATTGTTCCCTTCGAATGGCCTCTATTTTCTTTAGTGCGCATCATACAACAGAACAGCTATCGAGTAGATTTAAAGAATTAAAGTGTTAACTTCCAAGTTTCCTAAAATCTGTGAACGAGCTGCTTTAACACGCCATACCGTGTCCCGGTGCGTAAAGCACCATGTTCGCTTGGTGTGACCATCAGTACCATGTTTGCTTGTTGCGGCCACCCGCTTGTAACAAGGGAAAACTCGCAGGTTTTTCGTTTCAATACTTTTGACACGCGATATGCATATCTCGGGTCATCATGGATGCTGATATGATACATACCGACTTTTCCCCTCTTGGCATTGTCTGATTACTATGTTGTTTGCGGTTCCTTGCTGGTCCCGACTGGTAACAGTTGTACCGCAGAGCTCCCTGTGTCTAACATAGTATTATCCATTTTGTAATCTCGATTTGGCTTTTCTGTTAATTATATTATGTTTAGATTTAACATCGCGTTAGTATCTTTTCGGTTTTATTGCAATATCTATTATCGATTGAAGAAGACTCAGTGGCCTTACTGTCCATAAGGACTGGCCAAGCCATGTAGAACTATCGGCGTTTTGAAAGTCATCTGTGGGGCAGTCACCCATGGAAACATAAATCTACAGACCTTGTAGTTCTAACCTACGTGGAGAGGGTCATGCTTTTTCAAGGTCTTTAGTCTAACCACAAGATTGCACAGATTATGTCAGCTTTCTTAAATCATCCAGATTGTCTTTGAGGAAGCCATTATTACCACTAATGTTCTTTTGAACCCAGCGAGAGTATCGAGCCTAGAACTGTCCGTACATCAGACAGTCACAGTAACCTCGTCATCACCACCGTGTCACCTTTTGTACTGGCGATGTGAAATTTCAGACAGAGACCTTATCTCAATTGGGATAGGCTGGATGCTTTGTCGACCGCATGAAAGGACCCGGATTGTGTTGGATCAAAGTATCAAGACGGAATATCGATTTTATACCGACCCCTGGAAACAAGGCACTGAATTGATGAGAATTTTATTCACAGGCAACACGTTGTTGGTTGTAATATGTGAATATAAAGCTGATAACTCCAAATTAACATGCATTCTTCCCATTATATGTGCTTTGGGCTGCAGGTCATGCCTTGGCGTCTGGCACTAGAACGAGCGTTGCTTCATACTATCATCGTTATTTGCTTTCCCTTGTTTAGTTAAGTTTAGTTTACCTTATTTGTTTTACATCGATTGTGAAGGAAACTTAAAGCTTGTTCAAAGCCACTCTCTACGCTATTTTCTTTCCCTTGTCAATCGACAAAGAAGTACAACGACAGAAGTCTCGCAAGAAACAATATGGCGGCTTCCATATAACTTCAGAAGAGTGTTTCATTGGGTAAAACCTGATGAGTTCAGATTGCGTAAAAGCCCCATAAACCCTATCTTCTCCCGACCATTGTACACAAGGTTCAAACAAAACAACAGAAACAGCATTGTAAATGCATTGAATCATGCTTGAGGGTTGTACGTTACTCAACAACAGCTCTATAACACAGCATCCCTAGAGATGGTTTTTTCTCTATCTATGCGAGAAAACAGGAAAGCTCGTTGAAATGCACTTAACTCTGCAGGGAATCCTTTTTATTATTCTTTTTGCAGGCGGTGTAAAAATACCCAAGCGATGGGCTTTCTGTTGCAGTAGCATTAATTATTCAAACGAAATCCTCCGACAAAACTGCATTTTAGAAATCCCAGGAATATGGCGTGTGTACATGTAATTCTTATTGAATGATTGTCTATTGCAGATGTACTTTCGTATGTTTTTCTAAATTTAGTCTTGTGATGCTGACACTCAATACAATTGTGTTGCTTGAATAGTTGTTAAATAAAACTTGATGACATAGGATGTGGACACAAACTCCCCGTGGGTTCAAAACCCGTGAAAAGCGGGACCTGCCTTGCGAACTTTTATTAATCCACATTCGGCGCGATTACTGGTTATGTATCCAGGAAGCAGAATCGAGAGTGATTAATCTAAGTTATAAGAACTTGTTTCACAATCGATGTAAAATAAATAAATTTAAACTAAACGAACTCCCTTTGGACATCATATAATCATATACTCGAGCACAACTCTAACCAAACTTCCCATACCATCTGAGATCATGTGGTGCCCTTAAAAGACATTGCAGTAACTAGACTTCTTCTCAGATTATCTGAGATTTTACAGAAACTTCAAAAGGCACTGCAAAAGTGCCCTAACCCTTATAATGTTGGAACCGATTTCATGCTTATGCAGACGTGTTAAATCCTGGCCAGCTGTCAAGTAAATTGGCGGCTGGCCTATGATCTGACCTGTTTACTACTCTGAGTATCTTTTTTTAATAAAAATTAAGCAGATATTTAAGGTTGTCCAAAGCAGACGACACAAACATCCATATTTTTAAAAAGACTACCCAGAATTCTAAGAGTTTAAAGTGGAAAACCAATACATGAACACAACACTTTGATGCATCTGTGCAAGAGATATACTTTAGATTATTCTCTGGAAATTGTTCCTGCAATAAAAACTGTGGCTTCGATCGATAGAGCCAGACTGTGGATAAAGCACCATTTGTCCGCAACTTGTAGATTGCGTGGTACCATCCTCTTGAATATGTATAGATTCCCGTACAAAATACAAAACGTACGATGGCTCTTTTCTTTGGTTTCCCGCCTCTCACAATCTCACGAACCTGTGATGCGGGAATGAACCGAGCAAGCGTCCACTTGCGCTTCGTATTTTGAACGACGCTTTGCAGATTTTATGCATCCCCTTGAAAATGTATAAAGTCCTGTACAAAATACTTAACGCACGAGGACTTTTTTCATTGGTTCCCCGTCTCATAATCTCATGAAGGTGTGATGCGGGAATAAACTAAGCCAGCGTCAGCTTGGGGTTCGTATTTTGAACGAGGTTTTGCAGATTTTATGCATCCCCTTGAATATGTATAGATTTCTGAACAAAATGTCAAACGCACGATGGGTCTTTTCCGTGGTTTCCCGCCCCATAATCTCACGAAATAGCGGAGAATCAACCGTTCGGTTGCGCTTCGTATTTCGAACGAGGTTCTGCAAAATTTTATGTTCGTTAATCAGCATGTTGCTAACGTTAACGTATATCGATCGATGACAGCAGATAGTATTCCAACTTCTCGACGCTAATCCGTGATACGGGACCGGTGTTCGCAGCCTTTCTCTGTATGATCCATTAAAGGATTGAAGCACTCTTGTAGGTTTTGACATCAAAATAGCCGTCTAGGTCCCAATCAACATTAAGTTGATTTTGGCAGGTTATCAAGCGAATACACATGCTCAGAAGAAGGGTCGAAGGATCTCTTTCAATCTACCTACCTCTCTTTATGTAAGGGATTATTTGTTTGTCTGTCTTTGTCTTTTTTTTTTCTGGCAAGTCTTTCATGTCCTTTAGCTTCTGTCAATTTATCTGTTCCTGATTACCTTATGTTAGTCTCTTTCTCTATCCATATGCCTGTCTGTCGTCCTCTCTCTGTATGCTTGTTTGTCTAAGTCTATCTCTGTCAATGTCTTTGTGTGTCTCTGTCTGTCTATTTATTTGTTTGTCCCTGTTTCTTTTGTATCAGTCTCTATATCAGTTTGTTTGTCCAACTGTCTGTCTGTCTCAGTATGTGTGTTGATTTGTCTGTTTTTCTCTCCTTCTACCTATATCTACTTATATATCATTCTTAGTGGGCGACATTGGTGCAGTGATAGAGCGTCGGCCTCCTGTACCAACGGTCCCAGCTTCGATCCCTGTAAGGCGAGGATAAAGTTCCCGGGATCAACCCACAAATCGGTGCGAGCACTGGCTTAATATCCAGCAAACAGTCACTGAGATAGAATCTTATAAGTGTTAATCTTCCGTCACAACCGATGTAAAACAAATATGTTTTAACTACATATATCTGTCTCTATGTCTCTCTTCTACTCTTCTATTATCTCTACCATTCATTTCGATGAGCTACCCACATATTTTCTCGCAGCCCGACTCGTCCGATCGATAAGATCCGGAGATGCATTTTGCTGCCTTATTTGTGTCATCCGTCGAAGCCATCTATCATTTATGCATAAGGAGGCACAGGGAAGAATTATCGAGAAAACTTACTTTGATGTGGTGGCGCGATATGAGAAATCCGATCTTATTAAATGTATCGATTGTAAGTTTGAGAAATCCTATTGCCTTTATGATGTCGTAGGACAATTTGACTTAATAAAGGCAAAATCGTAAAATGCTCCGTATATGAACAACTTATCCTTTTGGACACAATGGCATCTGCCAAATTTTATCAGAAACCCGAACTAATTAAGCATTTCGATTGTAAGTTTTAGAAATGCTACTGCCTTTATGATGTCGTAGGATAATTTCACTCAATAGATGCAAATGATGAATTGCTTCGTATGGACAACTTATCCCTCTGTTACAATGGCTTCTGCCAAATGATGACCGAAACCAGAACTTATTAAGTATTTCGATTGTAAAATTTTTAAAAATGCTACTGCCTTTATGATGTTGCAGGACAATTTCACTCATTAAATGAAAAGGGTAAAATGCTTCGTATGAGCAACTTGTCCGTTTGGCACAATGGTTTTCGCCTATTGATAACAGAAACCATGATGATACTAACTTTATGGTGTCGCAAGACAATTATTCCAAACAGATGCAGAGGGTAAACTACTCCTTATAAGCAAATGGTGTTGCAAGTCAATCAAGTCAAACAGAGGCAGGGGGTATATTGCTCCTTATAAGCAATATTACCCCTTTGTCACAATGGTTTCTGCAAAATATCATGTTTATCTTATGCTATCCTCTGTTTGCTGCAGTTGCCTACATTTTGGACAAGTTTTTATGCAGAAGTCGGTCTATACAGATTTGTGGAACGGTTGATGGGTGGAAATTAGTATAAAAACTAAAATCGATGGCGGGATAATACAGCGAGGAGTTCACGTTTTGTGCAACATACTGCATGCATATCTGCATTCTGCATACATTACCTTGTGTATATTTGTTATACGAGCGAACGCCGTGTACAACGTAAGGCGTCAATGTGTAAGATCGCAAGATCTAACACTGTAAAAGAGACAAGGGGAATCTCAAAATGAAATTCATCTATCAACAAACGCAACTAATGTATGTGTAAATTAAATCTGTATAGGTTGTTAAAACAGTAGAATCAGTTCCATCAATTTATAAGGAAGTGGTATTCCGTATGCTAATTCTTTTCTATTTTTGACCATACAACATCTGCATATCAGTAACTGTTTAACAGCAGACAGCCTTTCGTCACGCCAACTTGATAGTCTAGTTGTTGATGCCAATGCGTACTCGGAACCCATCTAGTTCTAACATTTTCTAATTTTTGGATATAATCATTTTCCAATCGCAATGCCTTACATATTGCCACGTTTTACCATTGTCTTAACATGGGTTTTAATGTTTCTCCAATCGTATTGCTTCGTTTAGTGCTAAGACCAGCATATTAAGAAACCATAGCTACCAGCGTCTTTGGTCTCATGTCTTCTATAGTCGCCATTAACGTTCAAAACACATAAAAACCAATACGGCTTCATTAAAGTGCATTGTATTCAGATAACACATAATTACATTACCGTTCCAAGAAATGATAAGGAAGTCGAACTCTCAGTTGGTTTAAAAGTATATTATTCTTCTCTTGAGACGTCGCACCGACTCACCTCGAAAGGATACAAAACAACGGAGAAACGTCCAGAAATCGCATTACCGGAATAAAGTCCGTATTTCTGTATTAATTGTCGGCTTTCTCTCCTCAATCAACCCTCACGTCTAGCCATTCCCCCTATAAGGGTTCTATAGACAGAAGTTCGACCAGAAACGAAAACTGGATTACTCTCCTTCTCTTAATATTTTGTTGTGGGGTTAGAAGCCACCAGAATTGACTCCGATTTCTGAAATATTGTTTGATAATGGCGTCAATCTTTAAACCATTTAATGCTCAAAATACAACGGGCCATGTGACTTGCAGACGGCAAACCGGAAACAAAATAGTCCCCTCCGGAAGCCAGTCAGTTAGTAGTGGGCAGTTTCATCAGCCGTAGAAGTGAATAGTTTCGTTCTAATTTATGACGTTCCGTAGACAGTGGCGGTGTCAGGGTATCGATTATTCATCCCTTTATGACCCCGGTCTAGACGAAACTATCCTTTACTTCGTTAGTGATGGGCTGATAGGAAGGCAAAAAACCCACACCCGGCAATCCTTTGACCTTTACGTTTGCATGTTCAAATGTGACAGCAATATATGACATAGCGAAACGTTTATGGTAGCGAGCGATTTCATCTTTTGTTAACATGTCTTATCAAATATCAAGATGGATATGCGTTGAAACAATATTAAATTGATCAATAGAACAGTTTGATTGTCGACACTGAGACACTAAAGCACTAAAAGGACACACCGACAGGCTTGTGTGCTCCAAGTACATTCAGAAAAAAAGCAAGATGCCTAAAGTACCACGTACAGTATATGCAGTACAAAATAAACTCTTTAACAATACATGTATTATGTCCAATGACGGTCAATGATAAGTGAAGGAAGTGAAGAATGCTTTGGTAAGAATTCATGACAAGTGTCTGAACCGTCTGATTGTTGTTTATCCCGACTAAATCCTATGCATATGAATTCATCAAATGCAGTAAAGAATAAGAATAAGGGTCTACATAACTTGCTGACCTAGCATTATTCTCGGATATCATCGATTATAATATAATTGAGGACGACTATTATAGTATTGCATTTCCGACTTATGTTACTTTGTATCATATGTCCTTTGTTTGAAGCTTCTCAATTGATCTTGCTGCGGGGTTTTGAAACCATTATACGAAAGGGGAGTAATGATCTATAATACATAATAATAATACTAATAAAGACTTCATTCAACGAGGAAATATATTTGACAATTTAAACTGACAATCTTCCATAAGATCCTCAACAATGAACAAGATCTTTGTGATATGGGTTAGATATATCCTTCCCGATGTCATTATTACATTGTGTAACCAATTGACTTGTTTATTTTGTAATTTATGCTCCAACAAAAGTCGATGTTAGAAACCGTTGTCTTGAATACCAGGAAACACTATTTTTGACCAAAAGGTTTTCCCCTCGTAACTATACATTATACCTAAAACCTTAGCCACCAATATTATACTTTTAGATTTTAAATCTTTTGTCCGTTAATGGTTTTAAAAATGATTAATGTACATGTACACCTACACAGGCCGGTTTAGTCGGTCGAAACCTTAAAATATTAAAGGAAAACTCTAAACAGGTAGGGTAAAGATACAGAAACTGATGCAATGCAGTATAAACCTGACTTGATAATTGTTTTTTGCTTAGTTTTCAAATACCTTTTTTCCGTCTGGTCTGTCTGTTATGTATCCATTCACACAACAACCCACAAGCATTTCAATTCATTTCTCGACATACACTTGGTTCAACGCCAAGAGCATGGATTCGAGCGCTGTGGTTTAAAACATTTAAGTATGCTCACGTGTAGATGGAGATAAAACGAGCAACTTATGACAAAATGAGAAAGCATTCGTCATGAAAAAGTTCTGGTTTTGTGACGATGGTTTCTGTACAAAATTATATTACCTTTGTCATATGGTTTAGTGTTTTCATAAGTTCTGACATCTGTTTCTGTACTAAATTACATTACCTTGTCATATGTTTGAGTGTTTTCATAAGTTCTGAAAATGATCTCTTGTCTAAATTGCATTACCTTTTCATATGTTTTAGTGTTTTCATAAGTTCCGACAACGGTTTCTGATCTAAATTACATAACCTTGTCTTATATTTGAGTGTTTTTTATAAGTTGGTTTCCGTTTTAATTCGTCAAAAAATCCCACAAAAGTGTGTTTGTTATTCTGTATGAAAAATTGAGATTATTTTTGTTAGACCTTTTTGTCTTGGTACACTGCTCTTTTATATGGAGTAAGTAAGTGGGAGCAAAATAAAGTAAACACACGTAAAAAGGCAAACTGGCTAATGATTGCATAAATAATAACCCCATCCAAATGAAACTTAATAACTTCTATAGTGCTTTTCTCTGTCTCTGCCACGATTTTACATTAAGGAATCGTTTCTAGCGCCCAACTAAAGAGGAATGCCTTCATCATTTGCCATTTTTTTTTTATTTCTTCTCAAAAAGCTTTACTGTTGGTACTCATTTGGATCGTCTCAAAGAGACGATTCTAACGAGTTCCCACAATAAAGGTTTTTTTTTATAATTCTTATTTAAGTTTTCTTTCATAATTTCAATTGCCATCGTAAGGTTCTGTCACATCACCGCCTCGACCTTTCACAGTTTCATTATCGATCTCGAAAGTATCGGCACGAGGACACCACCGGGGATTCGTTAGAGTGATGCATCATTCTACCAGCGCGCATTGTTTCATCGTTGTTCCTAAGGGCTGTATAGACTAACGGCGCCTGCTGCCAACAGAACCTGTTGATCAATGGAGTCAGCGTGTGGCGTTGATTGCTCTCCGATCGATGGATGTATCGATCTACTTGTTGGTTGCGTTAGAAGCCTGGGGCTGTATCACCAAGTTGACACACGTTGTTTTAAGTTAAGCAAAATCTTAACATAATTTTACTTAGGTAAAGAAATCTTAAAACTACGGCAAAACCTTAGAAAAAATCCTTAACTCAAAAATAAACTTTAGTCAACTTGTTTTTCTCCAGTGTTGTTACATATAAAGTATAACGAAACACATACTAATTCACTGTACGAGGACATAGGCTCTAAACAACACTGCATTGGTATAAATCAGTGAAAAGTGTCTAATAAGCCAATCTGGCTGGCCCTCTCACTAGGGATGACAATTTGATAAACAAGACCTCAAGCTTTTTTATATTGGTTACTTTCCACTATGTATCATACGAAAGTTCAGCTGTAAAACAGTTTTAAAGGAATTAATCTTTATCTCCAATTTTTCTAACATCTATGAACAAAGACTTATAAGCGTAGTACAAAAAAAGTCGATTTGTTACCATGCACGTGGGTATCTAAGAGAGTTAAGAGATTTCTGCATTGCATCAGATACAAAATGGGTCACATTTCTGCCATATGGAACCCATGCCAAAGTCCAAAGCCTTGGACATACCGAATTGAAAGAGTTCATATAGCTCCTTCAAATATATAATCAGAATGTTTGGATAAGAAAGATTAATGTTGTTTTCAACATTAAATTCAGTAAAACCGTAGTGACGGCTGACCATATTATATTTTGAAAGGGCTAGTGAAATCGAATCTTGATTTACTTGTCCTTAAATGCCAAATCTTTTTCGGCCCTTATTCATTAAATGTTTAGATGTATAAAGTAAATATCATTAAAAAGCAATCGTCCATTAATGGGCAATATGGAAAAAATACCTCGCCTTCCTGAAGGCTTCATGTGTACTCTACAAGAAACACTTTTGATTGACACAGTCGAATTACAAACACCATACACGTGGGTGTCTGTGAATGCAAGAATGCCAGGGTTTCGAGTGTTTCTACTTCATATCCACTATAAGGTGTCAGACTTCTAATGGGACCCAGTCTAACCTCCCATAGAGTATATTGTATTATTCTGAGAGAACGTGGTGTGGGTGTTTTGAAACATGTACGTTTTGTAACTTTCTTTAAAGTTTGTGTTTTAACATGTACGTTTTGCAAGTTTTCGAAAAGTTTGTGTTTTAACATGTACGTTTTGTAAGTTCCTGAAAAGTTTTAACATGTACGTTTTGTAAGCTCCTGAAAAGTCTTATCATGTACGTTTTGTAAGTTCCTGAAAAGTTTTAACATGTACGTTTTGTAAGTTCCTGGAAAGTTTGTGTTTTAACATGTACGTTTTGTAAGTTCCTGGAATGTTTCAACATGTACGTTTTGTAAGTTCCTGAAAAGTTAGTGTTTTAACATGTACGTTTTGTAAGTTCCTGAAAAGTTTTAACATGTACGTTTTGTAAGTTCCTGAAAAGTTTTAACATGTACGTTTTGTAAGTTTCTGAAAAGTTTGTGTTTTAACATGTACGTTTTGTAAGCTTCTGAAAAGTTTGTGGTTTAACATGTACATTTTGTAAGTTTCTGGGTAGTTTGTGTTCTGTTTGAAAAAGAGGAAGAACGTTACATTTCAATTGAAGCATGCACAGCTTATGGAAAACATACCATGGCATAATTTGATTGATATCATACACTACACAATAAATAATATGTTTCATCTCCGATGTACAGTGTTTTAATTCTGTTTGATATCTGGCATAGACATGTTAGCAATGAATATAACAATAATTATGTTAACGCATGCAATGGTTGAAATTGTTAATTCATATATATAAACAACACTAACGCAATTTCGCATACATGCACAGTCGCATGCTCACATACACAGTCAATGTTTCGCTGGCAAGCGAGGTTCTACAATTCGTGTATACAAGAGAAATGGAGAGAAGCGCAAATTCAATTTGCCGTTCGTATAAAACAACTCTGGTTTCGAATTGATTTACGCTTTCTGAGAGACGCCTAATGAAGTCGGCTACAGTGCTGTAGCTATGCATGCCAATTAATGTAGCAATCTCTCCAGCTCTTGCAACACTCTTTCAGTACTTCAGTTACAGATATTTGTCTGCATAGATTTGATTCCAAATAAAGTAGATGGGATGTTTTTTTTTTATATATTAACTGCATTTTTTACTTTAAATGAGGAAAACCTTATAGGGTTTTTCCATTAGGACATGTAACAATTAACGGGATGAAATGATACAGGTAGAAACGTCTTCCCTTTATTGCACATTAGCAACCGGACAAAGCAGTTGTCCTCAATGCCAACCAAAGGCAAATAGCTTTTAAACATGTTTTTTAGGTATTTGGTGACGGTCATGAAATAGAAGTGCTTGCTTAATTCAAGGGAAAATATACCAGTAAACCCCGCAAAAATGTGAACTAAACCACAAACGAACAAACTAATTCAGTTCTTAAAGACGTTTGTGTTTCAAAAGCGAGTCCCGACTGTTTGATTTCAGTGTTTTACATGCTGTCGTTGATAGAGTCGACTGCTTGTCGCCAGACCATTAAAATGCGCGTTGCCTTGGCAACAGTGATATTTTCAGAATTGCCGACGACCACCTATATGAAGCGCGCGATTCGATACAGAGAGCGTCTTCTGTACATTGTACCAGGGGCCCTCGTTTGTATGTAACCAGTCGAAATTAAAAGCAAAATCAGACGAAAGTATTAAACTTTACTGACGACAAAGTTCGTTTAAGAACAAGATAGAGAAACTTTGTTTTGCAAGGAAAACCTGTTCGGCTCGAGACAATAGACGACAACGGCAGAAGTTTACAGATGGCTATCTTGCATTGCGTAACTGAGTAGAAATCATTGTGATACTTGAAGAAATTGCTCGCCATGAGCAATTTCTTTTTCTGTCACAATGGTTTCTTTTAAAGTCAAAGGTGTTCCAAAGGCGTTGAAATCGGTGCTAAAAAATAAAGCATTAAAGTTGATGTCTGTAATGGGAGATATAGATCCTGCTTGATACATAGTAGTTCATGTATTCTCATTAAAGGAATATTTAAAATAAAGTCACCACGATTCTTCGATACCAATACAAGAAACCAGTCATTCAAGAAGTTTTAATTTAGTTATCAACACGCCATAAGTGTATTACAAACCATAAAAGGACCACAATGGAAAAAAGGGAAAATCACTTTTTCCTTTTTTGTATTATCCTTGGTATTTAAGTTGCTTTCATGGTTTTTCAACATTATTGCATTAACGATACATGTTTTTATACAAATTTATTTCTATCACCATGTTGTTGCCATGTAATGTTATATCTTTTTACCAAATAAATATATCTGAACCTTCACTACGGATCAGTACGTGGGATCACATATACCGATCCCGTACTGCACTCCTTACATTCGACCTTGACCTTAGAAAGAAAGTCGTCTTCTTACAAATCGATTGAGGCCCGCTCGCATGCAATTCGCTGGAGAGTCGAATGCAAGACGCGTGTACTCTAACTCTCCATTTCCGTTTCGACTTCCGGATTTTTCCATCGCTATTAATGTCGCAGATGTGGAGTCGATTGTTGCCGTTCCACTAGAGACTTTGTTCTTGTAGCACAGTTCCGCCTACGTTAAATTCATGCATATATGGAAGCAAGTACAGTGTACATGTACAGAGCGTTACATAATGTTTGTGTCTATTTTAAACGTTAATTGCTCCGTCTGTGTTTGACGTATTGAAATTTGATATGTAGTTTAAATAAGCGTCAAGAGTTTATCATTTTACCTACACATGAATAAGGAAACATGTTTGACGTCATGAAATTATTTCCGACGTCGTTACCTTTGAACTGTTGAAAGACTGTACAATAAAAAAGCAAATTTTGAAGCAACCAAAGAAAAACGGTTCTGAATGCATTCCACCGGGAGCGCAAAAACGCGAGACAACTAATGAAATTTATATAAATTGCACGTGTAAAAGTATTGTATTTCGTTTCTTTTAGTCTTACAATTCCTAGTACAGCCACGGAATCTTGATTAGCCTTTCTCTGATGGTTTGAAAGCAGCCTGTGATTTTTTTCTATTTTTCCTTTGTTTTTATTATTGGCATGACTATCTTGTCCGCTATTCTTCTAACTTTCCTATCATTTCACGTTTTCTTTTTAATCCTTTAATTAAAAGCATCGTTGTGTAATTGTCAAATATGACAGAACAACTTATCAACAATGACGTAGAAGTAAATATCAATTCCAAATACACACCATTTGTTCCCGCCTTTTATCATTGTAGGCTAATCATTGGTCAAACATCTATCTCAAGAATTAACCCTTAGGATAAGAAAATATCACAAAAACTAACCAATGGTCAAACATTATTCACAAAAACTAACCAACGGTCAAACATTGATCACAAAAACTAACCAATGGTCAAACATTGATCACAAAAACTAACCAACGGTCAAACCTTGATCACAAAAACTAACCAATGGTCAAACATTAATCACAACATCACCTTACCAATGGTTAAACATGAATTAAAAAATCTTTACCAAATTTTACTTAATATATCAATTACAAATACTCACCATAGTTTCCCGCCTTTTCTCATTTCAGGATGCCTGGTTACCGGCGCAAGCGGGTTTATCGCCACCCACATTATTAAACAGCTTCTGGAAGAGGGCTACGCCGTTCGGGGAACCGTCCGTTCCCTTGGCGACGAGGAGAAGGTCAAGAAGCTAAACGAGCTGTGTCCAGAGACGGAGAATAAGGTGGAGCTTGTGGAGGCCGACCTGACCAAGCCGGAATCATGGGAGGCGTAAGTGTGGCGGATTTTATTATAGATAAGACAATGACGCAATTGTGTAAGGTGTAAGTGTTGCAGATTTTGGTTTCAGTGACACACACTTATTGGGAGGCGTAAAAGATTACGAATTTCGTTTTGATAACGCAATAAGTGGAGGCTTGGGTGTTACAGATTTTCTTTAAATAAAGTAATAATGAAAAGCGTAAATTTGATATAATTTGATTTTAACCACGCATTTATGGGATGCGTTAGTAGGCAGATTTTGATGAACGTAGCACAATCATGGGGGGCGTAAAATGTTACGGATTTCGTTTCAAATTACGCAATCCTGTTAGGCGTAAGTGTTGCAGATTTTGGTTGTAGTGGCACACACTCATTTTGATGTATCTCATCCCGAACTTACCAGAGTAATTTATGAGTTTTACCAAACTATCTTAGTTTCACAATGATTATAATGTTGCTGTTTCTTAGTAATTATTAGCTGCATAGGATACTTTAAGACACATCTTTGAAAGTAAGTATTTTTATCCGATTCTATCAGGTTTTTTCGTTAAACCATTGGCGTTGTTTTCGTCAGGATGCTCACTTAGCATTCCTTCTGACTTTTGCATTGTAATCGTGTCACGTGACGTTTATGAAGGCAATGGTTGATGTATTAATACGCCACATTGACCATTGAGTAGGGGTTTGCGGATTATGATGCAAGTAACACAAGTAAGGGATTTTTGAGAGTGTCGATTTTCGCTTTAAGTTACTAACTCATGGGAGGTGTAAGTTTTACGGATTCTGCTTTTAGTAACATACCAAAATGGGAGGTGTAGGTTTTCGCGGATTTTGTTTTAGCTACACATGCACTCATGGGGCGCGTAAATGGGCGGATTTTGATGTCAGTAACGCAACAATGGGATTCGTATGAGATACGCAATACTGCAAAGTAATGCGTTATTTGAATGGTGATCCCGAGACACTTCGAATCACATGTCAGATGACAATAGCAAAGCTTTATTGAGTAGGCTATTGAAACCATTGTTGGTTAGTTTTGACGTACGCAAATACTTTCGTTAAGTCGTAAAACCGTTTAATTAATCGGAAACAAATAGTCTAATAACTCATAGTACAGTCCTACTTGTGTTAAGCAACCATCCTTTGAAGCTGCCAACATGCCTTAAACAACCCCTTCAAAGAGCCCCATTGTTGGATTTATAGTGTACATCAATTTGTGTTAAGCAGCAAACCTGTCTTAAACAGCCAATTTGCTCAGTTCCACAGCCTGGCCTCTTAACACAAGTTTGACCGTATATGCATGTTATTTCACAGGGCTGTCAAAGACATGACGTACGTGATACACGTGGCCAGTCCCCACCCCTCCGCCCCGCCCAAAGACGAGAACGAGATTATCACTCCAGCAGTAGAGGGCACACAGGCCATACTGAAGGCATGTGTCCAGGCAAAGTCCGTGAAGAAGGTCGTGCTGACCAGCTCTTCAGTAGCCGTCAGTTGTAAGTAGTGAACTTACCTTTGCTGTTGGGACCCGATTAAGTAAACGAATTAAGGTAGTCCAACCCTGATAGAAAGCTTGTATTTTCTTTGGTTAACCTATTACCTAAGAATAACGACTTTTGACCATTTTGGTTCGGACGACTCTGGAAAACTTTGTGGGAAAAAGGGAAATTGCTATTATGGAGCAATTCCTCCTTTTCCAACAATGTTTTCTACTCTACAAGAAGATTATTTTCCAATTTCATCTCAATTTGAAATATCGTCTGCAAACTCTTTCAATTTGGGACGGTCAAAGATTTGGCGTGAGGTAAAGAATTAAAGAATGAATTGAAACGTAAATCATAAATGTATAACTCATTTCAAAGTCATGTTTCCGAATTTATTTGATTTTCAATTTATATTTACAAAATGAATATCAATGATTTCTGTTAATAAATCCATAGTAATTAATGTATCTCCTCCTAATTATCAATTTTTACCTTGAAATTAAAATCACACGAAAGAAAGGTGATCCATAAAAAATTCTTATAAAATAAAACTTGTTTTATCACAATATTTGACTTGGTTTACAGACGGACAGAACGACCCCAACAAGTTGTACACGGAGGAGGACTGGATGGACGCAGACAAGCTGGACGGATTCGGCAAGAGTAAAGTGATGGCGGAGAAAGCCGCTTGGGACTACGTCAAAGAGCTATCAGGTAGGTACATGTAAACGCATGTGGCTGTCTGATATGCCACCGCTAATATCATGGTCGCTTCGTAAGCCATACTGTTACAAGGTATATGTATATGTATAGGTCGGGGCAGGTTGTTTGATTCGTCTTTACCCTTATGGCTGCTTTTTCACAGATGTGAGGAAATGTTAAAGTTTCTTCAAATCTATACAACAGCTGTACATTCGTAACACACACACCCACCCCCACCCACACACACCCACCCCCACCCACACACACCCATCCCCACCACCCCCACACACGGGACAAACGGCACTGGAAGCAAAACTTGTACGAGTCTAAGTTTTCTAAGTTTAGAGCCTGTATACATTGAATCAATATGTATTAAAACCCAAAATTGTTGCAAAGGTCTTGCGATTCACCACATATAGACTGTACATACTTACAATTTACTTAAAAACGTTGGCCCTTCTTGAATCGATTATATGTTCAATAGCTACTATTAATTTTATATCCTACTACAATCAAAACTCAAATCGTTCTAGAAGTGGATACCAGTATTCATCAATTGAAATAGTCTCGAAGCATTGTAAGACCCGATGCAAAACAATAAGTTCTGCTACAGTTGCTCTGTGTCTCTCTTTCT
Source organism: Cerastoderma edule (assembly GCA_947846245.1). NCBI lineage: Eukaryota > Metazoa > Mollusca > Bivalvia > Cardiida > Cardiidae > Cerastoderma > Cerastoderma edule. The sequence continues at coordinate 23,828,479 of OX401419.1, read as the reverse complement.
CTTGTGTTTGGTCGAGCTAGACAAATCAATAGAGCTTCTATGGGAAGCGATTTATTACAGGGCTTTGCATACTGTATTGTGCAATCAGCGTTATAGACACGACAGTTCGTAAATAGCTTGCTGGGGAAAATGATACTATGTATATGTAGCTTGGCTGACAATGTTGTTTCATGGCGGGCCATGGTATCACCCCAAGTATAGAGTATTTTGCCATTCGACCAGTATTTACAGTATGTCTACATGGTCTTGAACCAAAACAAGCATTTCTTCGCACACATCTCATACGATGGATCGGGGGAAATGTTTCCCATATTTTGAAATGCCAAACTTCTATAATGTTACTCCTGTGGATTTATATTGATTCGCTACACTTTGAAGTTACCTCATCTAAAGGGGGTGATTGATGTTATCCTATTGGTCGAACTTTAAAACAGCAACAATAACCAACGAATGATATACAGGAAACATCACAGTTTCTTTTCAGGAGATTTTGCATAAACCCCTGTGGCAAAATGTCTAATTCACAGCGAGCAATCATTTTGTAACATTTGCATCCCAAGTAATATGTTGTGCTAAAGCTATGAAATGGTCGATACTATGAAGTAGGGGACTTAGAAAAATGGGAAGAACTCATTTTTGTAACATTTAGCACTGTGTAACATATGACTCTGTTGTCACAGTGCATCCTTTCAAAGCAATATGTTGCCCAGACTGCGAAATGAGTCGGTTATAGACAAAAATGGTTAGAAACAAAATCGAAAATTCCACGTTGGCGGCACCCGTGCATGATCTCCCCCATAAACAACAATTAGTAGTGCTCGTAAAACGGGAGACGGTGTCGGAGCTTGTTGACCCAGACACGCAACGTGTATTTGTCCAATCAATACATCAAACAGTATCACGTGACCAATGTTTACGATCTTATGTAAGAACAAGATGGCTGCTCCCATGACGGAACATGTAGTTTTGCTTTTTTTTCACATAATTCTGCCAACGATAGCCACATTGTGTACCCCGCATGAGATGGCCATCAACTTTCTGGTTCAGATGGTATATGATAACCTATGCTTTCCAACGGCGTTACGTCTAACACGGCAGCGAAATCGCAGTCGAAAACCGACCGTTTTGGAACAGCGCGCCCGTCGACTGCGATTCCACTGCCGAGATAAATAAATAAGCTAAACCGTAACATGGGTATTTTTTTTTCTTTTTTTCCAGACGAAGATAAAATAGAACTAGCTGTCATTAACCCTGCCTACGTCATGGGACCAGTGTTAACCGGATCTCAGTTTCAGAGTATGGATGTAAGTACAATTTCAATCTGAACACCTCTGAAGTAATATGGAAGCCGCCATATTGAATCTCGCGATACTTCTTTCATTGACCTTTCGTTTTCAAATATAGATCTTAAATGTGAAATCTTGATTGTCATTATATGTCACAACCTATATTTTCACAATTATGTTTGAATTACCGATCAAAATAATGCTTTAAATATGATGTTCAGCACCTGAATATACATTGAACTATTCAACGCGGACGAACAAAGGAAACGTGTTATTAGCCGTCAACGATTCACCCGAAATTTGTAATCATACACTTATGTAAGATGTGTATTTCTCAGATCACTGAAATGCCTGATTAGTTACGAATGGTATACTGTATCTAATCTTATAGTCTTTCATGCCGTAGCCGTATCGATACATGTAGTGAGTGGGTTGGGTCTGCGTTATTTACTTCCCTTGACGGTATATTTGTTTAAATATGCATGGCTATTCAATTGTTTTATACTTGCATTGTCTTTACTTGTAAGGGTTTATGAATTAAATGATGGGTAAAAATGTTCAATTCATCATTCAATTTTATTAACATCATTTATATTTGTTTTTGTTTGCAGGTAGTGAAGCGTTTGTTAGAGAGAAGCATGATGTTTCTGCCCAAAGTGAACTTCTCCATTGTTGATGTCAGAGACGTCGCCGCAGCACACATTAAAGCCATGACCATGTCGGAGGCCTCTGGTAAATACATTTGTTATATACCAGTGTTTATTACTTTACAAATACACACTGTTCACCAAACTTCTTAAAGTGACCTTCCTTTAAGGGGTCGATAACGCATAGCAAGAGGAGATTACCGTGAGGAGTTTGACTTTTCACCATTAGAACATGTTCGCCACGTTATTTTATGTAAATGCTATGATTGTAAACAGTCAATGTAGTAAATGTATGTAGTAGTTTTGTCTTATTGTTTGAAAAGTGTTAATAATGAAATGAATGTAATGGTGAAGCATCTCTCTAGGGGTTTGTATGTGCCTCTTGTTGCCTTCGGTCTCGCGAGATATACATTATTCCTCACACAACTCAAAACAAAATAGAAACCTCCTGAAAGGATGCTAAACCGTGCTATTCCTTTTGTTGAATCTATATTTATATAACAGTGAGTGTATCTCTATATTGTAGGTAAACGCCATATCGTAGTGAATGAGAACCTATGGCTGAAGGAGATTGCTGTTATGTTGTCAAACGAATTCAAGAGTCAAGGTAGGTTTGGAAAGATAGAACTTTGCCCCCCCCCCCCTCTCAAAGAAAACTGAGCAAAATGAGTTATAGGTTATGAAACAATTTGTTAAGGCATAGCAAATCCAACACTATCATGTCAAAATAAAGCATAGACCATTTTTTAGCGGTGTTTAAAAGTGTTTTCTCGTACCGTGTAGCACGCGATTTTACATTTTTAAGTCAGAGCCCAGTTACAATTTATCTGCTCTCATAAAAAAACCCAAGTGTTTATGTAAAATTATAGAATGAATTGTCACATAAATATCATGCTTTTTCACTTATGATTAAACTGTGTTCGATTTATCAAGTATATATCATCTTTCTTCACAGGTTACAATGTACCAACCACCAACTGCCCAAATGCCATGTTAAAGATGATCGGTGTGTTCAACAAATCCATCAAAGTTATCATTCCACAGTGTAACCAAGTCACCAAGTTCGATAACACACGGGTATGTATACAACTATAGCTTTCATATTCTTCAACTATGTTTTTTCGTTATGAATTACATACCTGTGAAAGTTTTAATAAACAAGGATAAGACAACACAACAAAAAAGTATTTCCTTCCTGGAAGAAGACATTATTTCTAAATAAAGTACTATAGCCGGGAAAATGAAAATGAATAAAAAAAAGATCATTAACGTTTCAGCCAAATCTGGATGAAAATCTTGTGGTGGCAGTGCTCGATGCTACGTAGCAAGGAGACATTACTGTGAGGAACGTTCTATTAACTATGAAGTTATATAAGCTGAGAAAATGACGTTGTTGAAAGAATTAAGATACAATTTCATCGCACATTTGGCAATGGTGTATCTATTGATATAAAGAGTTTATTTGCTACATAGTTGTAAAGGAAATAAACCCTTTACATGATATATAAAACGTCTAACTCTATAATAGGTGTTTTCCCAATGCATTCAAATGATCCTGTTCTATTTATAGATGAAGGAAGTGCTCGGCGTAACCCCACGTGACACCAAAGAAACGATCATTGATATGGCCTACAGCGTCATCGAAGCCGGTCTTGTCAAGAAATCGAAGAAATACAAGGTACGTTTATAATCCTATCCTTATCCTTGTCATTATTTATATAGTGTCAGTGAATTAGCCAAGCAGAATTTCAGGCGTATACTTGTTCACGAAGAGTGTTTGGATGCCCGAATGCCTACAGCATCAAATATGTCACATGCATTGACACAAAATATATATCAACACCATGCATGAGATCAACAATGTAAGACGGGGCATAACGTTTTAAATAGAATCAAAAGAATATAAAATCCAATAGCGACGACATGGAAATACATTTACGAAAATAGGACGACTTGATACAATAAAATAAGGAATATCTATTGCTTTTATTAAAACATATAACCTTCCTTCACACTAATAATCGATTGAACAGTTATTACTTTGGTCTAGAGATGCAACATTTATGATTTAGCATGGGTCGATTTTCAGACAATGAATTGGCAAGCAAATAAGACGATCCTTGATAACATGTTGGCCATAATTTGTGTTCAATAGACCCACCGTTGTCTTTTTGTTATTTCAATTTGTCGATGTAAAAGCATTTTCCGTATACATTCATGACGTTTATTCGTCACATCTTTCTAAACGTTATTCTGAGGTATTTTTCTAATTTTATGGCATATCCCAAATGTTGATACATTTTCCTAACCTGGATATATTTTACTTATTTAAATGTTTTATATGAAATAGGGACCCGGTGGTGACCAAGCTCCCGAAGAGGAGAAGAAAGAGGGCGAAACAGCTGATGACGAAAAACCAAAGGAGAATGGAGAGGTTAAAGAAGGTGAAAAAGCCGAGGAGGAAGATGATTTGAAAAAGGAAGGCGTAGAGAAGGAGGACGAAAAGAAGGAAGAGGAAAAGGATAATAAGGAGACAGAGGAGGAGAAAGAGAAGAAAGAGGAAGTGAAAGAAGAGGTCAAAGAAGAGGTCAAAGAGGAAAAGAAAGAGGAGGAATCGACAGAAGCCAAGACCGAAGAGAAGACGGAAGAGAAAGCGGAATAGGTTGCAAATGTTATGTGTGTCTACGTGTCTTTATAAAAAAACATTTCATGAGAAGGACATTGATAAAAGTATAAACCCATTGTACAATACATATACGTCTAGGTACTGGTCCAAATTGAATTAGCATCAGCAAATGACGATTACAAGTGAAGTGAAGCCATATCTTTAATGCTACATGTACTTTTATGTCGTGTATGATTTGAAAAAGAATTCACTAATTAGATTCAGGAAGGCAATTAAGATCGTTGAAACAGTGGTCGTGTGCAAGTACAGTATAACATGGTTTAATCGACTAAGTTGTAATGTGAATGGTATCATCTTTATGTTTCAAAATAAACAAATTATAGTATGATATATGGTTTCCAGAAAGACCACCTATATATCCGTATGGTTAAATCATGAAGCTTAAAATGTGTTTGAAAAATTCATTATTATCTACCTACAGTGGGATCAAGTTTACATTTTTGTTGGTTTTTGTCAATTAGCCTAACTATCCGGACTTTTACTTTTTGGATTGGTGTGTTGTATATGCTTCGGTTCAATCGTGAAATGTGTTTACTAAGTGCGTATAGATAACGGCGTGAATACCTGATAACTCTTTCATTTACATCCCAAGAAGTAGATCCGTATTATATGCATTTTCTGAAGATTTCGGAATGATTGGACAGAAATGAGGTTAATACAAATTATATGAATTGTTGACTTGTAAAAAAACGCCATAAGCAATTTGTTTTGGTATTCTTAATAGCAAACATTGTCCAATTGCACTTTACTTCGCCAAAGTTTACGCGTATACACATCCGATCAAATATAATTTAACCTTGAACAGTTCTCTGCGAGAAAAAGTCAGTTTTGTACCGAGGAATGCATCTCAGCTAACTTGAATATGTCCGAATAGTTAGGGTAATTTGAATGATATTGATAGACGCCATGTTCATTGTTTACAGTGTTAGTTAAAGTTGTGTCGGTTTCCTGTAAAATAAACATCGCTTATTTTATCATTTAGCCCATTACTCAATGGATATTTTTGGACTGCATCAAAATACATGGGAAATATTGTAAACAGAAACAAAGCGCATCTACTTGGTTATACATGTCGACGATTGTGTTGCTTTATATCTTAAACGAAGAAGAAAACAGATCAGTATACTAGTGTCCTCTGCTGATGTGTTCAATTTGAACTAGCCTACATACATACGGTGGAATGGGTTAAATGAATCAATGTGACAATGCATTATACTTTCGTTGCAATACAAATTATACATCAAATATCGTTTGTAACATCATCGTGTCTAATTGACATCAACGTTTGTTTAGTTATTTATGTTTTAACCATAACTGTGTCGAATTCATTTGAGTGACTAGTCCGTATGAGAGAACAACTCCCTAATAAGGGGTGTGTGTGAGTGCTAATGCGTGTGTAAGTGAGTGAACATTGCGAAACATGTTTCACACTAGGTGAATGGACCAAAACATTTAGCGTTTGCGAGCGCCTGAACAAGCGAGTGTTTGAAGACATCACTTTGGAATTTTTTACATTTTTTTGCACATATTCAATGCATCTATTTGAGGTTTTCATAATTCTTTTTTTTTGGATCGAACATTCTGAAGTATAGCATATGTTTCCACGACACCATTGGCTTGAATAATTAATGCGTGGCCGTTTTTAAAGCTTCCCATGGACAAGATAGGCAATTGTGTAAGATAAAACAATGGCCCAACCTATATACAAAAAATATTAAATGAGCACCAGGATGATACATATTTTAGCAAGCAAATAACGTACTATCAAAGCTTCGAGCCATGAGCCGAATCACGCAGTGACCTAAACACATTGACATTAAACATCTGTAAGCGAGGATTCTATGACCTTGGGTACAGATGCAATATTGTCCAATGGCGTGAAGTAATATAAAGAAATTGCCTTCATATTTAATTTGAATATTTGAATCGCCATTCATCGTCAGACGTTCATATTGACTTAAATTTTGCTTTGTTTATTTCAAATTCGCATCAACTCATCAGATTGATTTTGATTGATTCCAGAGTTTACGAGACATAGTTGTCCGTCTGAATATAGTAAAGTATCGTGAAACAAATTTATTCCTTTTTTGACCTTCTACATGCGAGGATATGTCTCGCTGCAGCTGTATACAACACCTTATGAGACATTGGCGACATTGTATACAAATAGTTTGCTAAAAAGGGGCGTACTATTGCATGTTGTAGGTCAGTTAGACACGTGGTTCTGCTTTGACTTTGTTTCGAGTTGTTGCTATAGTAATAGTTGCTATGGGATCCGTTGCTATGGTGAATGTTGCTCTAGTAAACACAAACTTAAGCCTTGTCAAGATTGTGCTCTTTAGATTTTTTTAAGATCATGTATATTTTCTTTTCTTTTTGTAATTTTTGTACAGTTATGAGTATTTTGTATGTGTATATATAAGTATGCTACGTATTTTTCTGTATCTCTTTACAAAGTGTGTATTTTCTACGTTTCGCTTTTTATGATGATATTTTTCTAGACTTTTTGGTCACATCTACTTGGGACATTCATCTTAAAAAAGCAATGTAAAACGTTTGACCACCGGTAGACAGATATCAAGTCTTTAAAGTTTCATTGCAAATATTTCTGTTAGAGGTCTATCAAACATAAATATCTTGTGGAGAATTCAATGTACAATCAATCAAAAGATTCTTACCTCCACGATCTTTGAGGAAGTAAGCTACATTCTACCATTTTGATGATGACATAATGTAGAGATTGGCGTTCAACTTCATATCTACATTAACTCTTTCGTAATTGCACGATTAAACACTGAAAGCAATAATGGTATATTGCAATCACTTAAAATTTGACTTTCACAATGAAAACGCCTACATACGTTGACGTTCATTGCAATAAACAATTGATCTATATTGTTGGTACATGTATTCACATTCTGATAGATTTATGGGTGCATGTATTCAAACAAATTTTAAAAGAACCATATTTCATATAGTTTCAAAGCATTTCAAAGCAATTATGTGCCTCTCACCATTTTAACATTAGCTTCATGTCTATGTCTTTTTTCTTCATACTCTGTCGCTAAAATCCCCAATGTGATCACTCACTTTTGTTGATTTCTTTGAAGATACATAAGGTTTTCTTTTCCATTTGAACGAAAGGTCAACGTATTTTGTTGATTTCGGTCAAGAAAGTCAGGAAGCCTTAACTGCTATCTGCTTATTCAGTCAATTAGTAAAACAACAATTGTGGAACTATTCTGGATGTAGATATCTACGCTATTTAATAGGATCATTTCCAACTCAAACGTTTCGTCAATGAAAAGACCAAAACAAATATCGAGATAGTTGTAGGATTTAAGTTTGACAATGTTGATAACTATAAGACGCTCAATCTTTAGCTTTGAAACGACGTACATGATAGGATGGTGTATGAATAGAGAAATGTGCGCGTTGCTCAATAGTTTTCAATGTCATGTTGGTGATACGATGTCCAATAGATAAAGCAAAGTTAGGATACAACTATTATGTTTATTATGTAAAAACCTCCTTTTAAAATTAATGGAAATTAAAACTAACATAAAAATAATATTTTTCTTTTGAATCCTTTTTTGTGAAATTAGAAAAAGAGATATGTACCAGATTGAGACATTGGCATCACCAACGTGTTAGATTTATAGAGATGAAATAGGAATATTGAATTAGGCAGTTATTTTTCGAAATTTGAATAACATAACACGTTTACGTAGATCTGAATTAGCTTTAGAAATGTGATGGTGAATACTCAAACTTATCCGGTGCTCATCAATGTTCCACAGATGAAATTTGTGAAACTTTGAACAGTAATGTGTAACGTCGTTTTGAATCTTGCCATGAAGTCATCATAAGCACTTTTACGACAATACCTTTGACTAACGTTGTCCTTTATCAGAGATTCACCAATTTTGGCAAAATCGGATAGCTATGAATCTATTTTCAAGATATGCTTATAAGTTATCACTCTATGTGTATCATTCCTTACATTGTGCTGTCCTGAAACTAATATTTTACTCTGTCTCACGTTGAATAGCGTGGACGCTTTAGCGATTGTCTTGCTAACGTGAACTGTGAACTGAGCAATCTCCAACAGATTTGTAGTGAAGCAAAACGACAGCGTTCGCCTTGTTGTACGTAGATTTTGACATCTTGACTTCGGTTATTGCTATCCTGACAAAAAAGTCTTATTCGTAATACTATTGGACGTTCGCCCGCCTACTCCATTCTCTCTTGAACGCATTTTTGACCGATTTCACGAAATATGAATTATGCATACGTTTATATTGTAATTGTATAAAAACACGCAAATTTGAACTTACACTGAGAAACCATTGTAAAACAGCCAAGCTATGCTTTGATTAGCCCATATGCTTGGATTGACGCGTCATCGGCTTACTTACAAAAGGTACACCAAAATAAATTGCTACCGGCACGTTTTTATTACCGTCAAAAAGTCTATGTGGAGCCAGAATTAATTTGGAGACCGTCAAGTCTTGTATTTTTAGCGTATGCTAAAGGAGCGCAAAACAGTGTTTGATATGATTAACTATCATTGGATCACTTCGGTCGTTCTCGGTATACTTCGGTATGGGCCGGGACTACTTGCATTGAACCGATTAGTTCCGAACCCCGACCGAAATTAGCCGAGAACTACCGAAGCAATCCGATGACAGAATGAGTTTCAAAAGGATTATTGGTATTCTACGTTAACTGTACGTGTGGAGTACACGATCTGTTTTTACCATGATTTCTCGGTGGAAAAGGCTGATTTTGTAATTTTCTTCATGTTTACTCCGCCTATATATGTGTAAGCGCAAAAATAATGTACATGTCGCTTAAAACTGCTTTAAAAATGTTATTAATAAAGTGATAAACGTATAGATTGGTTGGTTATGTTTTTCATGTTCCAGAAATAGTAAAGCAGCCATCTATTTGTTTTATTTGTTAATCTGGTGTCAGCAGTTTTTTTTTCAGTTATGAAGCGGCTTCCATGGACTATGGACTATGGCTCTGAAGTGCCTTAGAAAAGGACACTCCCGTGTAACCGAGGGTGTCAGTTGGGCTCGAACCAGGAACATCCGATCGATCTTTAAGAGATTTAATGGGGGGGGGGGGGATTCGGGGAGAATGAAGGGGTCTCGATTAACACGGAAGAATTAAATGTGTAAGCGGGCTGGGTAGTCGAGTCGGTAGAGCGTTTGCACGGTTGGCGGAGGTCCCGGTTCGAGCCCCTATCGGGCTGCCTGTTTATCTCACCTTGGTTGCATAAACGGCATCCTTCCACCTCACTCTGGAACATTGGTAAGGAATGTGTGTTGGTGAAGTGGTAAAAGTCGGAAACGTTAGGCTTGCCTCCCCTTGTTTGATTTCTTGTAGAGGCCGATATCTAACTATGTCGTGTTCTTTTGGCAAGACGCTAGTGGCTAGCCATCTATCGCGGAATTACAAGCAGTACTTGACTAATGATTAATATAAACGGCACGAAACCCTAAATCATAAATACTTTTGTTGTAGGGCCTTATTTCTACTTATTTGGGAAGGGCCTCATTTTCATGTATGATTGTTTTATTCATGCGAATTGTTCTTTGCACGCTCGTTAGTGAGCTTAAATCATTTTCAATGGTTTCCGTGTGTTCTTCGTGATAATTGCATTCAAAGTTCATGTGTTTTTGAGTCCCTTTAAGCATAGACGTTTCTCTGCTCGCTGATCTCTCCACGTCTTTGTTTCCATTAGAGATTGTTTAATTTGATGTTCGTCCAATACCAAATATTGGTAAGTTGGTATGTATGGATTGTTTGCTTTATTTGAGGTTTGCGGAATTATACATCTTCAAAATTAGGATGGGTACGAATTGACATGAATGGGGGTACGAATCGGCCGAATTGGATGGTTACGAATTGGCTTGAGTATGAATTGACCGGGAAGCATAAAAGGGAGGTGTAGGGACATATATGGAAGATGTAGAGATGTATATGGGAGGTGTAGAGACATAAATAGGAACTGTAGAGACATATATGGGAGGTGTAAAGACATATATGGGAGATGTAGGTACATATATGGGAGGTGAAGAGACATTTATGTGAGATGTAGAGACATATATAGGAGGTGTAGAGACAGATATAGGAGGTGTAGAGACATAGATAGGAACTGTAGAGACATATATGGGAGGTGTAGAGACATATATTGGAGATGTAGAGACATATATGGGGATGTGGAGACATATATGGGAGGTGTAGAGACTTATATGGGAGTTGTAGAGACATATATGAGATGTGTAGAGACATATATGGGAGGTGTAGAGACATATATGGGAGTTGTCAAGACATATGTGGGATTTGTAGGGACATATATGGGAGGTGTAGACATATATGGGAGGTGTAGAGACATATGGGAGGTGTAGAGACATATATGGGAGGTGTAGAGACATATATGGGAGATATAGATACATATATGGGAGGTGTAGGGACATATATGGGAGGTGTAGGATCATATATGGGAGGTGTTGAGACATGTTTGGGACGTGTAAGGACATATATTGAAGGTGTAGAGACATATATGGGAGTTGTCAATACATATATGGGATTTGTAGGGACATAAATGGGCGGTGTAGACATATATGGGAGGTGTAGGGACATATGGGAGGTGTAGAGACATATATGGGAGGTGTAGATATATATGGGAGGTGTCGAGACATATATGGGAGATATAGATACATATATGGGAGGTGTAGGGACATATATGGGAGGTGTAGGGACATATATGGGAGGTGTTGAGACATATATGGGAGGTGTAGGGACATATTGGAGGTGTAGAGACATATATGGGAGGTGTAGACATATATGGGAGGTGTAGAGACATATATGGGAGATATAGATACATATATGGGAGGTGTAGGGACATATATGGGAGGTGTAGGGACATATATGGGAGGTGTTGAGACATATTGGAGTTGTCAATACATATATGGGATTTGTAGGGACATATATGGGAGGTGTAGACATATATGGGAGGTGTAGGGACATATGGGAGGTGTAGAGACATATATGGGAGGTGTAGACAAATATGGGAGGTGTAGAGACATATATGGGAGATATAGATACATATATGGGAGGTGTAGGGACATATATGGGAGGTGTAGGGACATATATGGGAGGTGTTGAGACATATATGGGAGTTGTCAATACATATATGGGATTTGTAGGGACATATATGGGAGGTGTAGACATATATGGGAGGTGTAGGGACACATGGGAGGTGTAGAGACCTATATGGGAGGTGTAGACATATATGGGAGGTGTAGAGACATATATGGGAGATATAGATACATATATGGGAGGTGTAGGGACATATATGGGAGGTGTAGGGACATATATGGGAGGTGTTGAGACATATTGGAGTTGTCAATACATATATGGGATTTGTAGGGACATATATGGGAGGTGTAGACATATATGGGAGGTGTAGGGACATATGGGAGGTGTAGAGACATATATGGGAGGTGTAGACATATATGGGAGGTGTAGAGACATATATGGGAGATATAGATACATATATGGGAGGTGTAGGGACATATATGGGAGGTGTAGGGACATATATGGGAGGTGTTGAGACATATATGGGAGTTGTCAATACATATATGGGATTTGTAGGGACATATATGGGAGGTGTAGACATATATGGGAGGTGTATGGACATATGGGAGGTGTAGAGACATATATGGGAGGTGTAGACATATATGGGAGGTGTAGAGACATATATGGGAGATATAGATACATATATGGGAGGTGTAGGGACATATATTGAAGGTGTAGGGACAAATATGGGAGGTGTAGAGACATATATGGGAGGTGAAGAGACATATATGGGAGGTGTGGGGACATATATGGGAGGTGTAGAGACATATATGCGATGTGAAGAGACATATATGACAGGGATAGAGATGTCTATTGGAGGTGTAGAGACATATATGGGAGGTGAAGAGACATATATGACAGGGATAGAGACATCTATAAGAGGTGAAAATACATATATGGGAGGTGAAGAGACGTATATGGGAGGTGTAGGGACATATATGGGAGGTGTAGGGACATATATGGAAGGTGTTGAGACATATATGGGAGTTGTCAATACATATATGGGATTTGTAGGGACATATATGGGAGGTGTAGGCATATATGGGAGGTGTAGGGACATATGGGATGTGTAGAGACATATATGGGAGGTGTAGACATATATGGGAGGTGTAGAGACATATATGGGAGATATAGATACATATATGGGAGGTATAGGGACATATATGGGTGGTGTAGGGACATATATGGGAGGTGTTGAGACATATATGGGAGTTGTCAATACATATATGGGATTTGTAGGGACATATATGGGAGGTGTAGACATATATGGGAGGTGTATGGACATATGGGAGGTGTAGAGACATATATGGGAGGTGTAGACATATATGGGAGGTGTAGAGACATATATGGGAGATATAGATACATATATGGGAGGTGTAGGGACATATATGGGAGGGGTATAGACACATATTGGAGGTGTAGGGACAAATATGGGAGGTGTAGAGACATATATTGGAGGTGTAGGGACAAATATGGGAGGTGTAGAGACACATATTGGAGGTGTAGAGACATATGGGAGGTGTAGAGACACATATTGGAGGTGTAGGGACACATATGGGAGGTGTAGAGACATATATTGGAGGTGTAGGGACAATTATGGGAGGTGTAGAGACACATATTGGAGGTGTAGGGACATATATGGGAGGTGTAGAGACATATATGGGAGGTGAAGAGACATATATGGGAGGTGTGGGGACATATATGGGAGGTGTAGAGACATATATGCGATGTGAAGAGACAAATATGACAGGGATAGAGATGTCTATTGGAGGTGTAGAGACATATATGGGAGGTGAAGAGACATATATGACAGGGATAGAGACATCTATAAGAGGTGAAAATACATATATGGGAGGTGAAGAGACGTATATGGGAGGTGTATAGACATATACGGGAGGTGTAGATAAATCAAATATTAATTAAATGGGACGAAGGACGAAACGAAACAAGAATTATGTTGTCAAACTGTATTTAATTAATATTAACAGTCTAAGGGAAGCAACTCTTTTAGTACCATAAAATATAGCGATATGAGTTATTTCTCTTTGACATAACAACATTGTATTTACCAATCTCCCATGCATAGTTATCGTCCCCCGGATACTACGAGATAAATGTGGGAGCGTAGTGGGAACCAATTTACTCTGGTAGAGATTGTGTATTTACCTGATATTTTATGTTTTACATAGACATTGTGAAGGGGAATTTGATAAATAGGGCATTTCTTTCCTTTAAAACCATTATTTGATTGGAAAGTCGTCATTTGGAACATAGCAAACATAATTCAAATTTGAAATAAATAGACAAAGAACCAAAAGAAATCAAAATTATGTTGAAAAGTGTAGTTGTTAATTGTTAACGGGCAAAGGAAAACAACTCTTAAAATACCATAAAATGTGCAAGTAAAATTTATTTCCCTTTGAGCAGAAAACGTTGTTTGTATTTATCAAGATCTTTTATGTTTAACGCAGACATCGTAAGAGGAATTTTGAAATCTAATACTGTTTAAAAGGGAATTTCTGTCCATCAAGATCCTCAATTCTATTGCTTAGCCGTTAATTCAGACCCTCCTCCAAAGCAAACATAAATCAAATACGATATTGATGGACAAAGAACAAAAGGTAACCAAAATTACGATGTAAAACTGTGATTAATGAATATTAACGGTCTAGGGGAAACAACTCTAAAATTACCATGAAATATGCCAAAACGAGTTATTTCCCTTTGACCATAAAAATCCATAGTGTGTATTTATCATGATCTTTATGTTTTTAACGCAGACATCGTAAAAGGTATTTTGACATCTAATACTGTTTAAAAGGGAATTTCTGTCCATTAAAATCCTTGGTTTCACTGTTAAGCCGTGAATTCAGACCCTTCTCCAAAGCAAACATAAATCAAATATGATATTGATGGACAAAGAAAAAAAGGAAAACAAAATTACGTTGTAAAACTGATTAATGAATGTTAACGGTCTAAGGGAAACAACTCTAAAATTACCATGAAATATGCCAAAACGAGTTATTTCCCTTTGACCATAAACCCCTTGTGTGTATTTATCATGATCTTTATGTTTTTAACGGAGACATCTTAAAATAAAAATTACGTATTTACAGTGTTTGAAGCTTTAAATATGCAATACTTCGTTCTTGTTTCGTCAAATATTATTCTCCTTTATTTAATCCAACTTAAATGACATTTTCAAAAACTATTACAGCATATCTGGATAACAAAACTTAAATAAAAACAACCCTTCTTGGTGCTTTAGAGAAGATCGCCTGTTACGCAGACAACGCTACCTTGACAACGGGTTGCCTTTCTTAAAATACTTCAAATTGCGAGTTGCAATGATTTTGTTTTGTTTTTGTGTATTATCAGAGTTAAATCCAAAATCATAGCGATTCAAATTCAAATAAAATTAAAGTGAGTTTTAAACGTTTGATTTATCTTATTTAAGGAACGTCACTCTTAGTATATTTTTTAATGAATTTTGTACGAGTTGTTTCCCTTAGACCATAAATTTAAATTCTGTATTAATTATGCCAATTCGATTTTTACGACTACACCGCAATTTGGTGGAATACAAAATGGTGAGGAAAACACGATACAAAAAAAGATGGAAAGGTAAGACAGATTCAATTTAACCTTCATCCTACCAACACATTTTTGTACAAATCCTACCAACTGGGGTCCATTCGGATCCCACTTATTGTTCTTTTTTTATATGATAATAGGCAAAGCCTAAACCGGACGAAAGAGATTTTTTTATTTCAATTAATGAACAGTGCTTCTGGATTTGTATAACATAATGTTCCCTTTGTATTGTATCAGTAATATTTGGCAAGGAAGCAGTGTCCAGTCAGAAGGCACTCCAATTTGAAAGAAATAGCCATTGTCAAGATACAAATCAGACATGTTTGATATATAACCTACGACACCAACTACTGTATTTTACCACTGTGGATATATATGAGTTGCTAACCATTATGAATGCTGCATAGTCATTAGACAGAAGTATATTTGGTATTGAGCTTGAATAATAATGCATTTGATACTTCAGCTTGTATGATATTCTTTCGAAAGGCATTGCACCACGACTTTTTAAATTTCCAAACAAAGAGTAATGATATTAGCACGGGTTAAATGGGCAGTGTCTAGGGAAACTAGGATGATCCAAGCTGTAACTGTGGCGTAGAATGAAATATCTGCGTCTGGATCATTCGGATTATGTCCAACGAGGAATATTGGAAGGTTCTGGGGGGGAAATAACAGGAGCAGGGATTAAAGTCCATTGATATAAAACTTGAACACTCTGTTGAAAATGGTGTTAAACCATAATCCAACAATAGCATCTAAGAATTATTAACATTTATGTATGGTTGGATGCTATCAATGGATACTCCATAACCACATTTTAGCTGTGATCCAGTTCCTACCAAAAACTATCTTTGGGGGTGGGGGGGGGTGTCGGGGCAATCTCCCATGCAGAGTTATCGTCCCCCGGATACTACCTCTGCAACGGGCTCACGCCATCTTTGCCACGAATCGTGGCAAACTCTGTAATATTGCGATCCAAACTGTTCTATGCATACATTTAAGTAAAAAAATATATGAATTAGGCAAAAATACTTTTACTTTATCCATACAGTAGACATTGAATATGTATTTCACCGATTCTTGCTAGAACTATTGTAAAGCCTTTTTACGCTATTGAAAATCAATCCGCGGAATGTTTACATCTTTGGTCTCCCGCTCGAAGTATAATAAGTCTTGGTTATCGGACAGCTTGGATACCAGTGATGTAAACAAAACACGAGGTAGAAATTGGGAACGATATCTTCACTTTACAGCTGTGATTTTTAAAGATTTCGCTACCTGCAATTATTAACTTCAAAATACGCAATATCTTTGTCTTTTGAAAAGGCAAAAGCTTCTTAGATGGCACATTCGTATCATCTGAATGGACGCAGATCTTTTCAAAATGATGTTCAGAAAACTTCCACGAATGTATGATATCAATGAGTTGTCGCTTTTAAAAAAGTACTGTACTTCCAAATAACACCCTAATAAGCTTCACATGCTATGAAATGAGAGCTGAATTGGTTAAAAAAGGGTTGCAGAGAAAACACTATATAATGGCTGCCAGTGATTGAAACAATATGGATATTTGGATGATGTGTTCATGGTTTATGGGGCCAAAGGAAATGCATGAGCATAGAGATAAAGATGAGAGGAAAGAACCATGATGAATAAACTGCAAGTACCTTTTTCTAACTATGCTTGGTTTTTTTAGTATGTGATTCATGATTTACTAGTAACTTTATGATGTATGTATGCTCATACTTTGTGCAAAAGAATAGACAAACCATTAATGATTCTGAAGAAATAAGAAAGCTGTACATCCTTGGTTCTCCCCTCTATAAAACTGCCACAGCTGTTAATCTTCGTTGGGGGTAGGGCTGGGGTATGGCGAGGATGAGGGGGAGTGAGGACCTTTTTTTTTTTAAACGGGTCGATGGGTCAAGGCAAATTTCTGCTTGATTTAGTGCACTTTGGGGCATTTTAGTAAAGTGGTAAAACCTCCAACAATAGTGAGAAAAGCATTGCAATAAAACTAAAAAATGACTGACAGATTGTCAAGTTAAATCAAATCCCTTTATCAAACTGATTTCTACCCTTTTCAATGTAACGAATGTTATCTTTAGTTGCTTACTATTTGGATAATTTTCACTATTCATATCTGAGAGAATTGGTCGATGCTTCTGTTAATTGTAATTTGAACACAATACAACAGCATTAAGTCCATCAATTCAGATGTCCTTATATTTTGGCACAATGTTCTTTCTGAACCAATGAATGCACATACTTTACCATGTCAACAATCTTAATAAGGAACAGGAGACTGATAAAACATTCCATATTTGATTCATTCAATGCAGAAAAAGAATTTCATTGATTACCATGATATAAATTTGTAATAAGAAGAGGGACTCAATTAGAAGTTAAAACATTTTTGAAGCATTGTTATAACTAAATAAATCATGAATTGTATGTAATTTCAGAATATTTGGATGAACTGTATAAAGAGCAAGTTTAATTAGTTATTATTAACCTCTCTTATGAAAAAAATGAAAGAAAGAATTGATAATTGATAGGGTTAAAGGTGGCCAGTAATATGATTCTTTTAATGTATAGGATGGTATAAGGTACATATTCTGTAGATGTTTGTTAAATGAAGAGTAACAATTAACGCTTAACAATTAAGTTTTCATTTCAGATTTTCACTTTACTTCTTCATATGATTTGAATTTTACATACAGACATCAGTTATAGTTGAATGAACAATACTCATGCTTTGCATCAAAATTCATCATAGTTTTTATAACTGCTAAGCAATGTCAAAACAATTATGACAACAGTGTATTTCTTAAATTTCTTTCATAAATGCTTATAACAAATTCACAATAAGTGACCAAATGATGAATGCAGGGAGCATCCCCAGATATGGTTATAATTGCTACTTAGTTTTCAATCAGTTGCTTGTTAATAGGAACTTAAAGGACAGATTGTAAGAGTTTCTTTTATAATTCAAATGTTCTCTATGAATAATCTTTTTTAAAAGACAAAAATATACATGTATTATTATCATTACAGCATGCAACAATCAAAATCTTTAAAAGACAAGTTCTCATCATGAGAATATTACTGTTTAATGATATGATGATGAAATATTGAATTAACAAATAAGCTTAACTGTTGTTTGTTTAAAACATTGTCTAGTTGATACATAATAGTTGCATTCATTATATTTCAAGAAAGATGATGTCAGAACAGTGTTCATAAAAGTTGACAGCCTTTCAACCATAAATATTATTTGCTGTATAAAATGGAAAAGTAACTAAAGCAAAATTACTCAACCAAATACAATTTAACCTGAGGATCACCAAATAAATAGAAACAGTGTCCATCATGTGCAATATCAAAGTATGATTGAAGAATATGGTGTAGGTGAAGAGATAAGATAGGAACTTTCTTATCAGTAAAACTAGCTAATGAAAAGCTGAGTTTGATCTGAATAAAATAACGCTTAGATCTGTTTGATGAGTTAGATCTGGTTAATAATTCATTTGATCATTCTAATGTCTCAAATGAGTACCCACAACATAGGATTTAAAGAATCAATAATGGCTGAATAGGCCTATTATCGGGACATCTGCTTCACCCATTCCTTTATTTTGCAGATATCACAAACCATTTAAACTGGTGTTTTTCTCTAAACAACCATCTAAACTTAAAAACATTTAACTATTTTGTTGCAGACTACTCTGGAAACATTGTGGGAAAAGGCGAAGTTGCTCTTATTGAGCAAAAATATTTCCACTTTTCATGCCTTATCAGAAGATTATTTTCAATATCATCACAATTTGAAATGTCGCCTGCAAACTCTTAGAATTTGGGACAGTCGAAAATTTAGTGTTTGGTGAAGGGTTAATCCTTTCCCAAACAATAACAACATTTGACCACTTTGTTGCAGACGACTTCAGAAAACATTGTGGGAAAAGGAGGAATTGCTCGTAACAAGCAATTTTTCCTTTTCCCACAAGGTTTTCTGCTCTTTTTGAAGAATATTTTTCAATTTCATTACATTTTGAAATGTCGACTGCAAACTCTTTCAATTTGAAACAGGTACTATGTTGTTTGGGAAAGGGTTAAACGGTTTGCATTATCAACAAGATACACTGTAAATGTTCTTTATAAACTTTTCTAAACAGTTAAGAATGGTATTGAAAAGCTGTCAATAATCTAGTCTTCTGTGACTTTAGAAATTTATATTTTCATTTTATTGAAAGAAAACTTCTTATTTTGAATTGTTAAAACCACAACTGAACATGTGAGATAGTCCTTTCAATAAAAGTCTTTTGAGGCTTAACAGTATGATCTATGTCCAGTTAATAGTAATGTCAAGGTCTGAACTGACTGAAGGAAGATTTAAACTCGAAATGAAGAGGAATGGTGCTATTTGTTGTTGAGAAGGTCGCCAAGAATCTTGATTCATTGGATTTTCCTGAGAACGTTTCATTCTGACTGAGGACTCATTTGTTTAACTACGTGGAGGTTTGATTTGTCTTGGAGAATGTATTTTCTAGCTGTCATTCACTTTGTTTTGATCGAGGGGGCGGGTTTCGAGTCGTATGGAGCGTCGCATCAATTCTACTCAATAAGCTGTTACGCTTCAAATGTAAACTACTTTGTGTGTAAATAAATGTCTTTATTCTATTTAAACTGTCCTATCTTATCTATCTTTATATTGTGATACGACTAAGGAGACTTTCGTCTAACTTCTTGATTGATCTGAGCGTTAGTTTGCGTTTGGAGCTCGCTTTTTGCAAGCCGCTAGATGCAGTATACTACTACACAGTCAGTTTCGGCCACGTGACCATGCCGGAAAAGTGGTACTATTTTCTGAGCCCGTCACAGAGATAAATGTGGGAGCGTAGCGGGAACCAATTTACTCTGGTAGAGATTGGGTGTCGGGGGTGTAACGCTTCTTCATGTTGAATTATTTTAATTTGACTAAACCACAGAGCAACAATGTTTTTATGGGGTAAGTGATGGGTGGCTTAGAAGGTTTATTTGCAGGGACTAATGAGGAAATAATAGGAACAAACAGGGATATGTCTATTGACACAAGTGAAGCATTCTGTTGAAAATGTTGTTAAACTATTATCAAACATAGCATCTAAGACTCATTATCATGTATGTGTGGTTGGTGGTTCTCGCTAGATACTCTCATGTTTTAGCTGTCCTACCCATATCAGTAATGCAATAAGAAACAGAAGACACTGTTTGTGCAATATCAAAACCACCAAACTAAAGAATTTGAATTCCAAAATCTCTCCATGCAAAATAAGGATTCAACACAAGACTTCAGTAAGTACTTCATATATGTGAAGTACTTACAGTATTGTCTTGCACTGAAACCTTGATATGTAGAATTTACTCCTCACCAAATTTTATGTTGTAAGCATATGTTTTCTCTGAATCATTCTTAAAAACCTTTTACAACATATGATTTAGTGATGAAATAGAAAAAATTGTATTACAAAGGAAATCCATCATTGTCAAAATTATTTGAAAATTTTATCTTCAGCACCAAAAGTCCTTCTATAATAAGTTGAAACAAAAAAAAAAGACAATTCTATTGTTAAACAATTGACAATATTTATTTAAGGTAATTAGTAGTAATAACAAACACTTTTCTCAATAGAATATGTACAGATCTAAACAAAAACTTGTTCAAATGATCAGCCATGGTGTTAGCCTATGTTTGGTTTAACCTTCTGCAAAATGCAATGCATGATTCTGGGCTCTTCATTGGACCAAAATATTATGAGCCATTTTGGCTAAGCTACCCAAATTTTCTTTAGCCACTTGGATTTTTGCAAAGCCAAATTTGGCTAAGTCTTTTTAGCCATTTTAGCAGAAATATTAAATATAAATTACAGTTCATTTGTTCAATTTACAGACCAATTATTGAAATAGGCTAGAATGGTATTTATCACATAATAAAATAAATGATGTGTAAATTGAACAAATAAATAACAGTTCTTGTATCAGCCACTTCATTGTGTGGTTGTTCTTAGTAGAGTTCTACATCCTATACCTCAATAAATGTTTACAGAACTTTGGGACAGGGTTAGAAAGACGACAGAAAATAATTAAACTTGCATGCATGCACCTGGCATGATTCATTTTTTAAATAAAACAAAATAAACATTTAAAAAAAGAATATAAAATAACTTTTGATTGTAAATAAAACAAAATAAATTAAACATTTTAAAAAAGAATATCTAACCTTAAAGTTTGCAGGGTATGCTGCAGCGTTTACGTGATCTGGGAGTCATTGAACTGGCAAGTTGACAGTACTTGTACAATAATGACGTTCTTTTTACTAAATGTGGGAGTTCCAATGCATTAAGATATGCTCATAAAAGGTTATATTTCCTTGAATGTTTGTTTTAATTACCATTTTTCACCGGGAGTCCCTTTCCCTCATGTTGTTGTTGTTGTTGTTTCATTGTCCGTAAATTCCGTACCATGGAATTTCGTTCTAATATTGCATCAATGTAATCATTTAAAACGCTTGATATATTGAATGTGTTTACACACAAATAATGTTTTTTATTCGCGTGCTTTTTATTGCAATAAGTCCCATATCACCTTTATGAGTATCTTTTTTTAACGCAGTGAGCTACAGAAATAAGTATCGAAAACGTTTTGGTGCGTTTTATTATTCTGGTACCGACTTTAGTGTGACACATAAACTGAAACCGGGAACCGGCCTGTTTAAACGTTTTCATTAGACGTTGCTATTGCAAATATACATAATGTCTGGTCTCCGGATTTTCTAAAAGAGCGCTTTCACTAGAAAATCGGCTAAGGAACCAAACACTTCTATATTTAAGCTGTTCAACGTCAAACTATTCAATTTTAATTAATGATTACCACTCGTAGTGGCGAAAAGACTTTAGCCATTCTTCCCACTTTCGCCATTACAGACTCTATACAAAATGGGGTCAATTTTACTTTCGCCAAATTGACGAAAGGGTACATTTCTTTTTTCCCCAAACCAAGTTGACTTTCGCCTATGGCGAATGGCGAAGCTTTATGAATAGCCCAGTGATTTACATTATGTAGTTTAAATAAAGAAAGTTATAAAAGATTTCATATTTTCCACATTTAAACATAACCTTTGCTGCAATGTTGTGCCAATAACCTGTTACTCCTTTTAACAAACTATTGATTAAAGTATTATTTCCAAAAGTTTTGTTTTATCATCTTCAAGGTGTAATATCAATAATTGTTGAATATTTCACAATTTACAAAAAGGAGTCCAATTTGAGAACAAAGCACATAATTTTGTAAATCACTATAACTATTACATCTTCTTTTGAAAGTAAACAGGCAACATGCCATCATTTATCCATAAGCCTTCATTCAAGCTTTATTTTTGACTGTTACCAATGAAAGCAATAGCAGACCACAAGAAAATTGCATAATTTAACTATGACATTTGATTTAAACTATAATGAGAAAAAGGACAACTGCTCATTTGACTATATTCATGATTTTGTCAAAGTATTTTTTAAAACCATTATAAAAGGTAGAAAGAATTGAACATATCTTTAACAGAGAATAATAAGAAGCCAATGTGATGCAAGGGAATCTTTCAAAACAATGTTTCTATAAATAACAATATCTTTTACCCAATAATATTTAGAAATTATTATTGTTTATGCTTTATTGCTAGAAATGTCCAAATGATTTCAAAATGCAAAGCCCTCATTGTTTGAAATAGAAATTATTTGCAACCAAAAGTGTTTGTAATCAGAAAAAAGAGAGCATTTTTGTAAAGAATAAAATCATTGTGACAAAAGGGAAAACTTGCTGTAGAAATAATTTAGTTACAATGGTGGCTTTACTCAAATCTGTCATGCCCCGCTTGCTTCAAAAAGTGTTTACATAATTGAACAATTTACCAAACCCCAAATTATTTACTGTCCCAAATTGAAAGTGTTTGCAGACATTTGAATTTGAAAAATAATCTTTTAATAGGGTATAAAGTATTGTGGGAAAAGGAAAAAAGTGCTTGTCACAAGCAATTTCTCCTTTCCCCACAACGTTTTCCTTAGTCATCTTCAACAAAGTGGTTAAATTTTAGTTTTGTTTGGTAATGGGTTAACTGGTTTTACTCTGTCCCATAGACTGGCCTCTTAACACAAGTTTGACATTTAAACTTTAAGAGAAAAAAATACAGGGACAATTTTCATACACCTCTTCATCTGTTCTCTTTTTGTCAGCACTTTCAGGTACAGTTCCTCCTCTGTCAGGCACAAATTTTTCTGTTTAAAAGAAATAATGGAAGAAACATAAATTCAAAACAAAATCCATGTTAAAATGGTTCTTTCTTTGTCACTGTACCTCATTTACAGCAGAAGTGTTTTGATGTATAATATGTACATAAAACATGAATGTTGAATAGATATTATTTCAAAAGTAATGTAGTCTTTTTTGTATTCCCAAACTTTGTTTTTAATAGCTTTTAATGGCAACATGTTTGCCAAAATCTTGTTATAGAATTACTTATGCTGTCTTTGTTCATTTAGTTGTAATCCTTATAGACTGAGCCATGTACATTAATGGAAAACAAATCTATTCCAGCCACTTGTTTGAAATTCAATAGTCATTATGCATCCTTTTACATCATTGTTTATTAAGATTTCTCATCAAATTATGAATGGAAGGAAGATAAAGTAATCTAGTTTAAAAATATTGCAGTGCAGTTTTTTTCTAGAAAAAAACATGCTAAGAGGATGTATTGACATGTACACAAACTATAAGCCATAAAATTTATGTTTGACATAGTGTTGAAAACAGTATAAAACACCTGTAGTTCAGGTAAAACCTTTCTAAAGTAAAAAGCTCTTCAAACCAAAATTTCCCTGTTTGTCTTATCTGTATTTGCAAGGTATTATTCATATCATAATTACTTATGAAAAAGATAAGTTGTACTTACATGTGCTTATAAAACAAAGAATCTTTCTTTATGCAGTACCACAACATGCATTTCTTTGGTTGCCGGTTCACATTTGACCTTCACACAGTCTGAACTATGGCTGATTCTGGAAAGCAGACAAATGAAATTTACTTAAAAGTCATTACTATGTTCCCCGACTATGTCTCCATTAATAATCGGTGAAAAGACATATGTTTTGGAAGTCATCAGGATAGGTAGATTCAAGAATCAAAGAGCAAAGAACGTGTGAATAAAAAAAAACAGGCACATCGTCAATCCAAAAAGAAGAATCCAATACGGATCAAGATTACCCAGCCTTGAAATGATCTCAATGTAAACAAACCTTTTTTCGTCTCTAAAATGTATGTCCATATTGCATGTAGCTTTTAACACTGGAAAGTGTACGAAATACTACCTCGACACATAGATGCGGTAACATAAATTCAATATTCGGAGTAAGACAGTGCTGATAGTGTCCATCTTGTTTGTAAACATAGAATGACGGTCCAGACTCTCTTCGATTTATCTATCTCGCTTTTAACAAAATATACTGTTAAAATATGCGTTCTTTATACGAAAATGAAAGTGTACAAAAAGTTATCTTACCTGACATCATCGTTTTAGTTGTTCGTTCAACAAGGCGATTATTTCATTCGATTTAAGATTTGAAGCGGTGATTGGAACAATGATGATTTGTAAAGAAAATGTCTTGTCACGTGATACACAAAAACGGAAAGTGCACGTTACAGTTCTTGGTGTAATCACCATGTCAACATGTGAAGAATTGACGGGTTTTATGATGAGAGACAAATAAACAGAAAATGTTGAATTGCGGTCTAAATTTTACAAAACTGTTTATTGTTTTAGATGTTGTAAAAAATATTCGGAGGAAAATCCTTCTATTTTTTGCTTGTTAACTTTGACTTTTCCACATCATTGCTAGTAAAAGAGCTGAATAAAAATAAATTTTCGGACAAGATGGCGCCATATGGTGCAGAAAAACGGTTGCAACCAACATGGCCGAAAAAAGTCCTATATGGTTCTGAGTAATTCGGAAATCCTCTGTTTTGTAGGTAACTCTTTCGTTTCGTACATACGTGTAACATATAGGCGGTCTTCAGACCGTGATATATATAGGTGCAACCTATTGACGAAAAGGCCCTAATTTCGTGAGAGTCCTAATTCCAGTGACATTTGTTTTTACCTCGTATCGGGAGAGTTGGTTTAACCTCATGTGCCAGTAAATATTACCAGATCCTGGACGCATCTAGAAATGGTCTAATTGGGCCGTAGCTTGCTAATGCTATAATGAAATTGTAAGCATAACAATAAAAATAAAATACTCCTAATATATATATATATATATAGGTAAAACCTATTGACGAAAAAAACATATACTGTTTATTAGGCCTTTGGTTACGTAGGCAAATTAACGGCAAGAGCTATGTACTTGTACAATATACCTAGTTTCGAATAATCTTGCACATAATGCTTACGGGGCTATCCCACTAGGCATCAATTGATTGGCAATAGTCAAGGTACTTCTCCCATAAAGAAATTTTCTAATGGTCTTTTTAGCCTAGGGTACTGGCCCGTGCGTTTACCCCGGACATAGTGCGGGGTATACGCACGGACCAGGACCCCAGGCTTTAGTCTTTTGTGATATATCCAAGGCTTTTGAGCGAGTCTTATCTTCAAACCCAATCTTCAAACCCAGCCGTTTTGGTTTACGATGGCCTTTATCAAAATGGGTTGAAAATTATCTTAACAATCTTCTGCAATCAGTTGCTGTAAGAAGTTCTCAATCTGAGATTATATTCAATAATGCAAAAGTCCTTCAGTATTCTGATGTTGGTCCTCCCTTCTTTTTAATATATTTTATTGTGAGAGTTTCTCGTTTATTTCCTGTTGATACATCCCTTGAATATTTGGCCTCTTCAATTGCCGATGTTGCGGGTATTCTTGACTGGACAAAACAGTGGACAGTATCATAATATTTTACCAAAACAAGACAGTTGCTATGTTCTTTTTTAAATAGAATGTTCCCTCATCCGATTTACTCTTTAATAATGTTTGTATTCATTTTGTAGAATCATGCAAACAATTATGTTTGGTCATCTGTAGTAATGGGAAATGGAAAGATCATTTTAACGATATTCCAGCATCTGGACCTAAACTTTTGGGAATGACGAAGGTTCCTGCGGGGCCCAGTGGTTAGCTCGGCAGACTTAGAACTCTGTGCCCCGGGTTCGAGATCCACCAACATCCCTGGTGTTATGGGAGTGATCTTTGACAAGTCACTTCAGAGCCATAACCTAGTACTGGTGATTCCAGGAAAGCCGTTACATAACTGAAATATTGTTGATAAGGCGTTAAACACCATACAGAAGGAATGATGAGGGTGGTTAAATGTAAAATCCGACAATACTCTCCGAATCAAGTATATATTTCTTTCGCTCGACCTACCAATGAAATCAAAATGATCCAATCTTTTTTTCGTGTTTTAATTGCAATTCCTCGCTCAATAATCAAAGCGCATTGGTGAGCGGACATTCTTGGTTACGCATGCTCGACTAGAAATAACTGAAGTAATTTCCGTAAACCGTATTTCTGATAACATTAATTTTGACTTTTGACTCTATGCTGTGGATGCAGAAGATCTTTCTTTATATGAACCAGATATCATACTCAAAGGTTGTCAGTATTTCGCCTCTATCGGCTTCTCTATCCCTTTCAACCTTCTCAACTTGAATATGCCCTTAATTGGGAACCAATGTCTATGTTTCAAGTCAAACTATCAAAATTTTCTAAGCAGTCTGATCTTTTTTCAAGGGATCACAAATTATTTTCCTAGAATACAATAGTGGTTTTTTTTTTTTTATATGCAAATATCCTTCTTTGTCAAGCTTTCTAACCCACTAAACCAGTTGACAGACTATTTATATAGCATTTCAATATATAATTCGTTCTTTCCTTTCTTTCTCCCTATTTTTTATGTCTTTGCCCCTAATTTATGGAATCAATGCATTGTCTTTTGGAATTAACAGCACATTTATGTAACATAACTGATATGAGTGTCAATCAATTAATTTTACTTTGTTTAAAGTAACAAATCCTTAAAAACTGGCATTGAAATAACATACCAATCAATCTAAAGCAAATCGGAACTCATAGGGTATTTCTAAAGTTACGGAAATGTCTGATTAATTACGATTGAATACAATAAAATTTCCATGAATCCATTCTCCTAGGCGATTTTTGTGTTAAAACATGGGTCTATATTTTTATACCCGATCACATCCGGGTCACTGTAATGTGTTCCTTCAAATCTCACCCTAACTCTCGCTAAAATGTGAGTGCAAAAATGCCGATTTCTTTTGAAAACATAACTTTTGTTTGGTTTCTTATCCAACATCGAAAGAGCTTATTAAAAAAAGAAGATTGATTTTGAGTAAAGCAAAAAATAATCCTCCAAGCGTTTCGGCTTTGGGTGACGTAACTCGCGTGCTGGTGACGTTCATGTGAACGCACACGCGATTTCGCGCTTCATTGAGTGGCAAATGAGTCAACCTGACACTTTTTTAGTTGAAAGCTAACGTCTGTTTATCTTTTTAGATCACATTAAAAATGGCGGACTCAAAAAAATAACAAAATGGCGGCGCCCTGGAGTGGGACATTCTGCTCAGGTTGTACGGTATAGGATCGAAATCTATATTTTTCTATTTTCTTATTTTTCGCGATAACACATGAACGAAAAAAACATTTGATGTTTTTTTTTCATATGAAAATACGCAAAGCCTAAACCGGGCGAAAGAGATTTTGTTCTTCAGTTAATGAACAGTGCTAATTCTGGACATGTATTACACATGTTCCCTTTGTATTGTGTCAGTAATCGGCAATGAAGCAGTGTCCTGTCAGAAGGCACTCCGATTTGAAAGACATAGCCATTATCAAGATACAAATCAGATATGTTTAATATATAACCTACGACACCAACTACTGTAATTTACCACTGTGGATATATATGAGTTGCTAACCATTATGGATGGTACAGAGTCATTAGACAGAAGTATAGTTGGTATCGAGCTTGAATAATTATGCGTTTGATACTTCGGCTTGTATGATATTGTTTCGAAAGTCATTGCAGCACGACTTTTTAAATTTCTAACCAAAGAGCAATGATATTCGTATGGGTTAAATGGTCAGTGTCTAGGGTAATGGTCAGTGTCTAGGGTAACTTGGATGATCCAAGCTGTAACTGTAACATAGAATGAAATATCTACTCTGGTTCATTCGGAGTTTCAAACTATGTCTAGGGAGGAATATTGGCAGGTTCTGGTGGGGAAATAATAGGAGCAGGGATTAATGTCCATTGATACAACTGAAACACTCTGTTGAAAATGGTGTTAAACCATAATCCAACAATAGCATCTAAGACTTATTAACATTTATGGATGGCATTTATGTATGGTTAGATGCTATCCATGGATACTCCATAACCATATTTTAGCCGTGATCCAGGACCTACCCAAAACTTGGGGAGGGGGGGGGGTAAACGCTTCTTCATGTTGAATTATTTTGACTAAACCAACCACAGAGCAACAATGTTTGTATGGGGTAATCAGTGGCTTAGGTCTATTTGCAGGGACTGATGAGGAAATAATAGGAACAGGGATATGTCTACTGACACAAGTGAAACATTCTGTTAAAAATGTTGTTAAACCATAATGAAACATTGCATCTAAGACTAATTATCATGTATGTGTGGTTGGTGGTTCTCGCTAGATACTCTCATGTTTTAGCTGTCCTACCCATGTCAGTAATGCAATGAGAAATAGAAGACGCTGTTCGAGCAATATCAAAACCACCAAACTATAGAATTTGAATTCCAAAATCTCTCCATGCAAAATGGGGATTAATTCAAGACGTCAGTAAGTACTTCATATAATTATGTGAAGCACTTACAGTGGGTACCGCTTACAGTATTGTCTTGCACTGAAACCTTGATATGTAGAATTTACTCTTCACCAAATTGTGTGTTGTAAGTATATGTTTTCTCTGAATCATTCTTAAAACCTTCACAGCATATGATTTAATGATGAAATAGAAGAAAGATTAGTATTATGAAGGAAATCCATCATTGTCAAAATTCTTAGAAATTATCTACAGCACCAAAAGTCCTATAATAAGTTGTAACAAAAAAAAAGATAATTCTATTGTTAAACACTTGACAAAATTTATTCAGGGTAATTAGTAGTAATAACAAACACTTTTCTTGATAGAATATGTACAGATCTATACAAAAACTTTTTCAAATGATCAGCCATAGTGTTAGCCTTTATTTGGTTTAACCTTCTCCAAAATGCAATGCATGATTTACATTATGTAGTTTAAATAAAGAAAGTTATATATAAGTTTGCACATTTACCACATTTAAACTTAACCTTTGCTGCAATGTTGTGTCAATAACCTGTTATCCTTTTAACAAATTATTGATTAAAATATTCTTTCCAAATGTTTTGTTTTATCATCTTCAAGGTGTAATATCCATACTTGTGGAGTCCAAATTGAGAACAAAGCACAGAATTTTTGTAAATTCCTTTAAATATTACATCTTCTATTGAAAGTTAACAGGCAACATGCCATCATTTATCCTTAAAGCTTCATTCAAGCTTTATTTGTGACAGTTACCAATGAAAGTAATAGCAGATCACAAGAAAATTGCATAATTTAACTATGACATTTGATTTAAACTATGATGAGAAAAGGGATAACTGCTCATTTAGTCATTTGACTCATTTCATGATTTTGTCAGAGTGCTTTCTAAAAGACTCCTGCAACATGCAAAGTGTTTCATAAGGTAGAAATAATTTAACATATCTTTAACAGAGAATAAGAAGCTAATGTGATGAAAGGAAATCTTTCAAAACAATGAATCTGTTAATAACAATATATTCTACCCAATAGTAATCAGATTCAGAAATTATTATTGTTTACGCTTTATTGCTAGAAATGTCCAAATGATTTCAAAATGTAGAGCCCTCATTGTTTGAAATAGAAGTTATTTGCAACCCAAAGTGTTTGTAATCAGGATTTGCAGAGAATGAAATCATTGTGACAAAAGGGAATACTTGCTGTAGAAATAATTAAGTTACAATGGTGGCTTTACTCAAATTTGTTATGCCGATAATTTGTTTGGTAATGGGTTAACTGGTCTACTATTGAAACTAAGCAGATATCATTGTATTTCATTAAACAATGATTCACCCTATTGCAATAAAAATGTCCCTCAAGTCAGTGGAGAATATGTAATAAATTGAACCAGCAATATGTATCTCAGTTTTAAATGCTACCTGCTGCCTTATATTGTACAAAATAATGAATGAAAACTCTAACTGTCCCATGATTTGACTTTTAACAGTAGTTTCTTAAACATTATGGGAAATGTTTCTTACATCTCACAAATTGAGACAGTTTTGCTACAACTATCTATCAGTATTGGAAATACATGTGCATTTATGTCAGTCTTGTTTGTGTTGTGCTACAAAACATAGATTCCACACATGTTTTAGATTTAAACTTTTACAGAAAAAAATGCAGAGACAATTTTCATACAGATCTTCATTCTGTTCTCTTTTTGGCAAGGTAATCTTTCATGTCAGCACTTTCATGTTCATTTCCTCCTCTGTCAGGCACAGATATTTCTGTTTAAAAGAGATAAGGGAAGAACCATAAGTTTAAAACAAAATCCATGTTAAAATGGTTCTTTCTTTGTCACTGTACCTTGTACATAACAGAAGTGTTTTGATGTATATATGTACATAAAACATGAATGTTGAAAAGATATCATTTCAAAAGTACTGTAGAGTCTTTTTTGTATTCCCAAACTTTGTTTTGAATATCTTTTAATTGGCGACACGTTTGCCAAAATCTTGTTATAGAATTGATTATGATGTCTTTGTTCATTTAGTTGTAATCATTATATGAATCTCATTTGAAAAGGTAAGTAGATTTGGTTCATGTCATAGCAAGGTCTAAATATACATGGTTTGGCCCCACAGTGGCATAATGGTTAGCGGCATGGACCTGGGTTTGAACCTCAATGGCATTCACCTAAATTGCTGTGTAGTGTTTTTTGGCAAGAAACATTTCCTAGCCTTATACTGGTAGGTTATACAGACATGGACCATTAAACTCAAGACTGAGCCATGTGCACTAATGGAAAAACAAATCTATTCCAGCCACTTGTTTGAAATTCAATAGTCATTATGCATCCTTTTACATCATTGTTTATTAAGATTTCTCATCAAATTATGAATGGAAAGAAGATAAAGTAATCTAATTGGAAAATATTGCAGCGCAGATTTTCTCTAGAAAAACCATGCTAAGAGTATAGGCCTTTTCAGAAACTGTTGTTATCTCTTCTTGAATGCTCTTTATCGGAGATACGAAATTTCCGGTAGCTTCCGGTTTAAGACTTCCGGGTATTAAATAATAACAGCTGACATTGAGAAACATAGATAAACTGCTGCGGGTATTTTAACAATGCCGTCGAAAGTCGTGTTTGAAAAAACTACATTGGAAAGATTGTTGAGGAGGGGAAATATCAAAGTATATCCTTACTTTGTGTTAACTCTCTAGCGGACAATTTTGCCCGTTTCCCGAGATAAAACACTGTATTCCAACGCGGTTACAACGTTGCGATTCATTTCTAGTGAGAAGAGTCGATCCTCTGCTAAAACATTAATTCAAGTATAGAATACGATGATGAAGATCTGTTTGATTATTGCCTTAACTTATGATAACATAACTTACAATCCATTTTGCAATCTAACATTTTCAAACGATGTTGTACCATGTAAATGCAAACACAATGAACAGATGATATGATGCAAGCTGATCAAACCTACTTAATAAATGTTCCACTTATTTATGGGACATTCCATCAAATTATGTCCAATAAGAGTGACAAATAAAAGTTTACTGATAAGAGATTATGGAAATGATTATATTCATGTTTAATTATCGGACTTCAATAATAATTACACCTACCGAGTCAACATTAGAATCCTCCGATTTAAAACATGTCCATACCATTCACTCTACTTAGAATTACTGTTTCCAAGACCCTTCAAGCAGAACGATTTACCCTAATCTGACTTTGCAACGCCAATCAAAATATGATTCCGTCATTATATAGCAACCAATGGCATGCCTCGAAGCCATAAAACACACAACTATGTGTCAACGAAACATGATGTGATGCGCGCCTGTGTATTTCGGCAAGCTTCAAAAGATACATATCTTTCACGTCGAGGGTTTTATTGCTTCTTTTATTGGTCAACTGCATAACGTAGGAAATAACATATACGATCTTTTTTTACTCTCTATATTCGACCAAATACGCATCAACCCTTTATGAGTTAATTCCCTATGTTACTGAGTGTCAGGTCGTTTTGTTATGTACAAGGTTTATTCCCATTTTGTCTAAAGTCTATTTTACCAATTGTCACACCATTTCAGACAGAAGTTTCATCTCACCTACACGGAAAAATTTGGTTGTTTTTTACACTAACTGAGTAGAAAATCAATCAAACCTATAATCACTTTTTCTATGGGGGGTTGGTGGGAAAGAAAAATATGTGTAAAGTGTAGATCCAGAAAAGAATATTTTTCTTATGTTGGTCTACACTTTTTCTCATAATATGCTTCTAACAACTTATGCAGATTCAGAATAATCTAAATTAAAAATGAAATGAAAATATTTCTTTTAACTGTAGATCGTTTGGCAATTTAATCTGTAGACAACGTGGGAATTTAAACCTTAATGGGATGTAGACTAAATGGGAAGTCCTTATGTAGAAAATTCATTTGCCTATGTACTATGTTTCATATTTGTTGAACCCGTATGTCTTGATCTGCCGACATGTATGTTTAGTTTGTTCTGTTATGACTTTATGGTTCATGCGATGTAATACAGAATTACATTATGTAAAATGAGGCCTCTTTTATGCAACGAAAAAAAAAAAAAAAAACTTTGGACCACCCCTGGTCTTTGAAGTAAACTTTTAAACAGACTTTTAAGAGTCAGATTCGGCAATAAGGGTTTATTTGGAACATTTCACTTACTTTGTTGACGACTTTTTGCCTTGTAATCATATTGATAAATAGTTCAAAGATTTGCTAGAAAATATTGTTTCTCTTACTTTGAGCTTTAATTAATTGCGTAGTAATCTTTTGATTAAATGTCTTTTATAATTGTTGTTTAACAAGAACGATTGTGTTTTTGTTTGAGTTTTTTTTTTTGTAATTATATATCATTAAAATGATAATTTACACATTTGTAATCTCTTTTCAATTCAATGGATTGTTGCCAGTTTTCCTTCTTAATTACATTCAAAGGGTCAATTAACAAACTTTGGCTATCACAGGGATTAAGAGTGTTGATGCAAATTAACACCAATCTGCCACGTTTGCACCATATGTTCTAGTCACACCCTTTATTGTTTAGCCAATCGAGAGATAGAGTAATTAACCATCGGCAATCTGAGGTCCTTTAAACATATGAAAGATCTCCACAACCCTGTGTCCCTCGTAATTTAGTAAGCGTTATTTGAATTTAGTTTCAACAGGTGGAAAAAATGGACTGGAACTGTTTTAATAGCCCGTAATATTTGGATACAATATATCATCAAAGGTAGGCTGACAGAGAACCTCATATAACGACTAATTCTCTATTTAAGGTACTTTATTTATACGACAAATTTCAATTTTAAGAAAAAATATATACTTATTGGAGAAACATAACCTCTACACATTATTGACAAAAATGCTGATGTTTGTTCTATCTTATTTAAAATCCGTAAATCGAATTTAATGCAAATTTGTAATAACATTCTAGAAATATGTGTTCCATTCATTCTTTCCTTCCATCAACCAACTGAGTAACACATTTTTGATCTGTCAAAGCATTTAATTCAGACAAAAACATATACTTATTTGCCTTTTTTCACACGGAATGTCATGTTTTAACTGAACTGCGGTGCGCTATTCGGGTCTCATTAAATTCAATTTAATCTAATTTCCTTTTATAACGAGGTTTGGCAACAGCCAACAACAAATCATTCTGTTGATGTTTTCGTATGTAAATCTCTGATTTTGGTACACGAAGCTTATAAATTTCAAAATCCGATCGATAGCGATCGTTTTCTTTGCCTTTGCCCACATACTTCTTTTGAAATTAATACCCGGAAGTGAAGGTATTCCGAATGTGGCTCGATTTTTCAAAGGGAGACAAAACACGTTTCTGAAAAGGCCTATTATACAAAAGAGAAATGAAAAGAAAAATGATATGTACACATTTACTAAAAGTCATAAAATTTATATTTGACATAGTGTTGAAAACAGTATAAAACACCTGTTTTTCAGGTAAAACCTTCTATCTAAAGTAAAAAGCTCTTCAATCCAAAATTTCCTTATTTGTCTTAAATGTATATGCAAGGTATTATTCATTGCATAGTTATTCATGAAAAAGATAAGTTGTACTTACATGTGCTTATAAAAAAAAAAATCTTTCTGCAGTACCACATCATTCATTTCTTTGGTTGCAGGTTCACATTTGACCTTCACACAGTCTGAACTATGGCTGATTCTGGAAAGCAGACAAATGGAATTTACTTAAAAGTGACTTAAGTCATTGTTTCCTAACTGTGTCTGTGAAAAGACAGACGTTTTAGGGGTCATCGTGATAGTTAGATTCAAATAGCAAAGAACGTGTAAATAAAAAAAAGCAGGCACATCGTCAATCCAAAAACAAGAATCCAATACAGATCACAGTTACTCAGCCTAGAAATGATCTCAATGTCAACAAACTTTTTTTCGTTTCTGAAATATATGTCCACATTGCCCTTAGCTTTTAACACCGGAAAGTGTACTAAATACTACCTCGACACATAGATGCTGTAACATTAAATCAATATTCTGAGTAAGACAGTGATCGTAATGTGCATCTTGTTTGTTAACATAGAATGACGATCCAAAGGTTCTCTTCGATTTATGTCGTTTTTAACCAAATATACTGTTAGAATATGCGTTCTTTATACGAAAATGAAAGTGTACAAAAAGTTCACTTACCTGACATCATCATTGTCGATGTTCGTTTAACAAGGCGATCATTTCATTCAATTTAAGATTTGAAGCGGTGATCGGAACAATGATGATTGTAAAGAAAATATCTTGTCATGTGATACACAAAAACGGAAAGTGTAATATGTTACAGTTCTTGGTGTAATCACCATGTAAACATGGGTAGAATTGACTGGTTTTTAGGATGAGAGACTTGTTTTTAGGATGAGAGACGCCAACTTCACCAAATTAACTGTTACAGAAAATGTTGAAATGCGGTCTAAATTTGACAAAACTATTTAATGTTCTAGATGTTTTAAAAAATATTCGGAGGAAAATTCTTCTATTTTTGTTTTTTAACTTTGATTTTTCCACATCATTGCTAGCAATAAAGCTGAATAAAAATAATTTTTCGGACAAGATGGCCCCATGTGGAGGCGGAAAAACTCTTCCAACCAACATGGCCGAAAAAAGTTCTTTATGGTTCTGAGTAATTCGGAAATCCTTGGTTTTGTAGGTACCTTCTCGTTCTGTTTGGTATGTACGTGTAACATATAGGCGGTCTTTCGCCCGTATAATGAAATTGTAAGCATATGTGTTTTTTCATGTTTTCTACTATTACCAAATTATTGCCCTCTTCAAACTCGTTTTCCCAGCCAGAAACAAAGATTTTTGGATTTTCAGATTGTCTGCAGTGTCGGCCGACCTTTCCCCTCTAAAAGTAAACCGGAAGTGTAATTTTCTTTCAAAGGCCAACCAAAGATTTTAAAACAAGGTTTAGTCCTATCCCTTACATAACTTTTTCCACATTTTTTCAAATGACAAGCAAATTTTGGCCTGATATTTTGCCATCTTTTACACTACTTCTACAAATCAATTTAGGACTTTAAGGAATGACGAAGTGTCCTGCGTCGCCCAGTGATTAGCATGGCGCACTAAGAACTCTGTGCCCCGGGTTCGAGACCCACTGACATCTCTGGCTTTGTATGAGTGACCTTTGACAAGTCACATCAGAGCCATAACCTCGTACATAATTGAAATATTGTTGATACGGCGTTAAACACCATACAGAAGGAAGAATGAGGGCGGTAAAATATAAAATCTGAAAACACTCTCCGAATCAAGTCTATATTTGTTTTGCTTGACCTATCAATGAAATCAAAATGATCCAATTTCTTTTTTCTTGTTTTAATTCCTTGCTCAGTAACCCAAAGAATCTTGCATTGGTGAGCAGAGATTCTTTGTTATTCATGTTCGACTAGAAATAATTGAAGTGATCTCCAAGCAGATGTTTTTACAAACCATATTCCTGATGAAATAGATTTTGACTGGACTCTACAGAAAGGATGCAGAAAAGCTTTCTTTATATTTTATGTACCAAATATCGAGTTCAAAGATTGATATTATTTCGTAACCTCTACCCTTTCAGCCTCTCAACTTGAATATTCTATTCAACGTCTGCCTTTCAAGTTAAACCATTAAAATCTTCTTATCTGTCTAATCATGTGACAAGGACTCACAAATTATCAATCTAGAATACAACAGTGTTGATTATTCTATGTGCAACTACAGGAATTTTTTTCTAAATATAATCAATGGGATTTTTTTTTACCAAAACTAAAAAATCAATGGGATTTTCTATAGAAAAATATTCAAATGAATGAAAGTAATGAGTTTTCTGGAAATTTTATGAGATTTTTTGGGCCAAAAATTATCACTGCAACTATCCTGCTTTGTAAAGCTTTCTCATTCACTTAACCAAATAGCTAATGAAAAGAAGAAGGTCCCCTTAATCAGTTAACAGTTAGCATTACAATATGTCCTCCCTCCATCCATCCCTCCCTCCCTCCATCCCCCCTCTCTCTTTCTTAATTATTTTTATGTCTTATTTTCAGTAACAAATGGTTAAGAACACTCTTATTTGCACGCAATTACAAAGGTATATGGCCATTTCTATGGTGTGAGAACTTGTGGTGAGACCCTTTCGCGTTGTATGCTAAATTGGCAATACAATATCAAATCAAGAAAACAAAATCAAATCTGAACTCATAGGGTATTTTCGAAGGATACGGAAATGTCCAATTACTT
The DNA here is from genome assembly GCA_947846245.1 of Cerastoderma edule. Lineage (NCBI taxonomy): Eukaryota > Metazoa > Mollusca > Bivalvia > Cardiida > Cardiidae > Cerastoderma > Cerastoderma edule. The sequence goes on along the minus strand of OX401419.1, from coordinate 23,790,919 downwards.
ACGATTGAATTTATTTCAATCTCCGTAAATCTAATCTCCTAGACGCTTTTAGTGTTAAATCATGTGTCTATATTTTTATACCTGATCACATCTGGGCCACAGTAATTATTTCCTTCAAATCTTACACCAACTCAGTCCAAAATGTCACCTCAAAACATGCCGAAACATTTATTTTGTCTGATTCCTCATCCAACATCGAAAGAGTGTATTACAAAAACGAAAACTGATAGTGTGTAGAGCAAAAAATAAGCCTCAGAGCGTTCAGCTTTTGGTGGCGTGACTTTCGTATGAACGCACATGCGATTTCGCGCCACATTGAGAAATTGAAAATTTCATTTCAAATCTGACCAATCATATATGCTTGAAACTCGGTTCTGACCAATCAGATGCTTGAGAACGTTAGGAATTCCTGAGTCTGAGAAAAATATCGTACTCAAATGATTAATTTGGTCAGATTTATTCTTCAAGAATATCATTGGTAAGATTTGATGTTATAGGTATGCATAAGCATCACACGATTGTCATGTGACTAGTATTCCTGCTATATGGATTAAACAAGAAGTGACCGGGCTCTCAGATATGGCTGCATGAGATTAAATCAGCAGCTGTACCGACGCCTTACGCCCCGTTTAGAGGTAGCACTTATAGTTGTATTCATGCTATACATCTACAAACCAATATGGAATTGCCAATTTTTGTTGGGGTCCGTTTGGACCCCAGAACAAAATCCAATCTTTTAACCTTAAAAATATTCCCTGAAGCAGCCTAGGATCCTAAAATATAGACACCAAAGTGCAGGTTATAGAAAAAATTCATACAAAGTATAACACCTGGGGTCCGATCGGACCCCAGTTGGTAGGATGAAGGTTAAGAACGTCACACTTACGTCAAAATGACACAATTTTTATTTAGGGCACACGGTGCATTGCAATGGAAATACATCGGTTAACCATAATAAACAGTCAAGGAAAATCATTTTACCCCACATTTTTTTTTTTCATATCAAAACCACATTTTTTAGAAGAAATCATCATTTTTTGACGGAAGTTACTCCCAACTACATCTATCTACATCATACGTCAGCACAATCACTATTGACGCGACAGGTGGTGCTAGGTCAAGAGTAAGTAAGGAAATGATAGAAAGTTAGAAAAAGATCTGATAGTTAAAAGTAATGCCAGCTAGCTTCGCCTCTTCATCCCAGTCCTCTCCGGTTAAAGTGGCTGCGGCCGGCCCAGCAATGGGAATCACTAGTGGTTACTACTAGCTGGGTGCCCAGCAGCTGTTAGATAGTGATTTTTGATAGCCCCAGCTTGAAGTATACCAAGTCAGGGGTCTCTGCAACGTGTGCAGGGAGTCCATTCCAGATATTTATTGTACATGGGAAGAAGGAGTTTTTGTGGTACAATGTAGTTGTAGATGGCTGATGGTATTTCCTGTTGTGGTCTTTTGGTCTCCTTGGGGCTCTGATTAGGTATTTGTCAGCCTGTATGTCAACCAAGTTGTTTTCTATTTTGTAGAGCATGGTGAGCTGTGCTTTTGTCCATCGTGACTCTAGCGTTTCCCATCCCAGGTGGTCTATCATAGTGGAGACGCTGCTGGTGTTGTGATATCTGTTGGCCACATATCTAGCAGCTCTCCTCTGCACCATTTCAAGCTTGTATGTTTGATCCTTAGTAAATGGATTCCACACTGTGGAGTAGTACTCAAGGCCTGGACGTACTGGAGAATGGTATGCAGTGCCTTTAATCCTTTCATTGCTGATGCGCAAATTCCTCCAGAGGAAGCCTAGAGTGCTGTTTCCTTTCTTTGCCGTTATGTCTTTATGATGATTCCATGAGAGATTCTATGATAAATTCACACCCAAATATTTTGTGGTAGAATCTGAGTTAAGAGTGTGGCCTTTAAGGGAGTACGGGAATATGATGGGGTTCCTCTTTCTGTGTACCCTAAGGATACTACACTTTTCTGGATGAAAGTCCATGCCCCAGGTTTTTTCCTATTCAGCTAGGCTTTTCAGATCGTTTTGGAGTATATGGCAGTCTTGTTCAGAGTGTATTTCGCGGTATACTATACAATCATCAGCAAAGAGTTGAGTGTTGGATGAGACTTGAAGTGGTAAGTCATTTATAAAAACTAGGAACAAGATTGGTCCTAGAACACTTCCCTCGGGGACTTAGCTGATAACGCGTGCTGGCTCTGACATTGCTCCATCAATGAACACTCTTTGTGTTTGATCTTTCAAGAAAGCTTCAATCCACTTCAGTGTCATTCCCCTGATGCCGTAGTGACAGAGTTCGGTCAGCAGAGGTCTATGCGGTACACGGTCAAATGCCTTGCTAAAATCAAGTACTGCAAGGTCGTGTTGCTTCTGTCGGTCCAGGGATTCGACAAGCTCATGAGTCAGGGTCAGTAGCTGTGTTTCACTGCTTCGTCTTCTCCTAAAACCATGTTGATAGTCGGTGAGAATTTGGTGTTCATCTAAGTGCCTCATGATATTACTGACTATAATATGTTCCAGTGTCTTACATGCTATGTAGGTGAGGGAAACTGGCCTGTAGTTGCTGGCTTTGAATCTTTCCCCTTTTTTGTAGATTGCAGACACATTGGCTGTCTTCCACACATCTGGTATTTCTCCGTGAGCTAGGCACTTGTTAAAGATGATGCTCAGGTATGGTGCACTCTGTTCAGCCAGCTCCTTGTAGATGCGAGCAGGGATCAAGTCTGGCCCTGCTGCCTTTTGTGGATTTATTTTCCTTAGGAGAGTGACTATACCCTCGGTGGTTATGTCAATGTCTGGCATTGTTTGTGATGGTTCGCCCTCAGGTGTTGGGATGTTCAAATTGCTTTCCTTAGTAAATAATGAATGGTGGTGTTAGGTAGGTAGTCACATTTTTCAGGCGATTGAACTCCATTTGTGTTTCATGTATAAAAAAAAGATGAATAATTGTCAAATATCAATATTTTCGGTGAGCCTATTCCATTCTTTAGTTAAAATAATTCGACATGAAGATTGCTTTCTATTTTCTGATGGGACAATATAACGTCGAAATTTTGAACAATCCAAATAATGTCGGGATTTTTTTATTCTAATTTTCGGATTTAAAGCACAATTAAAGTCAATTAATATGACAAGATATGTTAATAAACTTATATACCACCAAACTATGGCATCAATAACCGTTAAACAATTAACAAAAAGCCTGAATAGATTTTTCCTATTCCATTGCGCATGTGCTGAAAAAAATTATCGGGAGCAAATCATCGTCAACTAACGTTAATTAAACCCTTTTTACAAAGTCATTTAACAAATGGTTCGAAAGTTTGACATGACAGGAGATATTGCCTGATACAAAGATTCCTCAATATTTTCTGTCTGATAGTGGATCTTACATTGCCCTCATAACCCTGTCTGCAAAAAAAATCAGATAATTATTATTTTAGTTATTTCTATTATCATACGCCTATTTGCTATTTTACATCAAAATTCTACCAACTTTTCATACAACCCTTGTACATGTACTGTTGTATGTAATTTTTCCATGAAAAATTGTGTGAGTAACACCCCATTGGTTAAGACTGCCCTTTTCCTCACACCAGTCCATGATTGAATTATTTCTTTCCTTTCGAAATGAGATTGGAATTTATAATAAATTGTGATTCCTTACCAATTTTAAATAAACATTTATCAATATCATGAATATATTACAAATTATTTATCTACAGCCATTAATTTTTTCATTTTACAAATTTTCTTTCTACTTTTATTTGGTCATTGCAAATTCTCATATATTTTTCTGAAAGCTGTACTAGCTACTGCTTAAAATGTACCATTGTAGTTATATTCATTTAAGTGACTAGGTTTTTGGACATGTACCTAATACAGCTCTTATCATCTCCATTTTCAAATGTGTTCAAGTGATCTGAGCACATTATTGTTGAACAAGATAGCATTTTATTATTATGATCATTGATGTTGATTATTTTCTTGTTTTCACAGACATAACCATGCTGAGTGGGGTACATCAAAGATGTCCTAGACAAAAACCTCCGACAACACCATCATGGTATAGAACTGATACATCTATACAATGGTTACAAGGGCTGAATAGATGATAATCTGGACAACCCAAACAGAGAATGGATACAGAATCGAGGGCTGTCACAGAAAATCCAAACTGGTATGTTTAAGTTTATTCAGAAATCATTTTTAAGTCTTTTGCAATGCAATACATGTATCATCCATACACAGACCTGTTGAAGCATTGCATTCAAAGGAGAAATTAGACTTTGTTATAAATGTTTACTCATATCACCCATAAGCGAGCTGTGGAAAATAAAAATTTTGACTGAGTCTGACCCAAATTTTTTTCATATTTATCTGACATGGTAATCAAGTGATGAAAATGTCATCTGGTGACAAAAGAGGTTGAAATCATTGCGTTCAAAAAGGAGAAATTAGACTATGTTATTTTTGCTCATATCACCCATACCCGTCCCTATGGAAAATGACAAATTTTTGACTGACCCAAATTGATTTATATTCATTCAACAATGTAATTTGGTGATGAAAATGCTATTTGTTTACAAAAGAGGTTTAAAGCATTGCGTTCAAAGGAGAAATTAGACTTTGTTATAAATTTTCACTTATACCACCCATATGCAGACCTGTGGAGAATGAAATTTTTGACCGACCCAAATTATTTTTATATTCAAGGTTATCTAGTGATGAAATGCATATACCTTTTGCAAAATATTCAATTATATACATGTAGGTCCCATTTATTGGGCACTCATGAGAATTGTTAAATGAAAATTGTGGAATAAGCCGTTGTGAGGTCAAGGCATGTATACACAGCCAAATCTATCTTATCTTATTAACCCTTTAAGGTCAGTGACACCATAGGTATAAACCATCCGATTATTGGAGACCGTTGAGACATACATAATCAGTCACCCTAGGTACTAAATTGCACAGGATTAACTGATAATTATCACTGATTGGGGTACTGTCAATCAAACCAAAATTAATGCTAATCTAATAGATTTTCATGAATAATAAAAGACGACAAGGACTATAAGTTAATGGGTTTAACTTTATGAAGTGATACATACATATCAAGATTAAGGTGTAGAAAATTAAACAAACAATGAAACTGTATGTATGTGGGAACTATCCAAAATACAAAGTAATAAAATGACTTATGCGTTCTTTCTGAGAGATCCTTTATTGGTTTTTCTGTTTTGTCATCAATTGCAGAGAAATTTGTTGACAAAAAATACCTTCCATGACTTGAGATACTAGCTTTGTCTTTGTATGTTTGTCTACAAAACTGAAACTTCATACATTCATTTCCATTAAACCGTTTCCCAATTAGAAGCAGTTTTTTCAAAGCAATATTGATTCGTAAAGTAGAGATAACTGATTCTCTAATACATGAAAAACAGATAATAATAATTGATAATTGCAACAAAAATGCTTATATTTCCGCAAAATACGTGTCCATGGGTGATGAATTTACCACAAGCTTGTTGTTGTAGCCAAAGTCGGAGGAAGGATCTAATTTGCTTGTCAGTGAATTGGTAACATTTATCAGCAGTTCATCATCTTCAGGCTCAAAAGACTGATCAAATTACTGCTCTACTGCTCTGAATCTACATTAAAGTCTGAGCTGCGATCTGAAACTCCCAAATGGCAAAATATTTTAAAATGGACGTCTTTATAAGATCTGTTGTTCAACAGCTTTATTTTCAATCGGCTTTAAACATTAAACAACAGCTCCGTGTTATAAATATCCTTTACGTGTCACATGCCGTATGCTCTCGTTTTAATTGGATAGTATTTTTAGAAATGTGTTAAGTTTCTTAAGATATGCATAAACTCCTTATGGAGTCTTTACAAATCGGCATTGTTTTGATCTTTTATGGCTGGATATTGAAGGCCTCTCATAAATTGGGTTTTGATATTGTCTTTTTTCAGAAGGGTGTCATGTGACCGTTTTCAAAAGATTCTCTCTAGAGCATAAGTTTAAACTTTGACCTAATGATTTTATCATCAGAAAAGAAAGGAAACATATTTATTTATGAGGAAAACAATATTTGGAGAAAGTGATGATGGTGTTCATGTATGTAATTAAGCATTCAATTTGCGTCAATTCTTTAGGCCTGAAAAGTCATTCTATGCGGTCATCTATATGGCGTCATAAAAGGTTTTATATGGTAGAAGGTAACATGACGAAAAGGGTTCTATACCGTAATCGATTAGGCGGCACCTGGCGCTATATACCGTAGCAGGTTAGAGGACCCCTATAAATTTTAAGAAGAATATCACATTGATGGAACTTCAAAATTGCTCATTTTGTTATCAAAGAGTTTTGTAAACACAAAGTTTAAAATTATTCCTCAGGATGCAGAGATTTATATTTTGTATTTGTACTATGGTTGCATTAACTATAGGTTCTCTATAATGATTGCTTAAATTGTGTCCCACAAATGCAGTGTCTATTCTAGATCGCGCAATTGTGGGAATTGCCATATTTTCGAGCGATTACATGAATCACCCTATTTTTTCATAGATCGCACACATTTTCTACATGCATGTGAGAAAGTCACAAATCTGATGTCCATATAACTAATAAACATTTTGATTGTTAAAAATTCGCTCAGCTGTTAAAATGTGCTCAGTGTATTTTAGACAGAATGCTCGAAATGAAAAGGGTTAGTTTTCGATATGGTTATGTAGCGGACTGTGTCGCAGTCATGGGTCGCAGAAGAACTAATGGCTTAAGGTTTACTAACCAAATGTTTAATTGAACATCCACGACGACGTAAAAACTGAAAATACTCAAAAAGAAAAATAAAGTAAAAAATGCCTGTTTTAAACTGAATGTTCCAACAATTTAACATACATACTCATCATAATTTTTACAGGCTCAGGCAATAAGTGATCCAATTGATGGAAGCAATAAACACATGCTATAGATTTGTTGAAAATAAGCAGAAATATGCGAAAGACAATATTTAACCATCAGACAAAAAATATGCAATTTATGTCCGCGCTGCTTTAGCAAATATCACAAACCAGTTTCACATCTAAATGACTAAGTGAAGACAATTATTTCTATACAATGGTTGACAAACTTTAAATTAACACGAGGGCATTCCTCTTTGTGCCTCAGTCTCACATGGTACTTCATTTTTCGGTCTTTGGAAGGCATGGCACGTTTCGCAGTCTTAACCCGCCATTACCGAACCTCAACCCGAACCTTCGTACGATTTACATTTGTCACAATCGCAAAAAGAACCGATGCAGTTACAGGTTAAATAAAATATAATGAGCCAACTTTTGACTAACAGTTACAGTTAAATAAATAATACTATGCGGTTTTTTTGTACTAAGAAAAATTTTCATTAAAGTTTTGAGTGCATGTTGGTTTCTCAACAACTATTGTAAGGAATCATTGTGCCCACCCTCCTATTTTAGAAACAAATAATATTACACTGACCTGGACCCCTCTTCATCTTATGGACAGCTCTTGTCTTATGGACAGCCCTTGTCTTATGGACAGCCCTTGTTGTTTTGCCTGTAATATTGATTTGTGTTTTTTTCTTGTCCGTCATGTTTATCCTTTAACTTTGGTGTGCATGGGCACATGATTGACCATTGTGATGTATCTTATTATCATAAATAGGATGCATCATCCTGTTGGTGATGCCATTTTTTTATTTCCCCCATCATTATCTTCATTTTTAAAGGGATTTTTGTGAATTTTTTTCTATGAATATGTGTTTGAAGCACAGCTGAATACCATACGCCATTTCCACATATATATATTTTTATTGTATGACGTCCAGGAACTTTAAACAGTGTGATAGATAATAAGATTAGACTGACTTTGATAATTAACTGTAAGATATTTGTTTCAATAGAACTGTAAGATATTTGTTAAACAGAACTTAAGATGTTCTCCTCATCAAGTTTTTTTTTTTTCATGTATTTCAGGATTGGTTCAGACCCTCTGGTGGATACAGAGTCTTCTATATGTTCTACTAGCTGAACAGCACCGGCCAAATGGAAATCACAGGGACGTGAAATTCTAAACTAGATGGAGTTAATGGTAAGTTGAGAGAAGTTATTAACCCTGTCCTTGGAAATTGAATACCATACGCCATTTCCACATATATATACAGTTGAGCCTCGTTTATCCGAAAACTTTCGTTCCTAGGAGAAATGTTCGTATTAACGAATTTTCCGGAATAAAGAAAATGCGAGTTACAGCGAAATGGCCAACTTTACCTTTACACGGTGTTGGTGTATCATGATAATTACTATGAAGTAAGAAATACACAATTCTTATTTTTTTTTTAAGGGAAATATAAATTGTGTTAAAGAAGTGTTTATTTGGTTAAAAAGGATTTTAAAAAATGACAATTTTTGAAGTGGTGTCTTTCGAGAAGTTTAATTTCCTTAAGATAGCTCTGAAGGAGCATTATCGATTGAGTAATAATTGAAAAAGATTGCCAGACATTGTCTCCTGAATGCTGTCTGAGCAGCCAATCAACACCTTTTTCAAATTCAACTATCGACATGCGACTGTAATTACAATTATGTAGGACCAATCAACTGACAGAATGACCGATTAACAAACAATCAACGCCTTCCAGTACACTACACTAGGTGACATGTTATGGTCAAGCATACATGCCAGTTTGCAAAACGTGTGAATGCCGTTTACAACAGAAGACCTATCCCTTCATTCGCAACTGTAACAAAATAAGTCGCAAATAAATGATTATACTGGTTTCCAGACTAGCCATATGCATATACTATGAAAAGTGACTGTTGGTTCCCGATTTTTTTTGTCTGGTTCCGGAACGCGGATTTTCCGCATTAAACAGTTAAATTGATGAAGGTAAGGACCATTCCCTAAAAATTCTGTTCCGATGGTGAATAATCCGGATAAACGACGTTCAGACTATCGCGGGTCGACTGTATTTTTATTGTATGACGTCCAGGAACTTTAAACAATGTGATAGATAATAAGATTAGACCGACTTTGATAATTAACTATAAGATATTTGCTTCAATAGAATTGTAAGACATTTGTTAACCCTTTCCCAAACGATAACACCATTTGACGACTTTGTTGTAGAGGACTTTAGAAAACATTGTTGGAAAAGCAATTTTTCCTTTTCCCACAAGGTTTTCTGCCCTTTCTGAAGAATATTGTTCAATTTCATCACATTTTGAAATGTCGTCTGCAAACTCTTTCGATTTGGGACAGTTGAAAAATTGTTGTTTGGGAAAGGGTTAAACAGAACTTAAGATTATCTCCTCATCAGGTTACGTACATAAAGTTGTTTTTTTCATATATTTCAGGATTGGTCCAAACCTTCTGATGGACACAGAGTCTTCTATATGTTCTGCTAGCTGAACAACATAGGCCAAATGGAAATCACAGGGACTTGAAATTCTAAACTAGATGGGGCTAATGGTAAGTTGAGATAAGTTATTAAACCTGTGCTTGGGATTTTTTCTAAATGGTTCATATTGAAATTTAAAGTGGAGGACAGTGGTTTGAGTAGAGAGCAAGCCTCCGAGGACATGAGGGTTGTGGATTCAAATCCTATGAGAAGTGGGTTCCACATTCGGTGCCAGTACTGGTTATATATCCAGGAACCTGTATCAAGAGTGATTAATCTAAATTGTAAGAACTTGTTTCACAATCGATGTTTAACAAATTAGTTTAAACTAAACTACATTTAATTATGGGACTTTCCAATTCATGTTTCATTTAAATGTCATTTTTTTCACCACATATGTTATATGCAATATTCATATATTGTTCACCAACATTCACCGTCTGTTGACCTATATGCATGAATAATTATGACACGGAATATTTAATACTCAACAGTCTTCTGAACACAGTCGAGATCAAAAGTTTGTCACAATTGATTTTTTTTTCAAATGCAAAAATACCTGAATGAAATTAAATTATATTGATGGACTGTTACCCACTACTTTATTAATTTTGATAATTTTGAACAGATTGAGGAACAGGCAATGTAACTAAACCCTATTACACCAAAATAATACTTTTATACCACCAGTTGTATAACAGTGTCCATGCCATCATGGTAACATTGTCAGCCTTATAAACCATGTAGTTGAACATTATGGGCGGCTCCGAGGATATTATTGGATACTCAGTATAGCGTGTAATTCATGCTAATTAGGCGGGTCAACAGACGAGGAATGTTGGTCAACAGTACTCGTAATGCCTCTTTACTGATTTTGGGTGTATTCTTGCATATCAGACTCACTGAATGAAGATGTAACATTTCTTAACATGAGGATTCAGATAAACTGAGAAATCACCTCTATATGTTTGTCATGTACCTTAAATAATTTTGTTTTTTGTCTAAAACCTTTATCAAAAGCCAAATTTTCGACTGTCCCAAATTGAAAGAGTTTGTTGACGACGATTCAAAATGTGGTAAATTTGAAAAATAATCTTCTGATAGGGCAGAAAACATTGTGGGAGAGAGTTAAGAGCAGTTCCTCCTTTTCCCACAATGTTTTCATGAGTCATCTGCAACAAACTGGTCAAATGTCATTATTGTTTGGTAATGGGTTAATGTTTTTTTTGTCTAAAAAATGTTTATGAGATATGGCTTGAACAAAATGTAACAGGAGTTGGGGCCAATGTCTTGTCTAATAGGTTGTTGTTTTCTTTTTGTAGACAAGAGAAGATGACCTACCAACCATGAACAAGGGTTTCATCATTGAGACGAGAGAAATAGTGAGACAGCAACAGGATACAAAAAGAAAACTTTGGATATATGTGATATAGTGTTTTGTGTGCCAAATTCATGATTCATATGGACATTCACAAGGACAAGAAGGTGTGCTTAATAAACTGTTTGTAGAACAGTGTAAGGGGTCTAGATAATGTACATATTGCTGTCCTATACTCTTTGTTATTGACACCTACTACTGGCATAATACAGGATACCTGAAAATAACTGAAATTAGGTTGCATGTTCAACCCCATATAATTATTAGTAGTTAGTTTTTGACAAAAAAAAGAAAATTTTGTCAGTGTGAGTGTCATTTACATTCTCTTAGTATTTCAAAAGCTATTGATAAATGTTATTTTTGGCACTCATTAGAATGGTCAGATCTGAACATTCTTATGTTAAACCACAATATAGGTTTTAGAGAATTGATAAAGAAGTTAAATAGAGGAATATGTCCCTTATCTGGACCCTTTCTCAGTAGTCAGAATGCACCAAGTTTACACTTAAATAAAAGGCATTTCAAGTGTCTGGCTTATATGGCTTAAGATGTTATTGTTAGTAAAAGAGGATTTACCCATTTTTTAATCAACAATAATTCTTAGACTTCTGCAGTAAACCTTTCTATGCAGTTTTATTATCATCTGCAACCTCTTTCAACTTTGGATAATCAGAGGTAATGTATAGTACTGGTTTAGTATCCAGGAAGCAGTCCGGAAGATTAACTTTATACAAGCTTCAAGCATCTTTCACAACCATTGAAAAACAATAGGTAAATGTCAGTTAGAGAATAGTTAAATTGATCTGCCACCCTTTATAAAATGGACCTCCCTTAAAGAGTTCAAGAATCCTTATTCTGTTTTAGGAGTTAGTGTTGTTTGAAAACATTGTCTCAAAAGGCAGAGTATTTCCTGAAAACTGTCAATGTTTACATCTATTGATAAAATGTAGGTAGGATGTTTCTGTTTTATGTTTGGTTTTCATTTTTTTTCTTTGTATTGTTTGTGTTTGTTTTTAGTGTTTTTTCTCATTGCCTAATTTTTCTTAATGTCTTTTTTTGTATGTGGGGATGGGGTGAGGGGTCATGGGGTTTAAAAAGATGTCAACAATTAGGTATTATATCAATTAACTTTCCCTGACTTATTACGCCTTCTCCTCTGAATCCTATTATGTAGGTACTCATTTTTATACGCGTCGCGCGCATGCGCGAAGGCGTATATAGTGATCGTACGGAATCCTTCTTTACCTATAGGGGCTTAATCACCGCCGAGAGTAAGAAAGTAGTTCTAACTTCTATGTTGATTGTAATCTGTCTATAACTGCGTGAATTCTTATCAAATTAAATCGTCATTTTGTTAAATAACTCTTTCTTCCTTGGTTTGTTTTGGATGCGTCTGTGATGTGCAGGATGGTGATAAAAGGTAATGCAAACTATCCGCGTTAATTTCCAAACATCCTAGAACTTCTAGAAGAAGGTATCTAGCGGCACCGGATAACAGTCGAAACGGCCCGATGTCAAAATGTCCTACGTTCATTTTCGGTTTAAAGTGTTAAAACAGTGTAAATTTTTATTTGGGCCGTTTTGACTGATTGAAAAATCAACAATTGGGCCGTTTTGACCATTCCATGGCCGTTCTCATCGATCTCCGGGACGTTTTGACATGGGGCCGTCTTGACACGTTCCCACAGTACCCGTATCTAGGCCGTGGGATTTCCCCCATCTATAAAGGAATCCCCAGTATTTTTTTACTCAGTGCAGAACAAAGTCCCTATCTTTTATGATTTGCAAACTTCTTTTGACGACAGGCCTTGTGCCAGAAACGGCTTGGAAACATTCATGAAGAAAAACTGACAGTTATCAACGATTTTATTTTGTTTCATAAACGCATGACCCAATTTCAGTAATAGGTTTCCGATTCGTTTGTTTGGTTACCAGAGGGTTGGGAACCAGTTCGCTTAGTGAATTGAAAATACGGCTCCCGATTCTTTGCAGTAATATTGTTATGAAATAAAAAACGACATTGATTAACATATTTAAGCCGTTACTTTTATTTGAAAGCTGATTTTGTAATTGAACAGGACGGTTCATACTAAACAAAAAATCTTTCATTTTTTCATTATAAGAAAGAAAAAGAAATATTGCCTGATGTATAGCCGGGAAATACACCGTGTTTTTCGTTACCATGACCATGAAGTGAGCGTGTGCATTTTACAATGGCAAAATGAAAAAGAAGATCTATTATCACCTTTTGCCCAATGTATTGGGGAAATACCTCTATTGTTTCAAATCCTGGAAGAAACACTAAATGTAGGTATTGTTGAGTAGATAAAAAATCACCCAGATTAGAATGTATGATTGTTTACTTTGTTGTTGAGATCATTTTTTAGACTTACATCTCTCCGATCCTTTTGATCTACTCTTTTCTTGTGTTCCGGTTTCTGTTCGTAACACTCGGGCATGCCTTTGATATGGCATTTAACCCAATATATATTTAATGCACTTTTAAAACTTTTCAATGATCTCTGACTGAAGCTGTATTTGTGCTGAAGTGTTTCTTAAATAACTTGTGACTGTGGCCCCTTGTAGATTGGTATCTTAACTAAAAGTGCTTGTTTTCGTCTACAATATCTATTTTGTTGATAACTGGAATAATACTTTTTCATTTGATTAGAGCATTGGGTTTGAGTACCACTGGAGTACTGGGACATGTCTTTTTTGACTTCTATTTTGATTTCTGCTATTCAACAGAAATGTGTTGGTTTGTCTTCAAAAATCCCTTAGATTTCTTTCAAATCCATTCATATGCACAAACCTCTCAGACCATACTGCGACGCAGTTCAGGCCATTCTGGCCTTTGATTATTATCTTATCAATAGGATTTAAATGAGCATCCACAATATATGATAACTATTTCATTAGTTGTAAGATCCTGCATGGTAATTACTTATTTTTAGCTTGACTATTCGAAGAATTAGGCGAGCTTTACTACTCGCCTTGGCATCAGTGTCACACCTTGGTTAGGACTTTACATGCAAGTTTGTATCTCAACAACTTCCATATGGAATTGGTTGATACTTCATACATTTGAACAGTGTCATTATGTAAGGTGCCCGGCCAAGCTCCATAACTCTTGTTTTGAATCTAAGCAAATTATGACTCCTTTCTAACTTATAAAATCGTGGTTAAGTCTTAACAAGCAAATTTATATCTCCATATTGAGAGTATTGGATGGGTTGAAACATCACACATGTGCTCAAGGTCATTATGTTATCTCCCTGACCAAGTCCATAGTTCTTGTTTTGATTTCAAGCAAATTATGCATCCTTTTATACATCTTGGTTAAATCTTTTCATGCAAATTTTAATCTCAACCAACATTCCTAAACTCTAATTTTGATTTTAGCAAAAAAATGGGCTTTTTTGTATTCAGAAGGTTTGGGTTTTTAGTTTTGCTTGCCAGTTTGCTTCTCATAAATTACTATAAGGAATTAATTGAAACGTTACACATAGGCTAAGGGTCATAATGTGAGGTTTCTGGAAGAGTGCAATAATTCTGCAGTGCTATTGATTTAAAGGAAATTATACAAGTTTCTTATCTTTTAAAAAACAGTTTTGTGAGCATAATATTTCAGAAACAAACTACAATGTATATTTCACTAACCTATATTCCTACTCGACATTGTCAAATAGACGAACATTTTGTGTTTTGGACAGCTGTTGTTCAACGTGTCTTGACATTTGCCCCCCCGGACATTTGCCCTCCCGGACATTTGCCCCCTTTTTGGTATAGGGCGGACATTTGCCCCCTCGCCGCCATGTAGAAGGCGGACATTTGCCCCCTCATATTATTTTTTCAACTTGCTTGACCTGATCATATTCCGTTATGATTAAACAGGAATTTAAATGCAAATAATAATTTGATCAGACTAACATGTCAATTTTGCTCTATTACGCCGATGGCACTTGGTCAATTATGCTCATCCAACCGTGAAACGGCGATATACAGTGGACCCTCGTTTAACCGAACACTTTCGTTCCCAGGGGAAATGTTCGTATTAACGAATTTTCCTGAATAAAGAATATGCGAGTTACAGCGAAATGTTTACCTTTATACGGTGTCAGTGTATCATGATCATTACTATGAAGTAAGAAATACACAATTATTTTTTTTTTTTGAAGGGAAATATAAAGTGTGTTAAGGAAGTGTTTATTTGGTCAAAACGGATTTTTAAAAAAATAACAATTTGAAGCAATGTATTTCGAGAAGTTAAATTTCCTTAAGATAGCTCTGAAAAGAACTGTCTTAGTTTGGCTGTGGGTGTAGACATCTTCAAGTTGTATCTTCTTATTTCAATATCGAGAAATGAGATAGGTAGGGATTGTCGAGAGTTTATTTATAGGGAAAAGGAGCATATCGATTGAGTAATAATTGAAAATGATTGCCAGACATTGTCTCCCGATCGCTGTCTAAGCAGCTAATCAGCCAATCAACACCTTTTACAAACTCAACTATCGACATGCGACCGTAATTACAATAATGTAAGACCAATCAACTGACAGAATGACCGATTAACAAACAATCAACACCTTCCAGTACACTACACTAGGTGACATGTTATGGTCAAGCATATGTGACAGTTTGCAAAACGTGTGAATGCCGTTTACAACAGAAGACCGATCCCTTCATTCGCAACTGTAACCGCAAAATAAACGATTTTACTGGTTTCCGGACTAGCCATACGCATATACTATGAAAAGTGACTGTTGGTTCCTGAATATTTTTGTCCGGTTCCGGAACGCGGATTTTCCGCATTAAACAGTTAAATTGATGAAGGTAAGATCCGTTCCCTCAAAATTCTGTTCGGATGGTGAATATTCCGGATAAACGACGTTCGGATTATCGCGGGTCCACTGTACGTGCAAAAGTTGATTTGACCTTATTTTCTCATTTTCAGTTTAATTATTTCTCTCATAATCAAAAGTGATGGTGATTGTCATACCGACACAAATTGGAATACCTTTTGCCTTCTTTGTTTTTTATTGTTAGCCTTGTAATAAGATTAAAGATGTGATCAATATGTTAATTAAAAAATAAATTCAATTCATTAAATTCAATTCATTAAGTTTCATGGTTGGATGAGCATGATTGGCCAAGTGCCATCGGAGTGTTTTTGATTCGTTGTCTCGATTTTAACACCTATAGGGGATTAGGAGGGAAGAGCTAATAGAGTAAAATTGATAAAAATATTATTTTCATTTTAATTTCTATTTTAATAAAATTTAAAACGATCAGGTCAAGCAAATTGAAAAAAATAATATGAGGGGGGCAAATGTCCGCCTTCTACATTACGGCGAGGGGGCAAATGTCCGCCCTATACCAAAAAGGGGGCAAATGTCCGGGATGCCGGGATGCTAAACCTTGTCTTCTGTTTTTTCTATTATTGATTAGACATTGAATTTTGGCCATACACAGGTTAGAATTAGCAATTAGTTCAACTATGAAAAGGTTGAATTTGAACCATCTGGAAGAGAATCACTGAGTCTGCATCGAAGTTGAATATCATTAATAATAATTTAATTCTCAGAGCTAGGCCCATCATTTTGTTTCACTGGTTTCAGCTTGCTGTCATGAATGAAGAAAATCGTGCAGCTAAAATGTTGTCTGCTTTTGCATTCAGTTTGGACAGATTCACATATTGGGGAATAGATTAACTCTTAGAGGAATAATGTTGACATTTTATAGTCATTTGATATTCTTTAGTAAAATGCATTCATGTATTAAATCATGTGCTTTGTCACAGTCAGAACAGCTCTTGAACACAGGTTACTCAACTTGGGAAAATTCCTTTTAAAAGACTCTGCATTGGCTTTAATTTCTAACTTGTCACACAAGCCCAAATAATTAAAGGGTTTATCTTTGATATAAAATATTACTTCATACTTATTGATTTAAACATATCTGCATCAGTCAATTTGAGATAAGAGTAATTTTTTAGACAAATAATCTCCTTACAAAGGTTTCTCATTGAAATTCATTGATGTCAAATTATTTATATAATTATTTGTTTTTTCTTCTATTGAGGCTTCCAATTTGGACATAACACAATATATTGAATGAAGAATTGTCTCTAACCTGAAATATCCATTTTCTATGTGTGTATTGTGTTGTACCGTAACTGTATTTTGCTTTATATTCATAATTATATTAATGTTTGTACTTACTGGAGAACAAAATGTGCTCTAGCAAGTTATTGTGATCAGTCAATGCCGTTGTTCACTGCCCATTGTTGGATAGTTTCAGTGATGTGCTTGACTTTAATTTTTGTACTTCAATGTTTTATATAGAATGTACACTGAAGATGTTTTGTCTAAAACATGGTAGCATGGTATTTTTAGTACTAGTTTGCCAGTTAGGAAATCAGTTTTTTTGAGCAAATCATTTACCAGACAGTCTCATTTTACACAGAAAACTTCAAAACAGGTGCGGGAAAAGAAGAAAATTTCCCAACATTAGTTACTATTCTTTGGGATAAATATTGTCCATGTAATTATTACAAAAGTCATCCGGATATTATAATTTTGAATGAAAGGAACTTGAAACAAATTGAGTGGGGGCAGATGAAGATACAAACCATATTTGACTGTTTTGATAATTTGAAAGTAGAAGGGATTTCACATCAATTTGTATTTACTTTGCTATTTTCTGCAAGTGACAAAATGGTTGATTGGAAGTACGTAATGATACATAATGAGTTGTTATTGCAAAGTGGGCATTTGCTTATGATGAACAACTTTTCAAAAGTCATTTGCTTGAAAGCTTTTTAAAGATGTCTACATTTTGAATTGTTAATATATGAATATGGTAATAAATAATTATGTAAGCATTTGTAGGGGGATCTGTATGACCCATCCGATGGTTAAGTTTGATTGAGCCCCACTAATACCTCTGGTTATGTGGAAATGTTCTTTGGCAAGACAATTCAGAGCCCTAGCCTAGTACTGGTGAATCCATGAAAGCTGTAATAGAAAATTGTTGACATGAAATTAATCTCGAATTAACAAACAAAACATTTGTATATGAACAGTTAGGTTGAACTATGAATAGTCAAGACTTTTGTTGGTCAAGATATGATTAGGTAAGACTAGATCATGGTTTAATACAAACTTGGGTACAAATATCATGGGTTAAAATATGTTAATGTTGACCATGGATGCTCAAATCACATTCAAGTCAAACTACCATTTGTAAGGACGATCTTATGTCAAGGCACACATAGATTTGACCATCATTGGTCAAGACATATATACATGAATTTTACTATCATTGGTCAAGGCACTCATAGATTTGACCATCATAGGTCAAGACATATATATTTTACTATCGTTGGTCAAGGCACTCATAGATTTGACCATCATTGGTCAAGGCATATATATTTTATTATCATTGGTCAATGCACTCATAGATTTGACCATCATATGGTCAAGACATGTATATTTTACTATCATTGGTCAAGGCACTCATAGATTTGACCATCATTGGTCAAGGTATAATATAATTTATTGTCATTGGTCAATGCACTCATAGATTTGACCATCATTGGTCAAGACACATATTTTACTATCATTGGTGAAGGCACTCATATATTTGACCATCATTGGTCAAGACATATATATTTTACTATCATTGGTCAAGGCATATATACATGCATTTTACTATCATTTATCAAGGTACTAATAGATTTGACCATCATTGGTCAAGACACATATTTTGCTATCATTGGTCAAGGCACTCATAGATTTGAACATCATTGGTTAAGACATATTTGATTATCAATGATCAAGGCACTCATAGATTTGACCTTCATGTGGTCAAGGTATATAAATTTTTCTATCATTGATCAAGGCACTCATATATTTGACCATCATTGGTCAAGACATATTTTACTATCATTGGTCAAGGCACTCATATATTTGTAAATCATATGGTCAAGACATGTATTTTACTATCATTGGTTAAGGCACTCATAAAATTGACCATCATGGGTCAAGACATATATATATTTTACTATCATTGGCCAAGACCTTCATAGATTTGACCATCATATGGTCAAGACAGATATATTTTACTATCATTGGTCAAGGCCTTCATAGATTTGACAATCATATGGTCAAGACAGATATAGATTTGACTATTAGTCGAGACCTAATCATTTTTGACCTGGCGCAGTATAACTGGTCTTTCACCCAGGGAGTACCGCATAGTTTCTGTTTATATATGAGATTTTGGCATTTTGCATTTGAAAAATGTGTATTTTCAATTTCTCATCTACTTTTTTCTTACCAAAATAGGTTAAATGAATTCCTTAGACCATTGGTTAGAAGAGCCAGATATTACAATATAAGAAAAACACTGCAAATGTCTTAATATAAGATTAGAACCCATATCTAGCGAAGGGTCTGCCTCATGATGTTGTATGTTGTAATTGTTTTGTATTATGCTATTGTATATATATATTTCCTTACAAGCATGCAGTGAGCTCTTCCAGATTCTAGGCATGCATTCAGTGTTTATGCTGTCAGATTAGTGGTGACAACTCTGATTCAACATAGTGGGTGCACTGTTAGAGCAGGTCTGGCTGTTTAATGCGAGCCATTGGAACTTGTTCTCACATAGTCATCTCCTACTCTGTTTCTTGTCTGAAAGTTTGCCTTCTTTATTGAAGAATGGCTGGAACATCAAATGCTAGCAGAGAATCATGTTTATGTGATTATTGAAACGGGTACCAACCCTCCCATGGTTTGATGTGTAGTTTGTATAGGTAATTTCATGGTGGTAGTTTTGTTGTGCATAAGAAATGTTTCATAATGTTCTTAAGGATTGTAAAGCACTGCTTGCTTTCTGGGTAAGTGCGTTGTGATCACCATTGGCATTGGCTCGGCTCTCACAAGATACAAATAGATTCAGGATATCCTGTTAATGTAAGCAATGATTAATCTAGTCCATGTAAAGAATTTTTATTATTAAATAAGCATTTAATGTCCATTAAAAACTCTTATCAACTTAATGTTAAGAAATGTTTACAGATAGATAAGAAGAAAACCACATATAATCTTTGTTTATTGAAAAAGAAGTTGGCATTTGGAATCAAGGTTCATGGGTTGGAATCTCAGGAATAGTGATGTATCTTGTCAACTGTCATTAATGCACATGTGGGGCATCTATACTTATTTTATTTCAATTGCACAAGTTGTTTAAAACTTTTTTCACAATATATTTAAAATAAATAAGGTTCTACTTAAGATATGTTCACTTTATCAATTCAAATGCAATACTTTGACTAGGCATTGGTGTCATTGAAGGAAACTTTAAAAAAAAGAACTGCTTTGAACTGTTTCTCATTGACTGTTGTAATTTAAATCCTGAATATCACAGTCAATCTTGTTAATTAGAATATTTATTTATGAAATTCTTTAATGGTTTCAACCAGAGAAGTAAGTGCCATTCTAAACAAATATCACTATTTAAAAAAGCCATTAAACATTGCATGATTTAGAAAAAAAATATTAAACAGTAACTAGAACTTGCTTGCACATGTCTGTGTCTATGTAGATGTTTGTGTCTATGCAGATGTTTGTGTCTATTCACATGTTTGTGTCTATTCACATGTTTGTGTCTATGCAAATGTTTGTGTATATGCAGATGTTTGTGTCTATTCACACGTTTGTGTCTATGCAAATGTTTGTGTCTATTCACATGTTTGGGTCTATGCACATGTTTGTGTCTATGCAGATGTTTATGTCTATTCACATGTTTGTGTCTATGCACATGTTTGTGTCTATTCACATGTTTGTGTCTATTCACATGTTTGTGTCTAGGCACATGTTTGTGTCTATTCACATGTTTGTGTCTATGCAAATGTTTGTGTCTATTCACATGTTTGGGTCTATTCACATGTTTGTGTCTATGCAGATGTTTGTGTATATGCAGATGTTTGTGTCTATTCACATGTTTGTGTCTATGCAAATGTTTGTGTCTATGCAGATGTTTGTGTCTATTCCCATGTTTGTGCCTATGCACATGTTTGTGTCTATTTACATGTTTGTGTCTATGGAAATGTTTGTGTAAGGTGTCTGTGTGAAGTATTTTTCGTGTAAGTGCCTGTGCTTATTTATCCCTTTTCCAAACACCAACTTTTAGACCGTCCCAAATTGAAAGGGTTTGCAGACGACATTCCAAAATTTGATGAACTTTGAAGAAAAAGTCTTCTGATAGGGTAGAAAACATTGTGGGAAAAGGAGAAAATGCGCCTGAAAAGCATTTTCTCCTTTTCCCACAATGTTTTCCAGAATGGCTGCAATAAAAGGGTCAAATGTATGTATTGTCTTGTAATGTGTGTGATTAATTGTGTCTGTGATGCATATAATGTGCTTTATATACTTCAAACAAAGAATATTGCAGGAAAAAGTGGACTTGCTCATATGTCCCAAATTATTGAATGCAAAGTTACTCATATGAGTTATTTTTTCTTTTAACCTGTCAATAATTTCAATGTTTAGAAGTAAGTTATTACAAGCTCTTTCAGTAATGAAGGTATAGACATTTGTTATCTGGTCCTGGTCAAAACATTGTTTAACCCTTTCCCAAATAATAATGACATTTGACTACTTTTTTGCAGATGACTTTAGATAACGTTATGAGCAATTTTTCCTTTTCCCACAAAGTTTTCTGCTCTATCTGAAGAATACTTTTCAATTTCATCATATTTTGAAATGTCGTCTGCAAACTCTTTCAATTTGGGACAGTCCAAAATTTGTTATTTGGGAAAGGGTTAAAGAGAATATACATGTATGTAGTGATAAAGAGTATCCATTAGAAAATATTTCAATGAATTGTTGATAGAATATTGATTTGAAAATCGGGTCTTGCATGGCCCAGTGGTTAAGGTGGTGGACATGTGACCCACCAGCGCTACTGGTTTCAAGTAAGTGTCTTAAGGCAAGGCTATTTGGAGCCATGGCCTTATACTGTCTGGTGAAACCCAGGGAAAGCTATAGTGCATGTATGATACAATTATTGGCACAGTGTGAACCCCTATATAATTGCTTCAGCTTTGTCAATGTATGTGTAACTTTTTAATGTTTGCATGATTTTTTTTTGTGTTTTGTGCTTATGTGATGAGGAAATGAAATTAAAATTTTCTGAATCTGACTTGTATCTGACTTAGTTATTTTTTCTGGAACCTTGCATGTAATGTGGTCTATTAGCGAGGTGTTAATTAATGTTCTCAAGACTTGCATACAGAGTGTAGAATGAGACATGAGAATGACTCACCACTCCCCCCCCACACACACATACCTTCCCATGCTTTTACAGTAGAAAGGTATTGCTTTGTTATGGTTGAATGATTTATTGTTGCCCTTGAGTTCTTACTTTTTATATTTATTACTTCCCTTTATGAAATAAATTCTTGAAAAGTTAAGTTTACAGCCTTTACAAAGTGCATTTGGATTAAAAAACTATTTTTTCATATAATAAACACTGTGATAAATGAAATGAAGGTGTTTTTAAGAACTCGTTAATTTTGAACCTTATGCATAGTTAAATAAGAAGTTTATAAAATAAAAGCCAAAAAGGGTGGGGGTGGGGGTGGTGTGATGGGCGTTTAAGGACCAAACTCGACTGCTATTCCTAGTGTCTTAAATATATTTTCGTTGGCCATTCCAAGTGTCTTTAATACATTTGTTTTCTCATTCCAAGTGTCTTAAATGAAATTGCCTAGGGGGAAAAAGAAACCCCTTGGGTATTGATAGAATATTATATATCTTTGAAAAAAAAAGACATTATTGACTAAAAGATGTATATATATCAAACATATATATAATAAAATTGTGGAACATTTGGACATAGTTTCACCTTGTATTTTGTAAGTTTGTTCAAAAACACTTGGACCTGGTGTCAATACTTCTACATAGAAGTAGGACCTAGCCCAAGTTGTGTGGCATAGCAGCACTCCAAATTTATAGTGAGGCCTGACATGAAGATCAGGCTACTGAGCACTACAATATCAGAGTGTGGCCAGATACCACCATACAGAGCACTGTGCTCGTATGTATTTCATGAAACTAGTGTTCAGGCAGTTTTCCCATTTGTTTGGTAGACTTGTTGAACACACATATTTCAATCAGTTGGTAGATTTTCATCGAGAATATATTCTCACTCTTAAAAACTTAACAATAGGTTTCTTTTATTACCTCCCTTTAAAATATTTTTGTGAACTTCTTTCTATAGAACATTGGTTTTTCAATATTAAATGGGTAAAGGATTCATATTTAATTATTTGTATGTTGTTTAATGCTTTTTTCAACAATTTTTCAGTTATCTGATGCCTTTCCTGAATCCACCAGAATTAGGCTTAGGCTCTGAAATGACTTGCCAAAGGTCACTCCCACATATGATTCATAAGTTCATCTGATAGAGACAGTTTATGGAATACCTTTTATATCAAAAACAGTCCATAGCCTTCAGTCAATTTGCATATATTAAGGAGTATGCATACATTTTCCCAGCAGTTGAATAACATCAGTTTGTTAAAATGCTAAGTCTGAAACAGAAAACAAAACCCTGATTGAGGATGTGAACAGAATTTAATTCTATTTCAATAGCTCATAAACAATCCAAAGCTGTCAAGATACATAAAAATATGAGTAACTTGATAGACTTTCAATACATGAAATGACATATTGAGGGTTCAGTGCAATACTATAGTAAGTGCTTCATGTTTAGTTGAACCCTCAATTATAATACTCATACAAAACCCTGATCCCACACACTAACTCCTATCTAAGGCCTTAGAATAAGGGAGACTCATCACTTTATTATCACAT
The DNA here is from genome assembly GCA_947846245.1 of Cerastoderma edule. Lineage (NCBI taxonomy): Eukaryota > Metazoa > Mollusca > Bivalvia > Cardiida > Cardiidae > Cerastoderma > Cerastoderma edule. The sequence continues at coordinate 23,767,234 of OX401419.1, read as the reverse complement.
GTATACACACAGTCAGTGTTGTTTTAAGCAATCACTCTCAAACAGTGCAGAAAAATGTTTCATTATGGGGCTATATTTATACAGGACACAAGCCATTTAGAGTTTTCTGGTAGACTAATGGTTGTCTTTATTAAGTTTTCTTATACACATGTGTCTGTAGTTATCCTGGGGTCTGTAATATGTAAAATATTACATAGTACTGACCCTAGGATAACTATACAAACCTCTATGTTTTTATACATCATGACTCTGTCTCATTTTACTGTGGTAGCTTTCAGCAAGATTTATATTAAGAAAATCCTCCTTACCAATAAAATATGTTTACATGCCTTGTTTTCCATAATAACAAACATGTACTTTAAGAAAGTTACTACATTCTGTAGTGTTTTCTATTTGTGTTCATAAGACACTGGCAAGGAAGGAATTTGTGTGTTAGGCTGTGTTATATAAAGAGTCCATATACCTTTTTCTCACATATGATATTTATAATTACAGTATTTGAATATTAAATGGAATTCATCTTCTATGATACCACAATAAATATAATTAAGTAGCAGCAGAGAATTCTGATAAGATTATGAAAGCAGAAGAAATGCTCAAATGAGTAAGATATCCTTTTGTCATGATGTTTTATCTATTCTTTTTCTTTAACAATGTATGCCTGTATGAGTATCAGCCCCAAGAAATATGTTAATCCCACAGACTTCTTTTTGACATGAACTGCCTATAACTTTTGTTTCCCCATAAAACCTTACTTTGACAGAACTGCTACACAACCAGAAAGAAGTAAAAAGAAGCCATTGCGGCTAATGGATTAATTTCTTATAAAGAGCATTTTCATCCTTTTGTAACAATAGCTTTTATCCAATGCCTTATTCTTAATGTTCTTTATCCTTTTTTTGTCATCCCTTCTGACTATGTACAATAAAGGTCAACCTGCATCCATATTTTGGGGCATATTTCAGTTTTTCAGAGACATTGGGATTGATTAATTTGTTCATTAAATTGAAATCTTACACAGAACATTGAGGTATTACAAGCAGCATAGATAGTTGCACTAACTGCCATATGACTGAAATACTGCTGAAACTTTAGACTCAGCCCAAACAACCCCCTGTTCTTAACTGAAATCAACTATTGCTCATGCAAAAATGAAATACTTGAAAGTCTTTTTGAATTATGTGGTAGAAACCATTGTTTCAAATTAAGAAATTGCTCATTATGATCCATTCCTTAAGTCAGTTACAATAATGAAACTGTTGCCTTTCTTCATCACTCATTTTTTCTTACATATGGAGTGTTCAGTGCAAGACTGTTAAAGTCCTTCATTTTATGACAGTATTGCACTGAATTCTTTATCTACTGTGCCTATACAACTTAAACAAACAATGTAAAGGAAACAATGATATTGTAAATAGGCTCAAAATAAGATATTTCAAGTTCTGTTAAATTGTCATCCACCCAAATATCACACAAAAGATGTTTTTTTCCAAATGTTATAATTGTCGTCTGCAGTTGCTTTCAATTTAAATCTGTTCATTTACTTATTCATGTGGTGTTAAACACCTTATCAACAAATTCTCAGCTATGTAACGGCTTTCCTGGATCCACCAGTACTAGGTAGGCTAGGGCTCTTAAGCGACTTCCAAAAGGCCGCTCACAAGAAACCAGAGGTATTGATGTGGCTTTGACCCTGGACCCCCCAGTTTTAAATCCACCACCTTAAGCACAGGGCCATGCACAGGACCCCTTATTTGGACCTGTAACAAATCTCATAAGAGGGAATGGTATCTACAACAAAGGACAGAACAAGAAAATTGCAGTATCTTGATTTTATTATTCAAAAATAATGACAATATCAATATGGACTAGTATTGGAGATTACTTTACAATAATTAACAACAAATGAAGCATCAAAGAGAATTGAAATCCTGTAAATATTGTTTGCCATTAAGCCAATTCCCTCTTTAAAAAGTTTGTGGCAGATCCAAATTGAATCAACAGCAGCTTGTGGCAAAATGATATGTCGGCTCCACAAGAGTTATTTATCCATTTTACACAATTTCATACAATTTACAAAGATTCATACAACAATTAAAGGGTTCAATGCAAGACTATATTGAGTAGGTGCTTTACAATTTGCCCCCTTTTTGGTATAGGGCGGACATTTGCCCCCTCACCCCAATGTAGAAGGCGGACATTTGCCCCCCCTCTTATTATTTTTTTCAACTTGTTTGACCTGATCGTATTCCGTTATGATTAGAAGGAATTTAAATGGAAATGATTATTTGATCAGACTAACATCAATTTTGCTCTATTACGCCGATGGCACTTGGTCAATTATGCTCATCCAACCGTGAAACGGCGTTTCGGGTTAATTATTTCTCTCATAATCAAATGTGATGGTGATTGTCATACCGACACAAATTGGAATACCTTTTGTCTTCTTTGTTTTTTATTGTTAGCCTTGAGTGACAAATTGGTAATAAGATTAAAGATGTAATCAATATGTAAATTTAAAAAAAAATCAATTCATTAAGTTTCATGGTTGGATGAGCATGATTGGCCAAGTGCCATCGGTGTGTTTTTGATTCGTCGTCTCGATTTTAACACCTATAGAGGATTAGGAGGGAAGAGCTATTAGAGTGAAACTGATGAAAACATTATTTTCATTTTGATTTCTATTTAAATATAACGTAAAATGATCAGGTCAAGCAAATTGAAAAATATAATATAAGGGGGCAAATGTCCGCCTTCTACATTACGGCGAGGGGGCAAATGTTCGCCCTATACCAGAAAGGGGGCAAATGTCCGGGGTCCTTCACAAACACGAAGCACTGCTTGCTTTCTGGGTAAGTGCTCTGTGATCACCATTGGCATTGGCTCGGCTCTCACAAGATACAAATAGATTCAGGATATCCTGTTAATGTAAACAATGATTAATCTAGTCCATGTAAAGAATTTTTATTATTAAATAAGCATTCAATGTCCATTAAAAACTCTTATCAACTTAATGTTAAGAAATGTTTACAGGTAGATAAGAAGAAAACCACATATAATCTTTGTTTATTGAAAAAGAAGTTGGCATTTGGAATCAAGGTTCATGGGTTGGAATCCCAGGAATAGTGATGTATCTTGTCAACTGTCATTAATGCACGTGGGGCATCTATACTTATTTTATTTCTATTGCACAAGTTGTTTAAAACTTTTTTCACAATATATTCAAAATAAATAAGGTTCTACTTAAGATATGTTCAGTTTATCAATTCAAATGCAATACATGAACTTAAAATTAATAACATGTGAGCACTCAAAAATATCTGTACATGTAAGAGCTGTTAAAGGTTCACCTTTGACTAGGCAGTGTTGTCATTGAAGGAAACTTTAAAACAGAATTGCTTTAAAAGGTTACTCATTGACTGCTGTAATTCAAATCCTGAATATCACAATCAATCTTGTTAATTAAAATATTTATCTATGAAATTCTTTAATGGTTTCAACTAGAGAAGTAACTTCCATTCAAACAAATATCACCATTTAAAAAAAAGCCATAAAACATTGCATATGATTTAACAAAAGAAATGTAAAAAGTAGCTAGAACTTGCTTGTTAAATAATAAAGTTAAATCTAAAATAAAACATTATAAGGTTCTTGCAATTCACTAAATAAAAAAATACAGAACATGAATCCATTTCCCCTTATAGAAATTTTGACTTGTTTTCATTGAAATGTCGGCATAAGACCGAACTTTTTCGCATAAATCTTTGTGACAATAGGAGAAATTGTCCATTAGGAGCAATATATCCTTTTGTCACATAGGTTTTTTTTAATAATCTGCAATAGATACATCAGCTATAGTAATTATTGAGACAGGTCGAAATTATAAGACACAATAAAACATGCTCTATTAGAATCGTCTGTAAGTGTAAGTCTTAAATTATTCATCCTTGCATTCAGGAAGATTAAAGTAAATAAGTCAGGTAATAATAGCCATGGTTTTTAAATGGCAGAGTCATTGTAATATGTAATTCGCAAAATATTTCTACTGTTAAGCTTAATAGTTCCCTACAATAAAAATCACTTAAACGCTTAACAAATAAAACAAATGAAAAGATGGGCTATGCATGGCTTAGAGATTAAGGGGGCGGGTGATATTGACTTGAGGGGTCTCAGATTTGTTTCCCCTTGCACTGCTGGTTTCATGCAAGTGTCCTTTGGCAAGACCCTTTAGTGCCCTAACCTAGTACTGGTGTATCACAGGAAAGCTTAATGTAAACTGAAAGTAATTTACAAAGTGCTCTATAAAAAAAAAGATAACATTCAGGATACAATTTGTCTTACTTCTTTAATAAAGATTAGTTCTAAAGGAGCATTAAGTTTTTATTATTAACTTATGTAATAACAATTGACTATTAATGCTTCAGATACACAGAAAGATATGACTTGTGATAGCAGTTACTGTTTACTGGGTAGAATGTCATAGGAAAGGTTTCTGAAACATCAAATACTGGTCTTAAACAATTCCTAAATTAATTAACATCATTGATTAATAGTAATTGGAACTTCATAAAATCATCAAATTTATAACAAAGGCTTTACTGACTGTATACATCTGTATATCTTCATGAGTTATAAAGAGGCACCAATTAACAAAGCTTTTAACAAAGAAATTTAATTGAATTGAAAAAAACAAGGTGTTGGAAACAAATGAATATTAAAATAAGGCATATAGATTGAAACAATTATATTGTAAACAAATAGGAAATATGTGAAACAGCAACACATTATCAATCATCAACAATAATTTAATTAGGTCCAAGGTCTTAGTGAGAAATGACCGTTGCCATGTTGGTCATATTGGTCCATATGACATTTCGTTATGGACCACACTGCAGCATACACGAATACCGTCGAGTACGTCTACTTTCTATGTACAACATTTAGACTATCTTGTGATTACTATAACAGTCTACACATCAAACCATGGTAGAGTTGGAACCCATTTCAATGATCACCTAAACATGATTTTCTGTTGGCATTTGATGTTTCAGCTATAATTCAATGGAGATGGTAAACTTCAGACAAGATACAGAGTTGGTGATGACTATGTGAGACAAGTTCTAATTTGCTTCCAACAAACAGTCAGAACTGATGACTATGTGAGACAAGTTCTAATTTGCTTCCAACAAACAGTCAGAACTACTCTAACAGTGTACCTACTATGTTGGAGCAGAGTTGTCCGTTGTTACCACTAGTCTGGCAGCACAAACACTGAATGCATGTTCAGAATCTGGAAGAGCACTGCATGCTTGTAAGGTTTTAAGAAATAAAAAAATATTTGTTTAAGTTTTGTTCATGAAATGGTGTATTCTCCCCAGCATTGGCCCTGTGTCCCAATCTCCCCTTAGATGAAAACATTGCATGCAAAACTCTACATTACCCCTGTTAAACTTTTCTTTCACAGTTTAGTCTTAAGGTCATAGACTGGATAAGTTAAAGTTAAGACATTCTCCCAAACTCTAGCTCCTAATTAGTTGAGCAGAAGTTAGAGTTTGTCTATCAGTTGAACTTGCCCAGTTATAATACCTTGTGACAGACCCAGCAATATACAAGCTTATCAGTGTGAATGGTAACAACTTGATTTATGTCCAATCAGAATCCATTTGTTTAATAATAAATTGGCTAATTCCAAAAGAGTATTTAGAAAGACTGCAGATGACATCTTAGCAGCTAAATGACACTTGAGATGGTTCCATGGATAACATACCAGTACTAGAGTCAGTGTATGCAAAAGATATGTATGAATTATCTTTAATTCCTAAAACCAGTATAGCAGCAAATATTCCTGCTCAAATGACTTTGCTGCTGAATGACCCTAGACCTTGTACCCAAATGATCTACCAATACTAGAGTCCGTCTTCAAATTCAATAAAAATGTTTGCAAGAGATTTGCAGATTTATTCCTTAATTGGAAAAAAAAAACAGCAAGATTTCCTACTCAGATGACAAATTAGTAAAGATTGATTATTCATATTAATTAGATTAAAATTAAAAAGCTTAATGTGCTAACACTATTGCAAGATTGGAAAGGGTATGAACATCACTGTTAGGTCTGAAGACTAAACATGTGTAGGAACATATAAAACAGGGCTGTTAGAAGAGAGTCATGCAATGTTATTCATCTCGGGACACTCAACAAAGATCTGTATTAGCCATCTCTAATTGGAGGTACATGTATGTTTTCTATTTGATGTGTTGCTTAATTCTCAAACTTTTTGGATTTAATTGTGTTTACATATTGATGCATTCGAGACTGATCGCAAATGCATATTTCCTGGGTAGTCAACCAGAACAGAACAAAATAGATTATTGTGTCGTCTGGTTTAAAAAACCTTACATATTTGCCTAATTTAAATGAGGTAAGATACTCAGAGTAGGAAACATGTTAGATCATAGGCCAGCCGCCAATTTACACTACAAACCTATTTCATCTTTTAGATTACATGTCATGTTAAAATGATTGGTACAGACTTTGCTGGGTGCTTGACTGCATGTATTTAATGGAAGACAGGGCCGAAAATTCAAGAAATAACAAACATTGCAAGAACTCCATCAACATCTATCAACAATAAGACATTGGATTATCCTGTGGTATTTATGTGTCATAACTTTCAAACTGTAGATACTCAATAAAACAATAACATCTTCATACATCATTCTGGGTAATCAACCAAATATGTATCATGAAAAGGCGGGGAATTTATCTCTTTGGCAACAATACCATGTCTACAGAGTTTTAATCATATAATTTTAACGATGTAACACTTGATGCATCATACTTGGTAATCAACCAGTTATGTTTGATGAAAAGAAACATGCATTTATCTATTGGACAACACCAAGTCACCATAACTTTACTTTTATCATTTAAAAGAACTATTGTTTGATGCATTTTACTGGGTATTCAACCAGAAAGGTTTGATAAATGGGGCACATGAAGGCATGTATTAGACAACACCATGACGCTATGAATTCAGTTACATTACATACCTAAAGTATTGATTGATTCATTTATTATACTGGATATTATACCAGAAATGTATAACCATAAAACACAGGAAACCCCATGTTACCAGAGTTAGAATTAATTCATTTCAACAAATAACCTTTCATGAGACACACTGGGAAACCAAAAGTAAATGGTGTCTGGCTAGTTTATGAGTTTATAAATTATCATAGTTAAAAGCGCTTTTGTTACTGTAAGCAAAATAGCAAACCGTTATGGCTATTACTAGCAGGGTGGAATAATGATAGAGTGTGCGGAGATCCTGCAATGTCTGTCATAGCTGAAATACAAACCAACACAAATTACCAATACAAAACAAAGAACACAAAAATATCAACAATGGACACAAAAATAACAACAATAGAAATCGAGACATTATACAAATGTGTCATAACATATCTACTGCCTGCAACTTAAAATACAATTGGACTCATTATCATGTCATTTTTGACATAACTCTCAAGAGAATGTATCAATTGTGCCTTAAAAATGATAAGTTTATGGTTTGGACAATGCAATCACTCTTAAAGCATGCTAGCACTCAGAAAAACTTGGAAAAATGAGTTATAAATTATGATAGAATATATTGAAACATATTGAAAAACCACAGGATAATGACAATATTACACCTGCACTATTTATCATGTATTTTTCAAAGTGCTATTTTAACAAATTTGGTGCTCACCAATTTAACTTCATTGTTTACATTGGAATAACATCTAAAATAGCAAGGAGCGCTCAGATTAATGAGTGGTGATCACCTGGTTAGACAAATCATGTGAAACACATAAAAAATACTGTCATTTATCCAATATCAACAAGGTTAACATTCAAAATGGAAAATTTCTTGGGTTTTATTGGTTACCAACGTTTCTCGGCTGACCATGTTTTATCGCTAATTGTAAACAAACTTAAGAGGAATTCACTCTTCTAAAAACATCATGTGAATGAGTTTCAGTCTCAATTCCTCTTTAAAAGGAATTTTTAAGAACTTTTAAGTCAGTTTTCCATTATTCTAGAACTTTCACAATTCCAATTGTAAATGAGCACAAGTATGGCTTTAAGATGTTACAGAGGTCCGCTTCATAAACTTATATCCTATGGATGCCTAAATGTATGGCTAGGTTTAAAGGGACATAACTTTGAAGAGAGCTTTACATTTCAAGGTGATGACATATTCCAAGGTTCATCATGGTGCCTTGTTCTTATGATAGGGGCTCAACACCTTATTATGAATAAATTTCAGATAAATTGAGGTGACCATGCAATTATTGGTACTTCCTGAAAATCCACCCGTACAACGCTTAGAAGTTGTACACTTCCCTCAAAATAACAAAAATGTGAACCAAGTTTAAACATAGGAAGCCAATCAGGGATTCCCATACATTTACAACAACTACACAACCATGAATCCCTTGCAAGTCTATATAAAATTGTGTACATTTTTACAGACAGATTTGATAAACAGACAACTCCCAGTAAACACCCTTCTAAAATTTGTTTGCAGGGGTAAATATATAAAAAACACAAGTAATTACAACATACCAAGGAACCCATTATCACATCCTGAACACATATAAATAGGTAGCAGATGGTTAAAATCAGTATGGAACCGTTTTTTACTGAGCTGGATCGAATTGAAATCAATGTGACAACTAAGAAATTTCCATGTCTAAGCAAAATCAATTATTTGTCATAATGATTTCCAAAGTCGTCTTAATCCTGTTCTTGTTTGAGGAAGTCCTTCCAAATATAATACAACCTGAATCAACATTTTATGGCAAGATATTCCATTGTTTGTTTGATTTGTTTTACATCGATTGTAAATTAGGATAAAGCCCATCGAATCACTCTCGATGAATGCTTCCTGGACAATACACCAGTAATCGCACCGGTTTGAGGGCTAGTCCTAGCAATTTTCACCTCACCTAACGGGGAATCGATCCCGGATCCTTGGTACAGTAGTCCAACGCTCTACCACTGTGCCATTGTATAAGCTTATGATTGGCTTTAACCCTAAGAATGCTGGAAAAATTTCTAAAAATAGATTTTTGTGTCGTCTGCTTCCCATAGCCTTAAATATCTGCTTAATTTTGATGAGGAAAGCTATTCAGAGTAGCAAACAGGTAAGATCACAGGCCAGCTGCCAATTTGTTTAGGGGTTGGCCTGGATCCAACATGTTTGCATAAGCATGAAGTCAGTTCCAGCAATATAACATGTAGTATTACAGAAGCCAGTGTCAAAAATGAAGCCATTTATACAATTTCCCAAGCAAATGCTAGCTATGGTTCAATCTGGATTCCAACCAGGGTTTCCCGTTTTCCAGCCTGGCTGATAGGACAAATAACTCCCTAAGCTATGACATTGGGTTTACAATATTGTGACAAAAGGAAAATTGACAGAACTAAAAATCATTTTGTCTCAGTCCTATGATCTAGCAGTAATGTTAAAGACTGCTTTTACAGATGCAAGTAAATAACAAACAAAACACTCTAGACAGGAGAGCAATAACTTCTGACTGATCAACACTATGTCAAAGACCATATACAGAATCCAATCATTTTGAACATATTCCTTGGAGTTGATAATAAATAATGCCCGATATAAAGAAATTGCTCAAATGAGTATTTCTTCCTTTGCTCTTGCATAATAAATCGAAGTTGTTTGCAAGACACCTTGACTTGGTTATTAATTAATCTAATTTTTCATCCTTTACATGAAACTTTTAAAATCAATTTAAAATACAGACACACCTTACAGCTATTGTAGCAGTTATTTGAAAACTTTTCTCACGGTGCCTTCAATGTTGAAAATTCAATCTTTGGGAAGAAACTTTTGACATTTTGGTAATTGGTTATAGTACAATCTCTTTAAAAACCCTTGCAACTGTAGTACATATATAAATAAACAACAGTAATTAAACATGATAAGATGCATTCTTTATCACTAAACATTGCAATCATTGTGGCAAAAGGAGAATATGCCCATGATGACGCAATGGTTTCAATATTCAATTACCTCAATGATACAATTCTAATGAGTAACTGTTTTGGGGATTTTTATAATTGCTTTTAATGTTTATGACAGATAAATGGTTATCTGGTGTCCAAAATGAAAGGATCAACCTACTGCAGACAAATCTTAATCAATCAAATCTCTTGTGAGATATTGGGTATAAATTGTGGAAAATGAGAAATTGCTAGTTACAGGTATTTTTCTCACTTTTGCAGAATGTATTTTTATGAAATCTTTTTGTATAGTTACTGTTTGAATGCATTGGATATTTATCAAAATGCATTGATAGTGATAATATTATCTTTTTCATGTTTATATTCTTAATACCTTCACATTGTATATCAATCTGCTTTAAAAAGATTATATAAACTTCAGGAGCAAGATTCTCCTGTTCGGTTACAACTAAGGCCTGTATTGTAATTCAATCCCATACAGCATGTCTTGAATGCTTCTGGTTGGTTCTGACCATTAGGCTATTGAAGCTTTTTGAGACATCTAACATCACTGACCAATCCCATACAGAAATTCTTGTATGCTTATGTTTGGATTCGACCATCAGGCTATGTCAGCTGTTTGAGACATCTAACATCACTGACCAATCCCGTACAGAATGTCTTGTATGCTTATGTTCCAATCCCTTACAGAATGTCTAATATGCTTCTGTTTGGATCTGACCATCAGGCTGTGTCAGCTATTTGAGACATCTACCATCACTGACCAATCCCGTACAGAATGTCTTGTATGCCTATGTTTGGATTTGACCATCAGGCTGTGTCAGCTGTTTGAGACATCTAACATCACTGACTAATCCTGTACAGAATGTCTTGTATGCCTATGTTTGGATTTGACCATCAGGCTGTGTAAGCTGTTTGAGACGTCTAACATCACTGACCAATCCCGTACAGAGTGTCTTGTATGCCTGCCTATGTTTGGATTTGACCATCAGGCTGTGTAAGCTGTTTGAGACGTCTAACATCAGTGACTTATTCCGTACAGTATGTCTTGAATGCTTCTGGTTGGTTCTGACCATCAGGCTGTGTAAGCTGTTTGAGACGTCTAACATCACTGAAAAGACAAAATAAACGGTATAGAGAGATATTTGTTAGACTTTGCATTACAGAGACAGATGGGACACAATCTGTGTCCCAAACAATTCAACATCAAGCTCATTATTGGAACCCTCGAGGCAATAGAGAGAGAGAGAAGTGGACCAGTAATTACAACATGAACCCTTGACAATGAGTGAAATATACATGTATCCTCAAATCTCATGGCATATTTGCCATTTCAGGGATTAAAATTACATAAATCATCAACACTTTGTTAATTGATAATTGATATCATTAACTGAGAATGATTTGTGGAAGGGAAAATATAAAAGCTGTAAGATGCAAATGTGTTTAAGGCATCAATTTGGTTAACTCTTTTCTCAATATAACCTCGCTTTGATACATCTGCAGCAGGTCTTTTGATTGCATTCAATTTGGAACAGTCACAAATTCCCTTTGAAAATGAATATGAAAACAACTTTGGTTAGATGAAATTTGTCCACCCTATTGGGTGATATGAGCAAGAATAACAAAGTAGAATTCGTCCTTTGAATGCAATGATTTCAACCTCTTTTGGCACCTAATAGCATTTTTATCACCAGATTATTTTGTCTGTTGAATATGAAAACAATTTGGGTCAGTCAAAAAATTGTGTTTTTTCCCAGGTCCGCATTTGGGAGATATATATGAGCAACATTAACAAAGTCTCCTTTGAACACAATGATTTCAAGCTCTTTTGGTTCCATATGGCATTTTCATCACTAGATAACCTTGTTGGATGAACATGAAAACAGTTTGGGTCAGTCGAAAAATTGTTGTTGAAACCCATGGTTTCCCATCTAATTCTAGGAGTCTTTAAAGTGACAAGTGTGAAGGTAGAAAGAAAATTTGTGATCAGATCAGGCAATGATGTTTGGCGTAATGGCATATAAAAAGTTTAATGTAATGTAATGCTCTAAAGTTTGTAACCTCTGGAACGAAGGTTTACTTATTTTACACTAACATGCTTCTCACGGACACAATATAAACAATGAAACCAATCGGAACTACTCGGCAAATTCCGGCAGGCGGATCAGACCTCGGACGTGGTCATACACCTGTTACTTTTGAGATCTTGAATTCCCATTGACTCCAATGTTAAATCAGGCATTTTCAAGACTCTGCTGAATGAAGAATAGTGTTTTTTACGCTTAGCTGTATACAGGAACATTAAGTTTGGCCATTTAACTCTCAGAAACTGTAATAAAATGGACACCTCAATTGTCTCATTTTTTTTCTACGGAGCAAAGTGTATAAGCACCGTCCGAAAATCAGTGCACTAGCTCTCAAATCTAGCCGAGGTACTGGCATTTGTGTTCATACATCCCAAACAAATAGTCCTGCAATAAGCAATCAAATCAAACTTTGGGAGCTTTGCAGGACTATAATCTATACAGGAAACACATCAGTGTTCTACCAGCTCATCTCTGACCAGCAAAACTATGCACCAGAAGTCAAAACTCAAAATTTCTAAATGGGACTGCTCTTGGGTACTACGACCCGGAAGTACTCCGTAACAGGTGCAAGACCTCATACAAATGCATTTTATTGCTAGCATGGTTTTCGGTCTTATTTTTCCAAGGATTGGGGACTTGCGACAAAATTGATGCGAAAAACCTGACAGGAAAGCGATAAAAATGGAACAATCGAGGAATCCATACACCCACCCTAATCGACTACATTTGCATACAAGACTATGTAAAAGAGCCAAGTGTCACCAAAGAGACATAAATACTAATTATTAAAAAAATAATGGATCAATTTGACTGAAACAAAAAAGGTTTCTGTTCCTTAAAGGTTGTTTCATACTTTGATAAGAGTTTTACAAGGTTTGAACTGGGAACATTCTAGGAAAAGTAGCCTTCTAAGCAATATCTTTGGTAAAACAAAGGCTATTTTTGTTGAAATGAAGGCTTAGTTCTTCATTATTTAATCAAATCTAGTAGGAAATGCTATAATTATGTTGTTTAAGACTCATTAATAAATTCCCAATTACAAGGACAGAAATTTTAATAATTTGGGGGCAATCTAAGGGGTATATCTGGGCTTTTCCAAAAAGTACAGGAAAATGTGTGCGACATAGCTTTGTACACATTATGTGTTATTTATGGGGTTAGGAATGTGATTTCAATAGCTAAAAATAACTAAACTATTGGAAAATTGACTAAAAAACCTTTTAAGTATAAAAAGAAAATATCTTTAAGAACATTATAGGAAAGCAGTCATTCCAAAGCCTGTTTTTAGTCAAATTGGTCCAAATCTGAACCCTGGACTGTTAACATTTTCATTTTACAAAGCAAATGACTGATTTTCAAGCATACATTAGGATCTTGAAATATGTTATAGCTTTATCAATAAATATCTTTGGAAAAACAGACTGTTACATGCAATTCTATATTGAAATGGTTGATATAAAGAGTTTATACCTATTCAAAGACAGATAAACAATATCTACAATGATTTTTTTGAAACACAGCCATCGAGAAGACCATTCGTTATTCAGGCTTCATTGACAGACATGATATTTAGACAGTTTCATACTGACTATACTAAAGATATGAAAGAACTTATTACTAGTGAGCTGTCAAAACATGCACCAACTGTAAGATTAGTTTAAGCAACAGTGGCATTAGGAATGTGATTAAACGCACCTTCTGTGGAAAGGGTTTTGCATATGCGCCTGCCAGTTTGCTTAGAGAACTATGTTCAAGAGATAGGAAGGGCAGGGAGGTCTGGTCAAACTGCTCATGCAATGATGTATTACAATAACAGTGACCTTGCAGCAAATTGTAAAGGCATGACAGCAGATATGTTTGAATATTGCAGAAATATTAGAACTTGCCTGCGATTTCAAATAGCGAAGTACTTTGGATTTGACAGAGTTCTATTCAATGGTTTGAAAAAAGACTGTAGTAGAAACTGTAGGGATAATGAAACTACTCAATAGATAAAGAACTTGTTTATTTCATACTCTTTATTCAGATCAATTGATTATATGTTATACTTTGGTAAGATGAGCTTTCATGACCAATCACTGTCTTTATATATTGAATCCTACTTTTTAAAAATTATTAATCTCTTCACTTTTTTTATTTTTATTTTAGGTTAGTTTGGTGTCAACTTAAATGTGGATGCTGTTCATTCAAGTTAAGTATCTCCTTGATTTTATCTTTTAATGACAATGAATATGCAATGATTTTGTCGTCCTTGCTTTTGTTTTATTACAATTTCTGTAAATAATCTCATGTCATGGGATTAATTCAAGGTTATGGCAAATCATTCAATTTTGTGAATGACTCTTTCACTAATCTTGCAAAGAACCCAATTTACTAAGACATTGAATTCATATTGTGTACAGACATTGCATTTCTAGAAATCATTGTAAGTGTTTTTTATTACTCTTTTAAAAGTAGACATTTGATTCAACTGGAAATATATGATCTAAAAAGATATAATGTGTGTGAACATGTTTAAGAAACATAGGTAAATGAATAAATATATCTTAGAATTCCCTTTTACTCATCCTCATTTTCTGGCTCTTCAGGTACTGGCACATCATACATGAGTAATTCTACCTTTGACATGATAGTATCTTTGAACATGTCACGGTCAAACTTGAACAAAGTATTTGAAAGTTTGTTTTGCAATTTGATATTATCACCATTCTCCCAAAGTTTGAGCCGCTTTAACCTTTCAATGATTAAATCTATATCCTTTTGTCTACTTTTGATCTTGTGTGAACTTTTAATAGTTTTAGTTTCTGTCATGTTTTCAAAGTTCTTAAAGATTTCTTGTATAACTGGGCCAGCTTTTGTTATATCAGTTATTGCTTTTTCAGTTTTGTTTGCACCAAGTGATCTTATAAGCGTTTTAAGATACTTAACTTCATTTTCCTTTTGAAGGTCAGCTGCTTTATTTTTTCCTGGCTTTCCCACAACATTTACAAAACTGCCTACTCTTACCTTTAATGACATATATGGTGATAATGTATGTTCTGTTTTCATGATATAATCTATGCACTCAACAAGATATTTCGATAAAACAGAATGGCTGTAAAAAAAGGGGATCATACATTTAAGAATGATGTTGGTTCTTCTCATGTCTCCTATTGCACCGCATCTTTCATTTGTATCACAACAAAATACCATTGCAGAAAATGTTTAACATATGTTTTCAAGGAATTTTGTTCTGATGCCTTTATGAAAACAGACATGCTATTTATGTTTACATTGACACCATCTCTTAATTTATTCATTTCAGTTGAGATGACATACCTGACATTGTTGATAACAATTGGTATTGGCACCATATGTCCAACAGGGGCACCCACTTCAACAGTTCTTCCTCCAATGCTTACGGATACTTTTATTTCTTTTTCCTGAAATGGTAAAATATCCGGTTTCTGAATACCACCTTTTTTCCTTATCACACTTTACATTTGTACATCAAAATAGCTCATAATGTAGCAATTGACAAAGAAAAACCTCCGTAAGTATAGAGAAATATCAAAAGATTATTCATTCCAAAATTCATTCACTCATGAAACATGTTATAAGCAATAGATACTTATCATTTATGTTTATCTGGCAATACTTCTTATACATATATTTACTTGATATGTCTCTACCTATATATTACCTCTAGTTCAAATGGGATTAGTAAATCTTACAGGATCTCATCCATAACCGAGTGAAAAACCTTCAATTTATGTTGGTTTGTCCACCTATTGATGCTTTCTTTTATGTCCTTGTGTTTTGGAAAGTCCTCCAAAGTCTCCATTTGGAATTTAGACATGACATATGAGTAAAGGTATCCAATTCCACATGTCCACAAGTCCTCATGTGCCTATATAAAAAAAAGAAGAGATGTACCTTTATTGTTATTATGATACCCGCACTTTACTAGGACACATCTTCTGCTAAAATGTTTAAGATCCAATTTGGCTTATAGGAATAAATTTTATCATGAAGAACAATAATATTTGAATATTCTTACTTTTGTTGTATTAGATTGCTTTCAATAAAGACCATTTTCTTGAAATTGGCTTTAGAGATGCTTGAAGTGTGAATTATGGTAATGAACAAAGTGTCTTATTATTGGAGTGGTTCCCAAAACAACTGCTAATTGACTGTATTAATAAATGTTATCTTTGGATATGTGTGAATAAAAGAAATACAATTTATTTTGAATTTTGTCTTTATAAAAATTTGTTTGTTTGTTTGGTGTTTAATGCTGTATCAACAATTGTTCAGTTATGTTACATATTTCATGGATCCACCAGTACTAGGCTATGGCTCTGAAGTGACTTGCCAAAGTTCACTCACACAAAACATGACGTGTCGATGTTGTTGAACCCAGGACCCCCAACTTTCAAGTCTGCCAACTTAACCACTAGGCCATGGAGGACCTTTCTTGATATTGATAACCTTTAATTTCTTTTTCTTAAACTGTTAAAGTTGCAGATTTATACAAACCTTGTATCTACTTTTGAAATTTCCATTGAAATTATCTCTTTGAATCAAAATCTTCAAACTTGGTAATGTTCCTATTTCTTTTGATAATTCAAAATTCAGGAACTTCTTGCATAGTTTCTGAAACAAATTGGACAATCACTCAGCTCTTATTTTATCTCTCACAGTTGTGTTAACAATATTGTATATGCAATGAAAATATACTTTAAGGGGGGTCATAGCTTGTCCAAAAACATTTTTAAAACAACAAAAGACATCAAGTTACATTCCATTTTGATAAATCATAACATCTAGAATGAAACTAATCATGAAACATTTCAATAATTTGGTTACTTTCGAAGACTTTAGTACAAAAAGGCAGTTATTCACATTTATTGTTACCTAAATGTAATCCTGTACTGTATGAAACATCTCAATTATCATAGGCTGTAGGTGATCAAACCTCTCTGAAGGGGTGTGTGCCCCATCTCTCAATGATTTGGCTCCTTGTAGTCTCACTCTTGTTAGTTGATCCCCTCCAACAGGAACTTTTAATGCTTCAAGATCTCCACCTAATTAAGTTTTGATAAAGAAATTAATCATGATTGATGGTAGATAATTATATGGAATACTATTTTGTCTATATTTGTTAAATGAAATAACGTATCCACTTAAATATGATGTAATTTTTTTGTGATTTAGATTGAACTGATTTTTCTTAGAACACCTGTCCCAAATGATTATTTTTCTTTTGGACATTTGTCCTAAACTGCCGGAAAATCCTCGGACAATACGTTTTATCCTTATAACTTATCTTATTTGGGATAAAATTCAATCATGCAACCCTTCATTTAGATTTAGAACTATTTCCTTGGAACAGCTTTTCAAATGGAAAAGCATTTCTGACATTTACTAATTGATCCTTATTCTCATGAAGAGGTCCTGTGTGTCAGGGTGTAGGCAGTTCCTTGGTGCATTCTATGTTAGAATCTGTACTGAGAAATGAGTTGATGTAGAAAGAACAATATAGAATGAATGTACATGTACTTACCTATGCCAACCTTCGTGTACCATCTGTTGATCCTCATTTCATACTCTTGTAGAATCTTGATACAATCCTGATACTTCATCTCATTATTGAGAGATACTGGTAGTATAAATATGTCAGACTTTTTACACATTTCTTCTTGATGTGGATGATTAATGTGCTTTTCTATTAAACTGCCCATCCATTCAAATCCTATAAATACCACATGTATATAATATTCAAAGATAATGCATAACAAAGCATTTTTGACATGTATATGCATCTTAATGTTGTGATAAACAGCTTCATATCAGACTTGGTCATTAAAACTAAAAATTAATTGATACTTGTTTAACCATAATAAACAACACCCATAGATATTGAATTAATATATGTTTTTTGTTTATCAATTTGTATGAAATGGATATTGTCTTAACACACAAAATCTTAAGTGAGATAAATGAAAATAAAGATTTATACTATTAAAAGTAAAGCAAACCTTTCAGTTTGGAAATTTCCCTTGCTAGTCATGTTTTTAGACTTTCTTTAAATGGCTGTACTCCTCTTTATTTGGTATGAAGTCTTTAACTGTTATGTTAAGACTATCAGGATTAGGATTTTCTTTAAGTAGTCCCATTGGGTTGACTCTGTCCATTGTTAGGCTTGAAGCAAAAAAGTGGTGGTCCCTATTTTTTGAGTCTATTCTAACATCATTTGTATTGACCCTGAAATAAATAGAAAACCATAGGGTATGAAATATGATTTTTGAAGTTCATTAATGAATTGATGATGGTAGGATTAGGGGGAATTTAATTGGTTTGATACTACAAAATTTGTAAAGCACTAATTCTGCTAAAAATAGTCTAGACAACTCAAACCTTTATAGGAAGTGGTGATATATGTGAAATATTAAGTAAATTTGTAAAATTACCGGATGTCTAAATTGTCACCATTAAATTTTCCGTCACACCCAGTTGACAGCGAAGACAGTATCCTTTCTTCGGCCTCTTGACCATACTTTTCAACCAAGGTTCTTTTGGAATGCTCAGTTAAAGTCAAATGAACCTGGTTCAATTTAGTGAGTAACTGAAATAAATGAAAACATAAATTGAGACTTTCTGGGAATTATCAGAAGATTATTTATTTTTCAAATGTCATCACATTATTAAATGTCGTCTGCAAACTCTTTTAATTTGGGACAGTTGAAAATTTGGTGTTTGGGAAAGGGTTAAGTGAAAGATCTGATTTCTTTAACAAATAGATCTTTGTACTCAATTCATCATACCAAAGCTTAAACTCATTATCTAAATTTATTTGCAAGCTCATCATAAAAGAATATAATGAAGTATTTGGTCATGTGTAAAGGTAAAAATAGTTCAAATGAACAAAAAACCTCTTGCTTTGAGATGTTATTTAAAACATTAAATCTGCAACAAATGTGAATTAAACAACATAAGAAATTTTTGATAAATTCAAAACCAAAACAAACATGATAACATGTCAAATGATAGTAAATAAACTTTTTTTGAAACACAATATGTGAACATTAATCAACATTTTAAACAATGATTACCGAATTATCAGCATTAAATGCTATCAACATAGTTGAATAAAGTCTCTGGATGGCTGACACTTTGTTGTTTCGGCTATGGGCCATCATCCCATAAACTGTGGCAATTAGTGCTAATCTTTTTTAATTACCC
Organism: Cerastoderma edule; assembly: GCA_947846245.1. Lineage (NCBI taxonomy): Eukaryota > Metazoa > Mollusca > Bivalvia > Cardiida > Cardiidae > Cerastoderma > Cerastoderma edule. Next base: position 23,747,884 of record OX401419.1, on the reverse strand, counting down.
TTATTACTTTTTTAAATGCAGCCTTTAGAATGTCAAGTAAGACTGGACAATTATTGTGAAGTTCTATAATTGTTTTTTTTAAACAATGACTTGTCGGTCAAAGTTTGGGCATTTTTACAAAAAAGAACACTTTTGCTATTGATAGCCTTATCAAGCTGGCTACTTATCATGTCTAATGCTTTGGCATTGGTCTCGATTTCAATTATTCTGTTAGCTTCGACCTCAACCTCATTTGTTTCATTTCCAAAGAAGATTTTTTGGTAACCATGGTCAAAAAGCCTCTTGCAGGCTTTCACTCCAGATTCTGTTAAGAAATATGAAGGATTTGTTTAAGATAAGATATTTGCCAATTATGAAATACATCTTTAATAAAAAAAGCTTTTTGTTAAATGCTTTTTTCTCCTGAAACGTTTGCTATGAGGCTAGCAAAATTTTTAAATTTGGAAATAAGAGAAAAGAAAACACCCAACAAATAATTTTCTGGAAATATTATTTTTCAATGAATAAGGATAGTTTAAATTGTGTTATACCTTAGTCTAGAGTTTTCGTCAATGAATCTTAAAAAAAAAAAACCTGAAGCAAACATAATAGTCTTAAATGACTCTCTTACCTGTATTTTTTAATTTTTTGAGGCAACAGAATTCTCTATCGTTTCTGCAACTGACTTCTTGGGAGTGTCTCTACCGCACTTTGTCCTGTAATTTATTGAATATGCATTGATCAAAGATCTGCTATTTTATTAAATAATATTTGATATGAGACAGAGACTATACATAGAGGAAATTACCTGAGATGGAGACACAAACAATTCAGAAATAAGTGACATTTAGTCCGTGGACTAAGGATCAAGGAAGACTAAATGAATTTTTTATATCTCTTATCAAGACCCAAAAAGGTAGTTTCAAAAAAGTTGAAGTGATGTATTTTTCTCCTACCACTGATAAGTTTAGAAAATTATGGAAAGTAGTCAAAACAACAACAGTCACATGCTTCAAGAGAATTACCAATATGTTTAATTATGATAGATTTACAAATGTTTTACAAATGTGTCATTGAAGATTATGGCATAATTTGCCAAACTAAAATTGATCTAAAAAAAACAAACAATCGTCAAACTAAAATTAATTAATAAAAATATTCCCTCCACCCATGATTGAACGCAAGCAAGCTTGCCCAGTGGAAGTCAGTTTAGCCTTATGAGCTATTTCGGCTTTTCCCATGGCAGGGTAAAGTAAAAAATAAATATATTTACCTCTTCATACCGTCGTTGATATTCATAATATTCTCGGCTGCAATCAAACATTTTTGTCTATGTTCGCTGACATATCGCAGACAAATATCGCAAAGAAAAAAATTTCCCCTTCCAATGTCTAACGTCACCTGCAGCATTTTCTCAACTTTTCCGATTGCATTCATTTTAAGGCATTTGTTGAAAATTGCCAGATATAACCGAGGTCAATGTGGCCTGCCAACATCACCGAGGGGTTCCGATTGCAATGAAACGTCACCATGCCCAAAGTCTCTGTTGATCAAACGACAATTTAACATCTTTGAGTAGATGTGAGAAAGCATAGTGTGAGTTTTATAACATATAAACCTTTCGCCTTACCATATACATACTTCTCGTAGAATAACATGCACTTAATTTCTTGTATTTTACGATAAACTTAATTGTGTTTTGTTTATGCGTGTTCAGGGCCCATTATTCAATACACATTCCAGATACTTTGTTCGGAATTTCAACCTTTTTTAATACGATGTAACAATTGTTTTGATTGTTTGTTAGATATACGTGTTGAACTACGTAAACTAACTTTCCATTTAGAGGCAAATATCTCGCTAGACTTATTGTGTTTGGTCACATGTACTTGTTAGGCAAGGGCATCACTTTGGCCCCGCTTGCGTGCAAGGGAGACTACTCATTCTAAAATGAGAGTACTGATGGCCTTGTCCATGCATGATTAGTCTTTCTTGTATTGGAAACAATGTGAATTAGCATGCTGAGATTTATAAAGCGTGTCCACCTTTCTAACTCTAAATCATTATAGCAAGTAATTATTGCAGACATTTCTTCTTTGTCATGCCTGAAGTTGGATGTAAATCTGTAGAAATTAAGTTCTTTGACATTGTTCTGTAATCTGTTTATAGATCTAAATATTTTTTAATTAAGATTGTGAGAAATTTCGATTAATGATAAATCAACTGGTTATTTTATCTTTTCTTTCTGTCTAAACTATCTATAGGATATTTGTTTATTCCTATTAATTCACTGTTAGTTGGTTTTAAGTTCAAAACAGTAGTGTATGTAGTACATTGTATCCTTCTTTGTCATTTCAGCTTTTTACCACACACATACATATCCAAATGCAAGTTCCACAATAAAGAATCTAAAACTTAACTTTTGGTTGGTTAAGCTTTTTTGCTACCAGGCAAAACATTTAAAATTTGTTCAAATTTGTTCAAATTCAATCAGTCTATTTACATCATAAACATTGTTCAACCACAAAAGGTGATAGACAAATATCTGTGAAAAAAAGGTCATTGAAAAAGAGACATTATCTTTCCAATGGCAATAAGTCAATAAAAAATACTCACATCACTAAAAGTGGATAACCATGATGATTTTTCTACAATCAATGGTACAATCCTTCATCTCTTGTTTCTATCCCATACCAAAGTCGTTATATCAGGACTTCATGTGCACATTTGTGACCATCCACCACCATTACGATTGAATGGGTTTCTGAAATATAAAGGTAAATCATCAAGCTCAATCTATGTTATATTGTTTAATATGCAGAGAAGAGATAAAGGCAGATGTTTCGCTCCTTTCAACACTTGGATTTTCAGACCACAAGCTAGTAAACCTGTATAAAAAGAAAGAAATCTAAACTGCTTGCTAGAAATACACAAGGACAAGAAAAATCCACCTTGTTTTAAAAAAATATATATTCACAATCCTTGTCACTAAACCAAAGAACGTTTTTGATTTCTTTACTTATAAGTTGTTGAATCCTCATGTTTTTGTTAAAGTTCCTGGACATCATACAATAATAATATATATATATACTGAACAAAATGAGTTTAGTCAGTCCAGAAACAACAGGCTATAACTCAAATACAGAATGCAAGTTTATATCCAATATTCATTTAATTGAAAGACAATTCATTTTAAACTTCAAACTCAAAAAATCCGACTTGTCCGTTTTTCAATAACGCCATCTGTTTTTCAATATCGCCGTCCGTTTTAAATATCGCAGCATGATCCATTTCATTACATGAGGGCTCAAAGTCCAAATTCAGACACTTTCAAAGTTCTTGTTAGTAATGTGTATGTCCTTCATTCTTTTTCATTACTGCAAGGCATCGCCTTCTCAGATCCCTTCTCATGCTGTTAATGAGTGGCCTGATTACTCTTAGGGGTATCCGATGCCACTCCTGACGTAGTGCGCCTTCCAGTTCTCTGACCTTACTGACTTCATGACGTTGTTGGACACATCTGCCTAGGTCGCACCAAAGATGTTCGATGGGGACAAAGCCGGTGAATGAGCTGGCCAGTCGAGGACTTAAATCTGGAATCGTCTCAGATTATCCATTGTGTGACTTGCAACGTGGGGAAGGGCATTATCTTGCTGTAACGTGTCAGCATGCTTGCCACTGATATAGGGGTGCACTACTGGGCGGATGATTTCATCACAATAGCGAACTGCATTCAACATACCGGCTACGGTAACCAGTTCACTTTGTCCTTGGTGTGATATTCAACCCCAAATTATCACGCTGTCGCATCCATAACGCTCACCACTTTGTCTCCCAACACAAATCTGACCACTAGAAGAATCAACATTAAACCACAACTCATCCGTAAACAAAATGTGATTCCACTTTAGCCTGGTCCAAGGAAGATGCACTGTGGCCCATTGAACTCTCAATTGACGATGACATCGCATCAGAGGAATACCAACATGTGGACAACGTCCCCTTAGCCATGCAGCACGCAGACATTTCTGAACAGATTGATAACAGACACGAGTACCCTTTCTTGATGCAAACAATCCAAGAGCTTTTGTCGTGTATAAAAACAGTTACATCTCGATATGTTTGGTTAAATCTTGCCTTAAAAGTATGACTTAACTTTTTTCGTTCACAATTTTTGCAATATGAAAGAATACTCACCACAGATGCGGTGGCTTAGTCCAGAATCAAAATTACATGCAAAACAAAAACACAAGATACATAGCAGACTTATTCACAGTCTAGACATATTTTCAGATTAATGGATAGTATCAGTAGTGGAATGGAATCATCAGAATAGGTGAGTGGACGCGTCTACACACGATTCATTTGCGAACAGATTTCACTTTCGATTTGGATAATGTATCCTAATTCTTTAAGAAACGAGAACATCTTTGTCTCTTCTTTTTCTTAATTATGACGCCCATATACTCTGTTTTTTTTTTTTTAAAGTTCTACATTGCCAACCGCGTTATTCCTGCTAGTTTGATGTAAACACCTCAGTACAACTGCATGTACTTCGTCTATGTTTGTTTTCAGTGTGTATTCTAAGTGTCACATGACCGGTAAATAATAGCTTGACGTTATTTTTAGATTCTGTCGTCTTCATTCGTACATAAATACATACAGCCTCTTCTGGGAAAAAGGCTTACGCCTGTAACTCCCGATAAAGTCTTCTTGGAATAACACTGGGAAGCAAATGCATGGGGCGGGTCTTGTATTGCCTGTCATTCCAGTGTAGATCTAGTTTGTTCTTAAAGTCATTCATGGACCTTGCATTGATCACAGAGTCTGGTAGTGAGTTCCAGGAGTTCACTACTCTCAGTCCAAAAGAAAAGTTCCTGATATTGAGTCTGCCATACTGTTTATTGTGGTTTAAGTTATTGCCTCTTGTTCTTGACAACTAATGGAGTAGTAATAGTTTCTCCTGGTCAACATTGTCTTTTCCAGTGAGGATCTTGATTACTTGTATCATGTCGCCTCTGTCTCGTCGGTAGTATAACTGAAGGCAGCTGCATGGATCTATGTCTATAATTATAATTATGGAAAGTCTCTCAATTCTGTGCAGAGTTGTGTTGCTCTATGTTGAACCCTTTCTTGTTTGTCCATGTCGCCCACAAACTGATGTATCCTTGGCGCATTCCCATACTCAAGGATTGGTCGTACCATAGTCACATAAAGTTTCTTGATAATCAGCTTGTCTCTTGTAGTGAAAGAACATTTAATAAACCCTAGTGTTTGATTTGCTTTGGTCACTGCTTGGGTAATGTTTTGTCGGAAGGTCAGCTTGTTGTCGACATACACTCCAAGATCTTTTTCTATGGCAATCTCTTGAAGGTCTTGGTACTTCCCATCATTATCTCTCATCTGGTAAATATGTTTCGGGTTATTGTGGCCCATGCATGTACATAACACTGCATTTGTCTGTATTAAATTTCATTTGCCATTTTTCAGACCAGTTGGAAAGGCTGTCAATATCTGTCTGCAGCTTTTGTCTGTTCTGATCAGTCAAGACTTTGCCATGGATACATCTTGGTATCGTCTGCAAATATCATACCGACACTTTCCACAACTTCTGGTCATTAATAAATATCACAAACAATGCTGGCCCGAGCACACTACCCTGAGGGATACCGCTGGTCACCAGCATGTGTCCATTTAAGTTTACCTGTTGGGTTCTACCATGTAGGAAGCTTGATATCCATGTTCCTGTTCTGCCGGTTCTTCCCATCACATTTGTATAAAACAAAAAATGCCCAAATTCATCTAACATAATATTGGTTTCTCTGCTAAAATTTTAAATAAATGTATAGATCTATCTCTTTATGTTTATAAGTTCCAAAAAATAACCCTATGATGTCGAGAAACTTTATCAATGTGAAGTGAGCCTTTACTCCTCATGTTTTTGTTAATCAATGTGAAGTTAGCCTTTATGGGTTTACAGTTAGAACATCCCGATGTCAGAACGTTCCGTTGTTAGAACGTCCCAGTATTTGTCAAAACGTCCCAGTATATTTGTCAAAACGTCCCATTCATTAAAAATATTTGTCAAAACGTCCCACAATTATTTTGTTATGCCAAGCCAACAAATTAATCGATATATAAACTCAATTTCTTTGTTCAAATAATGTATCTATATTTTGAAGCGGCTTGAGGTAGCGGTATAACACCTAGCCACATCGTAAAGGGAATCAAATGTGCAAGTAGTAAGTTTTATATTTGGGAGAAATGCATGCTTTAATAGACATTTCATGGAGGATGTAGTCTGTATTTTTAACGCATGAATTAAATGGTTGCATTAAAACGACAAAACAATTTGAAGCCCTTCATTGAGATTGAGTAGGGGTTTCGATAGTGTAAAGTCGCTTTAAAATACACGACTTCTACGTGCACAGCGAGTTCCCATAATTACTCCTGCATAGAATGAGCATGTGCATTTCGGATAGTCCTTTTTGTTTCTGCTATATGTTTTATTTTCCGATATATTTCACTTTTCCATATTCTAGCATATAGGTACATTGTATTATTGACATAATGAGAAGCCAAATTATGATGTGTATTTCTAAAATATAACCAAAACGTTGACGTTCGCTAATTGGACGCACATGCTTACTATAATCCGCGATATAATGTATTTTTTAAGAATTAAGAATACTATATTACATTACTTCTTTGGGAAATGACATGTTAATAAGTCATATATCATACCCAGTATATTTGTCCTCTTACATACAACCCTACTTTTAAAACAAAAGATTTGTCTTTTTTACCAAGATCGTCATCAATGTACATTTTACAGGAATCAGCGTTGATGTCTACAGAAATGCGGTTTGTACTGGGTCAGACATCGAATTTGTATGCGCCTTATGCCGTTCTATTATTCCAAATCCAGAAGACGACGTTGAACCTGTTCTTCAAGAACTTTCCATGTGGATTGAGACTTCATTCGCGGAGCCTGAAATGATCCACGAGAGGTCTATCCTGGACGCCCTACGCACCCATGAGATCGTTCCTGACGCCCCATTGACGTTTGAGTTGGTCAAAGGAGGTACACAAAAAGGAAAAGACCTCTTGTTCGATTCCAGCAGACATTCATATAATGTGAAGGTATAATATATACAGAAAATCTTTTACTAAGCTATGCTGTAATCATAATATGCACATTTTAAATGGTAGAGTCCTCAATGACATTTAAGGACATTTTACATGTTTAACAACCAATGGTGCTAGCATTCCTAATGTTTCAAATCGTAGATGTATGTACAATAAAATACTTGTACCTTGTAACTTGCAGGAGACGAAGCCATCATTTGTGCGATGAACTTGTTCAGTGAGAAACAAGACCATGAAGTGTACTGCTGGTGTGACGGAGAGGGGAGGTCATTACTCACGAAACAAAGTGGAACATGCGCATGCTCCTGACAGGTTTACTTGGTCGGGGAGATGTGCCTGCGCCGCATGCAGAGGAAGACGCACAGGGAGGCACAGGCCAAGCTGTTTGCGGCATGGGACAGGTAACCAAATCATATTCCTGTTTAATCATTACTGATTTTGTTGTGAAGCGATGTGGAACTGAAAATCACAAATAACAATTAAATTATTAGATACTTTATTGATGCATAATGTCATAGGCCATATGTGATTATTGTTAAAAGTAATAATTGGGCATAACTTTTCCCTTGTGTATTTGCAGCTACAGAGAAGGTTCACTTTCAACTACAGCCCTACTGAAGACTGTTTCATCTTTATATAAACATAAAACACCTGTAACGGTGGGCAGGAAGACATGGATTAATGGCAATCAAATATTATGTATATTTGTGTAAATTGTGTAAATAAAACAGTATTGAATGTAAACTGTTGAACAATAAAATAAATATTACATTTATATTGAATATATGCGCCTGTTGTTTATTTTTTCCCTCAAAATTATATGAGAAATTACGAATAGAGATATAAATGGAGTAGAGTGATTAAGATCTTACAAACGTTATTAATTGTATAACCAGAGACATAGATAACAGAGATTGGCAACTCCTTCTTTACCTATAGCCGGTTTCTGCGATATCTCGCATGGCGCGTTATTTAGCGAGACCTTTCAAGATCTGTCTATCGACGCTATTTCCAACTAAACGCGATTATCAAAGAAATAAACATCGCAAACTGCGACAAACTCAAAACGTCTGAATGAGTTTGAATTGATCCCGTATTAAATGCTGACTAAGTTTTATAATTTCCCGTATTTTCAAAGTGATATTCCTATATAAGAAGAAGAAAATCCATTCAATTAATGGACAAAAGAGAATGGATAGATCTTCTTAATCAGAAACACCACGATATTTCCTTTTTCGTCATACTTCTTCTTAATTCCGATCGCTTGCAAATATGTCAAGTGAAATGTGTCATTTGAAGAACGAAGGGTGATAGAGTCAATCACGGTAGTGGACAATACAGGCTATGATTGTAAATTGCCACCCCATAAAATATGTAGTTTGATGTCATAAAACCTTTTGATGCTAGGGCGATTACACAAGAAGTGTGTGGCGCTAACCCTGTGTCCACTCTCTGACACCTCATTCAAATTCAATGACCTAAAGATCCCGAAAACAAAATAGGGAGGATTTGTTCTGCTTAAAGCGTCTGTCTGGTTTTAAAAGTAGTGTGCTTTGACTTAATTTCTCGTTGAGAAATGATAATAAAAACGAAGGTGCAAGACACACTATTTGCTTTACCTTAACATTCAAAAAGCTCACATTTCTTTTTTCTAAAATCATTTCGATCAGCAGCATGATAAGACCAGACCCTTACGTGTTTAAGAATAAGTATGTACTTATTGATTTGCAATCAATATTAGAGGAATCTGCGGTAAAAGGTGTATTGAAAAACTTTGCACGTCAGTTTTTTCTTACGTGTCCTTTCGTTTACTAAAACCACTTTTACAAAAATTCTCATCACATGCATTTTAACATCATAAACTACTTTTAATTTTCTTAAATTGAAACATTTGGCTTGAAATAATATCATGATGAAAAATGTGTTTTGTTTTGACAAAATGAGCACTGTAAACAGTTTTTCAACACAGAATAAATGAAATGAAGTGAGAAAGCAATCTTGTAATATTGACGAAAACTATCATGTCTTAGTGGAAAGTTCATGCCTTGGTTATTAACTGCAACTAAATAGAGTCACTTGATTTATTACAAAATATTATTCAAACCTTTGCTTGAAAGACATTGTCCCTATAAGTACAATTCTGAATTGCATGATAATCAAGCCTGTCATTGAAAAAGAAGGCCTACTGGAATTTTTTTTGTTTTTTACATAAAATCAATTTGATAAAATGAAAATAAAACAAAATGTCCAGAAGTTGTTTCAGATAACTAATTAGATAACGAAAACATAGCTATTTTACTGTAATAAAGAAGTATCAATTTCGCTTGACATCTCCCCTGACAACGGATAAACAGATACGCTCTTTCCTTATCTCGCAGAACCTCGCGGCACGCGAGAGTTTGGCGATAATTCCGGAGTTGCCAATCTCTGTTATCTATGTCTCTGGTATAACTAATCAACTTTAATTGAACCTTTAAACTAACTGATTCCATAATGTGCCGTTACACAAACACGCAGTCAGTGACGCGTGCGAGACGCGATTGGTTCCGAAACCTTTCATTAGTAATTGATTTAATCATCGACATGTGTACCGTGTTACACACCAGTTATACAGTTATGAAATGACATTTCATGCATAAAGATTGATTCACACTACATAGGAATAACCTGTGTAAATAAGCATCATCAGTGAAACTGGTAATAAGAGAATATCTTCAATTAAATGAAAATAATATTGAAATATTATTATTGCCTTTTCCAAATTCCTATATTGATACATAGGCCTAATAAACACAGATAAGCAACTCCCCATAGGTAAAGACCGAACTCCCTTATCATCTCGTGGAGGATGAGATTTCGGGAGACTATGCGAGACTTCCTAATCTCGTCGGCACTGAAGTGTGTCTGCCAGCTAGACGATGTAAACAAAGGTTGAATAAAGTGTGAAAACTAACGTTTATTTTATTAATTTTTTGATAGTTTTAACATTCCTTTATTAGTGTGTTGATTTTATTAATAATTGCATATGAGACAATTGATTTCCATATACCACTGGTGAAACACGTGTTTTAAAATGTGTATCATCAATATAGAACCGAAAGTGCCATATGTCTGGAATTGGATGGCATGGTAGAGCATTTGCATAACTCCTCGGAAACAAAAACAAAATATGGGTTGATTTAGACAAACTTTGATTCATTACACATAGTTTTATCGACCAATTGAAGATCAAGGACTTTTATACATTTTTGTGATGTTGAGAGGCATTTAAATTCTCTTATCTGGTCTTGGGTTTTTGAAAGCGTATGGTTGCATGTTTTAGTAGTAGAGCAATAGTTTTTGTCTAACTCCTCGAAAACGAAAACAAAATATGGGTTGATTTAGACAAACTTTGATTCATTACACATATTTTTATCGACCAATTGAAGATCAAGGACTTTTATACATTTTTGTGCTGTTGAGAGGCATTTAAATTCTCTTATCTGGTCTTGTGTTTTTTTTAAATCATATGGTTGCATGTTTTAGTAGTAGAGCAATAGTTTTTGTCTAACTCCTCGGAAACAAAAACAAAATATGGGTTGATTTAGACAAACTTTGATTCATTACACATATTTTTATCGAACAAGGGAAGATCAACTTTTTTTCATATATTCATATATTTATTTTTTTATATCTAGATTTTATTAGAATGGATAAAACCTTTAGCTAGTTGTTGTTTGATATTATAATTCTAACATTGTTGATGATGATGATGAAAATGATGATGCAGATGGTGATGATGATGGTATTGAGTACATTTTTCAAAGAAAATAGAATGTTCCCCATTACGAATTATTAATTCATAGAATAAATACTCAATTAAGTGGGACGTTGTAGAGGGACGTTTTGACAATTTTTCCTACCCTACTGGGGACAGGTATAAAACATGGCGCCTACCCCGTTATAGCGCGATTACGGAAGAAAAACACGGCGCCCCCTGTTAACTTTTTTATTTGTGGATATATCTCAACAAACTTGGTACCAAATGAAAGAAGACACTCTGAACTTTCTGGTGGTGTTTGAAAATCTAAAATATGTTCACCAAGTACCGAGAAAATGCATGTCAAATATGGGCAATATTTTTTACAAAAATGTCGCTTAAAAATTGAGATTGAAAAACACGGCGCCCCCTATTATATTTTTTGTTCTAAATAATATTTAGAAAATGCATAAAATTACCTTTCAAATGATATTAAATATTTGAAATTTGGACGAAAGATGGCTGAGAAATGGCTGTTCAAACATGAGTATTACTCATTAAAGAAATATGACAAATAACGAAAAAGAAAATACGGGAGTGATGTTTTCAGAGGTTAATCCGTGAGCGGCATTTTGGTAAAACACTAACAATATTCGCCATCAATTCTTTCCGGTACTTCGTCCATATAGTTAAGTTCTTTGCATACCATAAATGAGTTTAATGTGTGTTCTTTCATCTGATACCAAGTTTGTTGTGTAAATTCTACAAATTAAACAAATAATTAAGTTAATACGAGAGCCTTGTTTTTCTTGTGTAATTCTAAACGGTTTCCAAGCAAAATCTTTTGCGACGGGACTTACGGGAAAAACGCCCATCTTTAACAGGCCATATCTCGGTCATCAATCAACCAATTTTAACAAAACTAACATCATATGAAAGGAAAAAATGTCTTCTAAAATAACATACCACATAATGTACAGTCATTGAACAAATAAAAAAGTTAGTAGGGGGCGCCGTGTTTTCCGAACTTGAATCTGTAGTGAGTCGAAATGGCTGGAGTAATACTCATGTTTGAACAGCCATTTCTCAGCCATCTTTCGTCCAAATTTCAAATATTTAATATCATTTGAAAGGTAATTTTATGCATTTTCAAAATATATCAAAGTTAGAAAAATATTATTTAGAACAAAAAATATAATAGGGGGCGCCGTGTTTTTCAATCTCAATTTTTAAGCGACATTTTTGTAAAAAATATTGCCCATATTCGACATGCATTTTCTCGGTACTTGGTGAACATATTTTAGATTTTCAAACACCACCAGAAAGTTCAGAGTGTCTTCTTTCATTTGGTACCAAGTTTGTTGAGATATATCCACAAATAAAAAAGTTAACAGGGGCGCCGTGTTTTTCTTCCGTAATCGCGCTATAACGGGGTAGGCGCCATGTTTTATACCTGTCCATCTAGCGGCTTGCAAAAAGCGAGCCCCAAACTAACGCTCAGATCAATTAAGAAGTCTCTTAAGTCGTATCACAATATAAAGATAGATAAGATAGGACAGTTAAAATAGAATAAAGACATTTATTTACACACAAAGCAGTTTACATTTGAAGCGTTTTGAACAACAGCTTATTGAGTAGATTTGAGGCGACGCTCCATACGACTCAAAACCCGCCCCCTCGATCAAAACAAAGTGAATTACAGCTAGAAAATACATTCTCCAAGACAAATCAAACCTCCACGTAGTTTAACAAATGAGTCGTCAGTCAGAATGAAACGTTCTCAAGAAAATCCAATGAATCGAGAATATTGGTGACCTCAACAACAAATAGCACCATTCCTCTTCATTTCCAATCTGAACACATCGGGTTTATCCAATAGAAAACACCTCTGAAATAATAGGGATGACGCCATATTGTTTCCCGCGAGAATGACGTCACTTTCTTTCGTTTCTAAAAATAGATCTTGAATGTAAAATAAAAAAAGTCGTTAACTTTGATTGAGGAAACAAGTATACATGTCACAACAACAAGTTCGCCATTTGGTATGAGTTACTGATCAAAAGTGATTAAAAAGGATGTCCAACACTTCCATACACATTGAACTACTTAACGTGCACGCTTAGAAAATGTGTTAATTGGCGGATGCCGATTTACCCGAAAAATTGTAACCCTACACTTATATCCGAGGTGTATTTCACAGCTCACGGAAATACCCGAGTAGTTCCGATTGCTTCATTTCGAGTTTAAGTCTTCCTTCAGTCAGTTCAGACCTTGATTAAGTGGACATGGATCATACTGTTAGGCCTCAATAGACTTATTTGAAAGGACTATCTCACATGTTGTGATTTTAACAATTTAAAATAAGAAGTTTTCTTTCAATAAAATGAAAATACAAATTTCTACAGTGACAGAAGACTAGATTATTGACAGCTTTCCAATACCATTCTTAACTGTTTAGAAAAGTTTATAAATGACATTAAATTTTACAGTGTATATTGTTGATAATACAAACCGTTTAACGGCTTTCCCATACAACAAATTTTTTACTGTTTCAAATTGAAAGAGTTTGCAGACGACATTTCAAAATGTTATGAAATTGAAAAATATTCTTCAGAAAGAGCAGAAAACCTTGTGGGAAAAGGAAAATTGCTTGTTACGAGCAATTTATCCTTTGCCCACAATGTTTTCTAAAGTCGTCCGCAACAAAGTGGTCAAATGTCATTATTGTTTGGGAAAGGATTAACCCTTTACCAAACGCTAAATTTTCGACTGTCCCAAATTGAAAGAGTTTGCAGGTGACATTTCAAAATGTGATGATATTGAAAATAATCTTCTGATAAGGCAGAAAACATTGCTTGAAAAGTAGAAATTGCTCGATAAGAACAATTTCCACTTTTCCCACAATGCTTCCAGAGTAGTCTGCAACAAAATAGTTAAATGCCTTTTAAGTTTAGATTGTTGTTTAGAGAAACACCAGTTTAAATGGGTTGTAATATCTGCAAAATTAATGATTTTTTGATTTTTATCTTTTCTAAATAATTATGATTGGGTTAGAAAGCTGTCAATAATCTAGTCTTATATTACTTTAGAAAATATGTTGTCATTTCAATTGTAAAGACAATTTTTTCTTAAAAGTTAAAGACCCCAATCAGTGAGATTGTCCTTTTCATATCAAATTATTATTGTTTATTTCACCGAATACACAACTCTCTGAGTTAGTTGCTTTAAAACCATTTTCTAACATCTGCTTTTGCTTTCAAATTAATCATGTCAATAATTTTACATGGAGGAATGGGTGAAGCAGATGTCAAAATAAAAGGCGTACTCAGCCATTATTGATTCTTTAAATCCTATGTTGTGGGTACTCATTTGAGACATAAGAATGAACAAATGAATTATTACTAACCAGATCTAACTCATCGAACAGATCCAAGCGTTATTAGAACGTTATTAGAAAGTTCCTATCTTATCTCTTCACCTACACCATATTCTTCAATCATACTTTGATAATGCACATGATGGACACTGTTTCTATTTGTTTGGTGATCCTCAAGTGGCACTGTAATTGGTTGAGTAATTTTGCTTTAGTTACTTTTCCATTTTATACAGCAAATAATATTTATGGTTGAAAGGCTGTCAACTTTTATGAACACTGTACTGACATAATCTTTCTTGAAATATAATGATTGCAAACCATTATGAATCAAATAGACAATGTTTCTAACAAACAACAGATCAGATAATTTGTTAATACAATATTTCATCATAATGTCATTAAACAGTAATATTCTCATGATGAACTTGTCTTTTAAAGAGTTTGATTGTATGCTGTAATGATATATACATTTATATATTTGCCTTAAAAGATTAAGATTATTCATAGAGAACATTTGAATTATAAAAGAAAACTCTTACAATCTGTCATTTGAGTTCCTATTAACAAGCAGTACAAACTGTTTTGAAAACTAAGAATCAATTATAATCATATCTGGGGATGCTCCCTGCATTCATCATTTAGTCACTTATTAGGACAGTGTAGGAGCAGCCCTTTCGTCATAGAGCCCTACTTATCCAAAGCATTAATGAATAAAATAATGATGAAATTAATACGTATAGAAATGTATGAACTCAATGTCAGTAATATCAAACATAAAAATATGATAATCATTACACTAGTCGGAAAATGGATAATGGGTTAAAGGCTGTTTAGGGGATGCCCTATCGTTTGAAAGCTCATCATCCCGAATGCATCATTGTAATTAGTAATAAGTCTACCACAAAGTAGTTGATGTACTCATAGCTGTAAACAACTAAAATAATCTAAAGGAGGGAAAACATAACCAAAATCTGGCTCAAAAACTATATGAACTATATGATAAAGGGATTTGATATAACTTGACAATCTGTCAATCATTTTAGTTTTATTCCTATGGCGCTTTGCTCACTATTGTTGGATCCATTGACCCGTTTTAAAATAACTGGGTCCTCATTTAAAACAACCATAACCAGGTCCTCACTCCCCCTCATCGTCCCCCCTCCTCCCATGCGAAGATTGACAGCTGTGGCAGTTTTAAAAGGGGAGAACCAAGAGTGTAAAGCTTTCTTATTTCTTCATAATCATTAATGGTTTGTCTAATCTTTTGCACAAAGTATGAGCATACATACATCCTAAAGTTACTAGTAAATCATGAATCATATACTAAAAAACAAGCATAGTTAGAAAAAGGTACTTGCAGTTTATTCATCATGGTTCTTTCCTCTCATCTGTATCTCATGCATTTCCTGTGGCCCCATAAACCATGAACACATCATCCAAAGATCCATATTGTTTCAATCTCTGGCAGCCATTACATAGTGTTTTCTCTGCAACCCTTTTTTAACCCATTCATCTCTCATTTCATAGCATGTGAAGCTTATTTGGGGGTTATTTGGAAGTACAGTACTTTTTTAAAAGCGACAACTCATTGATATCATACATTCGTGGAAGTTTTCTGAACATCATTTTGAAGAGATCTGCGTCCATTCAGATGATAAGAATGTGCCATCTAAGAAGCTTTTGCCTTTTCAAAAGACAAAGATATCACGTATTTTGAAGTTAGTAATTGCAGGAAGCAAAATCTTTAAAAATCACAGTTGTGAAGTGAAGACATCGTTCCCAATTCCTGCCTCGTGTTTGTTTACATCACTAGTATCCAAGCTGTCCGATAACCAAGACTTATTATAGATCGAGCGGGAGACCAAAGATGTAAACATTCCGCGGATTGATTTTTAATAGCGTAAAAAGGCTTTACAATAGTTCTAGCAAGAATCGGTGAAATACATATTCAATGTCTAATGTATGGATAAAGTAAAAGTATTTTTGCCTTATTCATATATTTTCTACTTAATTGTATGCATATAACAGTTTGGATCGCAATATTACAGAGTTTGCCACGATTCGTGGCAAAGATGGCGTGAGCCCATTGCAGAGGTAGTATCCGGGGGACGATAACTCTGCATGGGAGATTGTTTCAAGGGGTGATTGACAATTGTATCTACTCGGCAATCCCCGTAACAAGTCGGTAGATATACCTCGTAGGCAGTACATGAATACACCAGAAATCCTGGGGTAATTCGCCTTATTTCCGGCGGATAACGCAAAATGCACACAGGCACTAAATATGTATTTGAATACACACAAATTGGTTATTTATCACAATTGAATGGTTTTTTTTACCCTTTTCATTAAAGATGATCATATCAACACATCTTTGTTTCATATTTTGTCAATCGGCTCTTTTCGGCAATCCCCGGCTTGTTACGGGGATTGCCGAGTAGATACGATTGGCCCTTCGTTGCTGACCTACTTTCAAAAATGGCTCCCCATTACCTCCGAGGTTATTTTAAGAAATGGCCGAGGTGTTCCGAATGGGGTGATTGATTATACCGTTTATTCTACAGACCATGAAGGATTAAATAAACTAAAGCCCTTTCTTTATGTAACAAGACCGTTTAACTAAAGACACGTATATATGTGAATCTAGTTATGCAAATGGTAAATCAAATATCTAACCTAACTAAGCTGAAAAGATCAGGGAAAGAAATAAAATGGACAAATAAAACACACACACAAACATACACACACACCTTACTAGGCCAGGATGACTTCCATTTACTTCACTTCATCTAAGACATAACTATGTCTCTGACTTCATAGCATGAGCTCTCTACAGAAATATGCGAATTGGCCACGGCCAAAATGAGTAATAATAGAAAAGAGTAAAATTCAAGTTCATATTTCAAGGCAATGGTACAAAAGATAATCCTTAGAGAGCATCATAATGTAAAAAGATGCAATTTGTTTAGTTCGAAACTAATAGGTCACAACCTTTGGCCTCCATTCCCAATGTTTAAGAGAAATTTAGGACCTAAGAACTTTGGTCAATTTTCCTAACCTAAAATGACAAAGTCCAGTTTTTCCTTAAAACACACTAATTTCAATCTCTCTGGTCATTGTATAGCATCATCATGACTAGAACAACTTGTCGGTTGAATATGGAGCAAAATTTTAGACCTCGGAAAATGGGTCAATTTCCCAGGTCCGGACATGCGAGAAATGGGCCAAAATGACTAAGTCCAGTTTTTCCTTAAAACACACTAACTTCAATCTCTCTGGTCATTGTATAGCATCATCATGACTAGAACAACTTGTCGGTTGAATATGGAGCAAAATTTTAGACCTCGGAAAATGGGCCAATTTCCCAGGTCCGGACCTGTGAGAAATGGGCCAAAATGACAAAGTCCAGTTTTTCCTTAAAACACACTACTTTCAATCTCTCTGGTGATTGTATAGCATCATCATGACTAGAACAACTTGTCGGTTGAATATGGAGCAAAATTTTAGACCTCGAAAAATGGGTCAATTTCCCAGGTCCGGACCTGTGAGAAATGGGCCAAAATGACAAAGTCCAGTTTTTCCTTAAAACACACTAATTTCAATCTCTCTGATCATTGTATAGCATCATCATGACTAGAACAACTTGTCGGTTGAATATGGAGCGAAATTTTAGACCTCGGAAAATGGGTCAATTTCCCAGGTCCGGACATGCCAGAAATGGGCCAAAATGACAAAGTCCAGTTTTTCCTTAAAACACACTAATTCCAATCTCTCTGGTCATTGTATAGCATCATCATGACTAGAACAACTTGTCGGTTGAATATGGAGCAAAATTTAGACCTCGGAAAATGGGTCAATTTCCCAGGTCCGACCTGGGAAGAAATGGGCCAAAATGACAAAAGTCCAGTTTTTCCTTAAAACACACTAATTTCAATCTCTCTGGTCATTGTATAGCATCATCATGACTAGAACAACTTGTCGGTTGAATATGGAGTAAAAGTTTTTAGACCTCGGAAAATGGGTCAATTTCCCAGGTCCGGACCTGTGAGAAATGGGCCAAAATGACAAAGTCCAGTTTTTCCTTAAAACACACTAATTTCAATCTCTCTGGTCATTGTATAGCATCATCATGACTAGAACAACTTGTCGGTTGAATATGGAGCAAAATTTTAGACCTCGGAAAATGGGTCAATTTCCCAGGTCCGGACTGGGAGAAATGGGCCAAAATGACAAAAGTCCAGTTTTTCCTTAAAACACACTAATTTCAATCTCTCTGGTCATTGTATAGCATCATCATGACTAGAACAACTTGTCGGTTGAATATGGAGCAAAATTTTAGACCCGGAAAATGGGTCAATTTCCCAGGTCCGGACCTGTGAGAAATGGGCCAAAATGACAAAGTCCAGTTTTTCCTTAAAACACACTAATTTCAATCTCTCTGGTCATTGTATAGCATCATCATGACTAGAACAACTTGTCGGTTGAATATGGAGCAAAATTTTAGACCTCGGAAAATGGGTCAATTTCCCAGGTCCGGACCTGCGAGAAATGGGCCAAAATGACAAAGTCCAGTTTTTCCTTAAAACACACTAATTTCAATCTCTCTGGTCATTGTATAGCATCATCATGACTAGAACAACTTGTCGGTTGAATATGGAGCAAAATTTTAGACCTCGGAAAATGGGTCAATTTCCCAGGTCCGGACCTGCGAGAAATGGGCCAAAATGACAAAGTCCAGTTTTTCCTTAAAACACACTATTTCAATCTCTCTGGTCATTGTATAGCATCATCATGACTAGAACAACTTGTCGGGTTGAATATGGAGCGAAATTTTGACCTTGTAGAATTCGAAAATGGGTCAATTTCCCAGGTCGGACCTGTGAGAAATGGGCCAAAATGACTAAGTCCAGTTTTTCCTTAAAACACACTAATTTCAATCTCTCTGGTCATTGTATAGCATCATCATGACTAGAACAACTTGTCGGTTAAATATGGAGCAAGATTTTAGACCTCTGAAAATGGGTCAATTTCCCAGGTCCGGACCTTGGAGAAATGGGCCAAAATGACAAAGTCCAGTTTTTCCTTAAAACACACTAATTTCAATCTCTCTGGTCATTGTATAGCATCATCATGACTAGAACAACTTGTCGGTTGAATATGGAGCAAAATTTAGCACCTCAGAAAATGGATCAATTTCCCAGGTCCGGACAAGGGAAAAAATGAGCCAAAATGACAAAAGTCCAGTTTTTCCTTAAAACACACTAATTTCAATCCCTTTGGTCATTGTATAGCATCATCATGACTAGAACAACTTGTCGGTTGAATATGGAGCAAAATTTTAGACCTCGGAAAATGGGTCAATTTCCCAGGTCCGGACCTGCGAGAAATGGGCCAAAATGACAAAGTCCAGTTTTTCCTTAAAACACACTAATTTCAATCTCTCTGGTCATTGTATAGAATCATCATGACTAGAACACTTTGTCGGTTGAATATGGAGCAAAATTTTAGACCTCGGAAAATGGGTCAATTTCCCAGGTCCGGACCTGCGAGAAATGGGCCAAAATGACAAGGTCCAGTTTTTCCTTAAAACACACTAATTTCAATCTCTCTGGTCATTGTATAGCATCATCATGACTAGAACAACTTGTCGGTTGAATATGGAGTGAAATTTTTTACCTCCGAAAATGGGTCAATTTCCCAGGTCCGGACCTGCGAGATATGGGCCAAAATGACTAAGTCCAGTTTTTCCTTAAAACACACTAATTTCAATCTCTCTGGTCATTGTATAGCATCATCATGACTAGAACAACTTGTCAGTTGAATATGGAGCAAATTTTAGACCTCGGAAAATGGGTCAATTTCCCAGGTCCGACCTGTGAGAAATGGGCCAAAATGACAAAGTCCAGTTTTTCCTTAAAACACACTAATTTCAATCTCTCTGGTCATTGTATAGCATCATCTTGACTAGAACAACTTGTCGGTTGAATATGGAGCAAAATTTTAGACCTCGGAAAATGGGTCAATTTCCCAGGTCCGGACTTGTGAGAAATGGGCCAAAATGACAAAGTCCAGTTTTTCCTTAAAACACACTAATTTCAATCTCTCTGGTCATTGTATAGCATCATCATGACTAGCACAACTTGTCGGTTGAATATGGAGCAAAAATTTAGACCTCGGAAAATGGGTCAATTTCCCAGGTCCGAACCTGTGAGAAATGGGCCAAAATGACAAAGTCCAGTTTTTCCTTAAAACACACTAATTTCAATCTCTCTGGTCATTGTATAGCATCATCATGACTAGAACAACTTGTCAGTTGAATATGGAGCAAATTTTAGACCTCGGAAAATGGGTCAATTTCCCAGGTCCGACCTGTGAGAAATGGGCCAAAATGACAAAGTCCAGTTTTTCCTTAAAACACACTAATTTCAATCTCTCTGGTCATTGTATAGCATCATCATGACCAGAACAACTTGTCGGTTGAATATGGAGCAAAATTTTAGACCTCGGAAAATGGGTCAATTTCCCAGGTCCGGACCTGCGAGAAATGAGCCAAAATGACAAAGTCCAGTTTTTCCTTAAAACACACTAATTTCAATCTTTCTGGTCATTGTATAGAATCATCATGACTAGAACAACTTGTCGGTTGAATATGGAGCAAAATTTTAGACCTCGGAAAATGGGTCAATTTCCCAGGTCCGAACCTGTGAGAAATGGGCCAAAATGACAAAGTCCAGTATTTCCTTAAAACACACTAATTTCAATCTCTCTGGTCATTGTATAGCATCATCATGACTAGAACAACTTGTAGGTTGAATATGGAGCAAAATTTTAGACCTCCGAAAATGGGTCAATTTCCCAGATCCGGACCTGTGAGAAATGGGCCAAAATGACAAAGTCCAGTTTTTCCTTAAAACACACTAATTTCAATCTCTCTGGTCATTGTATAACATCATCATGACTAGAACAACTTGTTGGTTAAATATGGAGCGCATTTTTTGACCTCGGAAAATGGGTCAATTTCCCAGGTCCGGACCTGGCAGAAATGGGCCAAAATGACAAAGTCCAGTTTTTCCTTAAAACACACTAATTTCAATCTCTCTGGTCATTGCATAGCATCATCATGACTAGAACAACTTGTCGGTTGAATATGGAGCAAAATTTTAGACCTCGGAAAATGGGTCAATTTCCCAGGTCCGGACCTGCGAGAAATGGGCCAAAAATGACAAAGTCCAGTTTTTCCTTAAAACACACTAATTTCAATCTCTCTGGTCATTGTATAGCATCATCATGACTAGAACAACTTGTCGGTTGAACATGGAGCAAAATTTTAGACCTCGGAAAATGGGTCAATTTCCCAGGTCCGGACCTGTGAGAAATGGGCCAAAATGACAAAGTCCAGTATTTCCTTAAAACACACTAACTTCAATCTCTCTGGTCATTGTATAGCATCATCATGACTAGAACAACTTGTCGGTTGAATATGGAGCAAAATTTTAGACCTCGGAAAATGGGTCAATTTCCCTGGTCCGGACATGCGAGAAATGGGCCAAAATGACAAAGTCCAGTTTTTCCTTAAAACACACTAATTTCTATCTCTCTGGTCATTGTATAGCATCATCATGACTAGAACAACTTGTCGGTTGAATATGGAGCAAAATTTTTAGACCTCGGAAAATGGGTCAATTTCCCAGGTCCTGACATGCGAGAAATGGGCCAAAATGACAAAGTCCAGTTTTTCCTTAAAACACACTAATTTCAATCTCTCTGGTCATTGTATAGCATCATCATGACTAGAACAACTTGTCGCTTGAATATGGAGCAAAATTTTAGACCTCGGAAAATGGGTCAATTTCCCAGGTCCGGACATACGAGAAATGGGCCAAAATGATAAAGTCCAGTTTTTCCTTAAAACACACTAATTTCAATCTCTCTGGTCATTGTATAGCATCATCATGACTAGAACAACTTGTCGGTTGAATATGGAGTAAAATTTTAGACCTCGGAAAATGGGTCAATTTCCCAGGTCCGGACCTGTGAGAAATGGGCCAAAATGACAAAGTCCAGTTTTTCCTTAAAACACACTAATTTCAATCTCTCTGGTCATTATATAGCATCATCATGACTAGAACAACTTGTCGGTTGAATATGGAGCAAAATTTTGGACCTCGGAAAATGGGTCAATTTCCCAGGTCCAGACCTGTGAGAAATGGGCCAAAATGACAAAGTCCAGTTTTTCCTTAAAACACACTAATTTCAATCTCTCTGGTCATTGTATAGCATCATCATGACCAGAACAACTTGTCGGTTGAATATGGAGCAAAGTTTTTAGACCTCGGAAAATGGGTCAATTTCCCAGGTCCGGTCCTGTGAGAAATGGGCCAAAATGACAAAGTCCAGTTTTTCCTTAAAACACACTAATTTCAATCTCTCTGGTCATTGTATAGCATCATCATGACTAGAATAACTTGTCGGTTGAATTATGGAGCAAAATTGTGGACCTTGGAAAATGGGTCAATTTCCCAGGTCCGGACCTGGGAGAAATGGGCCAAAATGACAAAGTCCAGTTTTTCCTTAAAACACACTAATTTCAATCTCTCTGGTCATTGTATAACATCATCATGACTAGAACAACTTGTCGGTTGAATATGGAGCAAAATTTTAGACCTCGGAAAATGGGTCAATTTCTCATGTCCGGACCTGCGAGAAATGGGCTAAAATGACAAAGTCCAGTTTTTCCTTAAAACACACTAATTTCAATCTCTCTGGTCATTGTATAGCATCATCATGACTAGAACAACTTGTCGGTTGAATATGGAGAAAAATTTTAGACCCGAAAATACACACTTCCAGGTCCGACATGAAATGTAATAAAATGACAAAAGTCCAGTTTTTCCTTAAAACACACTAATTTCAATCTCTCTGGTCATTGTATAGCATCATCATGACTAGAACAACTTGTCGGGTTGAATATGGAAGGTAAAATTTTTAGACCTCGAAAATGGGTCAATTTCCCCAGGTCCGACATGCTAGAAATGGGCCAAAATGACAAAGTCCAGTTTCTCCCTAAAACACACTAATTTCAATCTCTCTGGTCATTGTATAGCATCATCATGACTAGAACAACTTGTCGGTTGAATATGGAGCAAAATTTTAGACCTCGGAAAATGGGTCAATTTCCCAGGTCCGGACCTGCGAGAAATGGGCCAAAATGACAAAGTCCAGTTTTTCCTAAAAACACACTAATTTCAATCTCTCTGGTCATTGTATAGCATCATCATGACTAGAACAACTTGTCGGTTGAATATGGAGCGAAATTTTGGACCTAGGAAAATGTGTCAATTTCCCAGGTCCGACCCTGGGAGAAATGGGCCAAAATGAAAAAGTCTACTTTTTCCTTAAAACACACTAATTTCAATCTCTCTGGTCATTGTATAGCATCATCATGACTAGAACAACTTGTCGGTTGAATATGGAGCAAAGGTTTTAGACCTCGGAAAATGGGTCAATTTCCCAGGTCCGGACCTGTGAGAAATGGGCCAAAATGACAAAGTCCAGTTTTTCCTAAAAACACACTAATTTCAATCTCTCTGGTCATTGTATAGCATCATCATGACTAGAACAGCTTGTCGGTTGAATATGGAGCAAAATTTTAGACCTCGGAAAATGGGTCAATTTCCCAGGTCCGGACATGCGAGAAATGGGCCAAATTGTCAAAGTCCAGTTTTTTCCTTAAAACACACTAATTTCAATCTCTCTGGTCATTGTATAGAATCATCATGACTAGAACAACTTGTCGGTTGAATATGGAGCAAAATTTTAGACCTCGGAATATGGGTCAATTTCCCAGGTCCGGACCTGCGAGAAATGGGCCAAAAATGACAAAGTCCAGTTTTTCCTTAAAACACACTAATTTCAATCTCTCTGGTCATTGTATAGCATCATCATGACTAGAACAACTTGTCGTTTGAATCTGGAGCAAAATTTTAGACCTCGGAAAATGGGTCAATTTCCCAGGTCCGGACATGCCAGAAATGGGCCAAAATGACAAAGTCCAGTTTTTCCTTAAAACACACTAATTTCAATCTCTCTGGTCATTGTATAGCATCATCATGACTAGAACAACTTGTCGGTTAAATATGGAGTGAAATTTTTGACCTCTGAAAATGGGTCAATTTCCCAGGTCCGGACCTCTGAGAAATGGGCCAAAATGACAAAGTCCAGTTTTTCCTTAAAACACACTAATTTCAATCTCTCTGGTCATTGTATAGAATCATCATGACTAGAACAACTTGTCGGGTGAATATGGAGCAAAATTTTAGACCTCGGAAAATGGGTCAATTTCCCAGGTCCGGACCTGCGAGAAATGGGCCAAAATGTCAAAGTCCAGTTTTTCCTTAAAACACACTAATTTCAATCTCTCTGGTCATTGTATAGCATCATCATGACTAGAACAACTTGTCTGTTGAATATGGAGCAAAA
>OX401419.1:23712212-23722662 GCA_947846245.1 Cerastoderma edule | reverse complement strand
TTTTCCTTAAAACACACTAATTTCAATCTCTCTGGTCATTGTGTAGCATCATCATGACTAGAACAACTTGTCGGTTGATTATGGAGCAAAATTTTAGACCTCGGAAAATTGGTCAATTTCCCAGGTCCGGACCTATGAGAAATGGGCCAAAATGACAAAGTCCAGTTTTTCCTTAAAACACACTAATTTCAATCTCTCTGATCATTGTATAGCATCATCATGACTAGAACAACTTGTCGGTTGAATATGGAGCAAAATTTTAGACCTCGGAAAATGGGTCAATTTCCCAGGTCGGGACCTGTGAGAAATGGGCCAAAATGACAAAGTCCAGTTTTTCCTTAAAACACACTAATTTCAATCTCTCTGGTCATTGTATAGCATCATCATGACTAGCACAACTTGTCGGTTGAATATGGAGCAAAAATTTAGACCTCGGAAAATGGGTCAATTTCCCAGGTCCGAACCTGTGAGAAATGGGCCAAAATGACAAAGTCCAGTTTTTCCTTAAAACACACTAATTTCAATCTCTCTGGTGATTGTATAGCATCACCATGACTAGAACAACTTGTCGGTTGAATATGGAGCAAAATTTTAGACCTCGGAAAATGGGTCAATTTCCCAGGTCCGGACCTGCCAGAAATGGGCCAAAATGACAAAGTCCAGTTTTTCCTTAAAACACACTAATTTCAATCTCTCTTGTCATTGTATAGCATCATCATGACTAGAACAACTTGTCTGTTGAATATGGAGTGAAATTTTTGACCTTGGAAAATGGGTCAATTTCCCAGATTCGGACCTGGGAGAAATGGGCCAAAATGACAAAGTCCAGTTTTTCCTTAAAACACACTAATTTCAATCTCTCTGGTCATTGTATAGCATCATCATGACTAGAACAACTTATCGGTTGAATATGGAGCAAAATTTTAGACCTCGGAAAATGGGTCAATTTCCCAGGTCCGGACCTGTGAGAAATGGGCCAAAATGACAAAGTCCAGTTTTTCCCTAAAACACACTAATTTCAATCTCTCTGGTCATTGTATAGCATCATCATGACTAGAACAACTTGTCGTTTGAATATGGAGCAAAATTTTAGACCTCGGAAAATGGGTCAATTTCCCAGGTCCGGACATGCGAGAAATGGGCCAAATTGTCAAAGTCCAGTTTTTTCCTTAAAACACACTAATTTCAATCTCTCTGGTCATTGTATAGAATCATCATGACTAGAACAACTTGTCGGTTGAATATGGAGCAAAATTTTAGACCTCGGAAAAAGGGTCAATTTCCCAGGTCCGGACCTGTGAGAAATGGGCCAAAATGACAAAGTCCAGTTTTTCCTTAAAACACACTAATTTCAATCTCTCTGGTCATTGTATAGCATCATCATGACAAGAACAACTTGTCGGTTGAATATGGAGCCAAATTTTGGACCTCGGAAAATGGGTCAATTTCCCAGGTCCGGACCTGGGAGAAATGGGCCAAAATGACAAAGTCAGGTTTTTCCTTAAAACACACTAATTTCAAACTCTCTGGTCATTGTATAGCATCATCATGACTAGAACAACTTGTCGGTTGAATATGGAGCAAAATTTTAGACCTCGGAAAATGGGTCAATTTCCCAGGTCGGGACATACGAGAAATGGGCCAAAATGACAAAGTCCAGTTTTTCCTTAAAACACACTAATTTCAATCTCTCTGGTCATTGTATAGCATCATCATGACTAGAACAACTTTTCGGTTGAATATGGAGCAAAATTTTTAGACCTCGGAAAATGGGTCAATTTCCCAGGTCCAGACCTGTGAGAAATGGGCCAAAATGACAAAGTCCAGTTTTTCCTTAAAACACACTAATTCCAATCTCTCTGGTCATTGTATAGCATCATCATGACTAGAACAACTTGTCGGTTGAATATGGAGCAAAATTTTAGACCTCGGAAAATGGGTCAATTTCCCAAGTCCGGACCTGCGAGAAATGGGCCAAAATGACAAAGTCGAGTTTTTCCATAAAACACACAAATTTCAATCTCTCTGGTCATTGTATAGCATCATCATGACTAGAACAACTTGTAGATTGAATATGGAGCGAAATTTTAGACCTCGGAAAATGAGTCAATTGCCCATGTACGGACCTGAGAGAAATGGGCCAAAATGACAAAGTCCAGTTTTTCCTTAAAACACACTAATTTCAATCTCACTGGTCATTGTGTAGCATCATCATGACTAGAACAACTTGTCGGTTGAATATGGAGCAAAATTTTAGACCTCGGAAAATGGGTCAATTTCCCAGGTCCGGACATGCGAGAAATGGGCCAAAATGACAAAGTCCATTTTTTCCTTAAAACACACTAATTTCAATCTCTCTGGTCATTGTATAGCATCATCATGACTAGAACAACTTGTCGGTTGAACATGGAGCAAAATTTTAGACCTCGGAAAATGGGTCAATTTCCCAGGTCCGGACCTGTGAGATATGGGCCAAAATGACAAAGTTCAGTTTTTCCTTAAAACACACTAATTTCAATCTCTCTGGTCATTGTATAGCATCATCATGACTAGAACAACTTGTCGGTTGAATATGGAGCAAAATTTTAGACCTCGGAAAAAGGGTCAATTTCCCAGGTCCGGACATACGAGAAATGGGCCAAAATGACAAAGTCCAGTTTTTCCTTAAAACGCACTAATTTCAATCTCTCTGGTCATTGTATAGCATCATCATGACTAGAACAACTTGTCGGTTGAATATGGAGCAAAGTTTTTAGACCTCGGAAAATGGGTCAATTTCCCAGGGCCGGACATGCGAGAAATGGGCCAAAATGACAAAGTCCAGTTTTTCCTTAAAACACACTAATTTCAATCTCTCTGGTCATTGTATAGCATCATCATGACTAGAACAACTTGTCGGTTGAATATGAAGCAAAATTTTAGACCTCAGAAAATGGGTCAATTTCCCAGGTCCGGACATGCGAGAAATGGGCCAAAATGACAAAGTCCAGTTTTTCCTTAAAACACACTAATTTCAATCTCTCTGGTCATTGTATAGCATCACCATGACTAGAACAACTTGTCGGTTGAATATGGAGCGAAATTTTAGACCTCGGAAAATGGGTCAATTTCCCAGGTCCGGACCTGCGAGAAATGTGCCAAAATGACAAAGTCCAGTTTTTCCTTAAAACACACTAATTTCAATCTCTTTGGTCATTGTATAGCATCATCATGACTAGAACAACTTGTCGGTTGAATATGGAGCAAAATTTTAGACCTCGGAAAATGGGTCAATTTCCCAGGGTCGGACCTGTGAGAAATGGGCCAAAATGACAAAGTCCAGTTTTTCCTTAAAACACACTAATTTCAATCTCTCTGGTCATTGTATCGAATCATCATGACTAGAACAACTTGTCGGTTGAATATGGAGCAAAATTTTAGACCTCGGAAAATGGGTCAATTTCCCAGGTCCGGACATGCGAGAAATGGGCCAAAATGACAAAGTCAGTTTTTCCTTAAAACACACTAATTTCAATCTCTCTGGTCATTGTATAGCATCATCATGACTAGAACAACTTGTCGGTTGAATATGGAGCAAAATTTTAGATCTCGGAAAATAGGTCAATTTCCCAGGTCCGGACATGCGAGAAATGTGCCAAAATGACAAAGTCCAGTTTTTCCTTAAAACACACTAATTTCAATCTCTCTGGTCATTGTATAGCATCATCATGACTAGAACAACTTGTAGGTTGAATATGGAGCGAAATTCTAGACCTCGGAAAATGAGTCAATTGCCCATGTACGGACCTGAGAGAAATGGGCCAAAATGACAAAGTCCAGTTTTTCCTTAAAACACACTAATTTCAATCTCTCTGGTCATTGTATAGCATCATCATGACTAGAACAACTTGTCGGTTGAATATGGGCAAAATTTTAGACCTCGGAAGAAATGGGTCAATTTCCCAGGTCGGACATCTGAGAAATGGGCCAAAATGACCAAAGGTCAGTTTTTCCTTAAAACACACTAATTTCAATCTCTCTGGTCATTGTATAGCATCATCATGACTAGAACAACTTGTCGGTTGAATATGGAGCAAAATTTTAGACCTCGGAAGGCAGATTAATTCCCAGGTCGGACCTGAAAATGGGCCAAAATGACAAAGTCAGTTTTTCCTTAAAACACACTAATTTCAATCTCTCTGGTCATTGTATAGCATCATCATGACTAGAACAACTTGTCGGTTGAATATGGAGCGAAATTTTAGACCTCGGAAAATGGGTCAATTTCCCAGGTCGGACCTGGGACAAATGGGCCAAAATGACAAAGTCCAGTTTTTCCTTAAAACATACTAATTTCAATCTCTCTGGTCATTGTATAGCATCATCATGACTAGAACAACTTGTCGGTTGAATATGAAGCGAAATTTTGGACCTAGGAAAATGGGTCAATTTCCCAGGTCCGTACCTGGGAGAAATGGGCCAAAATGACAAAGTCCAGTTTTTCCTTAAAACACACTAATTTCAATCTCTCTGGTCATTGTATAGCATCATCATGACTAGAACAACTTGTCGGGTGAATATGGAGCAAAGTTTTTAGACCTCGGAAAATGGGTCAATTTCCCAGGTCCGGACATGTGAGAAATGGGCCAAAATGACAAAGTCCAGTTTTTCCTTAAAACACACTAATTTCAATCTCTCTGGTCATTGTACAGCATCATCATGACTAGAACAACTTGTCTGTTGAATATGGAGCAAAATTTTAGACCTCGGAAAATGGGTCAATTTCCCAGGTCTGGACCTGTGAGAAATGGGCCAAAATGACAAAGTCCAGTTTTTCCTTAAAACACACTAATTTCAATCTCTCTGATCATTGTATAGCATCATCATGACTAGAACAACTTGTCGGTTGAATATGGAGCAAAATTTTAGACCTCAGAAAATGGGTCAATTTCCCAGGTCCGGACCTGCGAGAAATGGGCCAAAATGACAAAGTCCAGTTTTTCCATAAAACACACTAATTTCAATCTCTCTGGTCATTGTATAGCATCATCATGACTAGAACAACTTGTCGGTTGAATATGGAGCAAACTTTTAGACCTCGGAAAATGGGTCAATTTCCCAGGTCCGGACCTGTGAGTAATGGGCCAAAATGACAAAGTCCAGTTTTTCCTTAAAACACACTAATTTCAATCTCTCTGGTCATTGTATAGCATCATCATGACTAGAACAACTTGTCGGTTGAATATGGAGCAAAACTTTAGACCTTGGAAAATGGGTCAATTTACCAGGTCCGGACATGCGGGAAATGGGCCAAAATGACAAAGTCCAGTTTTTCCTTAAAACACACTAATTTCAATCTCTCTGGTCATGGTATAGCATCATCATGACTAGAACAACTTATCGGTTGAATATGGAGTGAAATTTTAGACCTCGAAAAATGGGTCAATTTCCCAGGACCGTACCTGCAAGAAATGGGCCAAAATGACAAAGTCCAGTTTTTCCTTAAAACACACTAATTTCAATCTCTCTGGTCATTGTATAGCATCATCATGACTAGAACAACTGGTCGGTTGAATATGGAGCAAAATTTTAGACCTCGGAAAATGGGTCAATTTCCCAGGTCCGGACCTGTGAGAAATGGGCCAAAATGACAAAGTCCAGTTTTTCCTTAAAACACACTAATTTCAATCTCTCTGGTCATTGTATAGCATCATCATGACTAGAACAACTTGTCGGTTGAATATGGAGCAAAATTTTAGACCTCGGAAAATGGGTCAATTTCCCAGGTCCGGACCTGCGAGAAATGGGCCAAAATGACAAAGTCCAGTTTTTCCTTAAAACACACTAATTTCAATCTCTCTGGTCATTGTATAACATCATCATGACTAGAACAACTTGTCTGTTGAATATGGAGCAAAATTTTAGACCTCGGAAAATGGGTCAATTTCCCAGGTCCGGACCTGCGAGAAATGAGCCAAAATGACAAAGTCCAGTGTTTCCTTAAAACACACTAATTTCAATCTCTCTGGTCATTGTATAGCATCATCATGACTAGCACAACTTGTCAGTTGAATATGGAGCAAAATTTTAGACCTCGGAAAATGAGCCAATTTCCCAGGTCCGGACCTGCGAGAAATGGGCCAAAATGACAAAATCCAGTTTTTCCTTAAAACACACTAATTTCAATCTCTCTGGTCATTGTATAGCATCATCATGACTAGAACAACTTGTCGGTTGAATATGGGGCAAAATTTTGGACCTCGGAAAATGGGTCAATTTCCCAGGTCCGGACCTGTGAGAAATGCGCCAAAATGACAAAGTCCAGTTTTTCCTTAAAACACACTAATTTCAATCTCTCTGGTAATTGTATAGCATCATCATGACTAGAACAACTTGTCGGTTGAATATGGAGCAAAATTTTAGACCTCGGAAAATGGGTCAATTTCCCAGGTCCGGACATGCGAGAAATGGGCCAAAATGACAAAGTCCAGTTTTTCCTTAAAACACATTAATTTCAATCTCTCTGGTCATTGTATAGCATCATCATGACTAGAACAACTTGTCGGTTGAATATGGAGCAAAATTTTTGACCTCGGAAAATGGGTCAATTTCCCAGGTCCGGACCTGTGAGAAATGGGCCAAAATGACAAAGTCCAGTATTTCCTTAAAACACACTAACTTCAATCTCTCTGGTCATTGTATAGCATCATCATGACTAGAACAACTTGTCGGTTGAATATGGAGCAAAATTTTAGACCTCGGAAAATGGGTCAATTTCCCAGGTTGGGACCTGTGAGAAATGGGCCAAAATGACAAAGTCCAGTTTTTCCTTAAAACACACTAATTTCAATCTCTCTGGTCATTGTATAGCATCATCATGACTAGCACACCTTGTCGGTTGAATATGGAGCAAAATTTTAGACCTCGGAAAATGGGTCAATTTCCCAGGTCCGGACATGCGAGAAATGTGCCAAAATGACAAAGTCCAGTTTTTCCTTAAAACACACTAATTTCAATCTCTCTGGTCATTGTATAGCATCATCATGACTAGAACAACTTTTCGGTTGAATATGGAGCAAAATTTTTAGACCTCGGAAAATGGGTCAATTTCCCAGGTCCAGACCTGTGAGAAATGGGCCAAAATGACAAAGTCCAGTTTTTCCTTAAAACACACTAATTTCAATCTCTCTGGTCATTGTATAGCATCATCATGACTAGAACAACTTGTGGGTTGAATATGGAGCAAAGTTTTTAGACCTCGGAAAATGGGTCAATTTCCCAGGTCCGGACCTGCGTGAAATGGGCCAAAATGACAAAGTCCAGTTTTTCCTTAAAACACACTAATTTCAATCTCTCTGGTCATTGTATAGCATCATCATGACTAGAACAACTTGTCGGTCGAATATGGAGCAAAATTTTAGACCTCGGAAAATGGGTCAATTTCCCAGGTCCGGACATGCGAGAAATGGTCCAAAATGACAAAGTCCAGTTTTTCCTTAAAACACACTAATTTCAATCTCTCTGGTCATTGTATAGCATCATCATGACTAGAACAACTTGTCGGTTGAATATAGAGCGAAATTTTAGACCTCGGAAAATGGGTCAATTTCCCAGGTCCGGACATGCCAGAAATGGGCCAAAATGACAAAGTCCAGTTTTTCCTTAAAACACACTAATTTCAATCTCTCTGGTCATTGTATAGCATCATCATGACTAGAACAACTTGTCGGTTGAATATGGAACAAAATTTTGGACCTCGGAAAATGGGTCAATTTCCCAGGTACGGACCTGGGAGAAATGGGCCAAAATGACAAAGTCCAGTTTTTCCTTGAAACACACTAATTTCAATCTCTCTGGTCATTGTATAGCATCATCATGACTAGAACAACTTGTCGGTTGAATATGGAGCAAAATTTTAGACCTCGGAAAATGAGTCAATTTCCCAGGTCCGGACCTGCGAGAAATGGGCCAAAATGCAAAGTCCAGTTTTTCCTTAAAACACACTAATTTCAATCTCTCTGGTCATTGTATAGCATCATCATGACTAGAACAACTTGTCGGTTGAATATGGAGCAAAATTTTAGACCCCGGAAAATGGGTCAATTTCCCAGGTCCGGACATGCGAGAAATGGGCCAAAATGACAAAGTCCAGTTTTTCCTTAAAACACACTAATTTCAATCTCTCTGGTCAGTGTATAGCATCATCATGACTAGAACAACTTGTCGGTTGAATATGGAGCAAAATTTTAGACCTCGGAAAATGGGTCAATTTCCAAGGTCCGGACCTGGGAGAAATGGGCCAAAATGACAAAGTCCAGTTTTTCCTTAAAACACACTAATTTAAATCTCTCTGGTCATTGTATAGCATCATCATGACTAGAACAACTTGTCGGTTGAATATGGAGCAAAATTTTAAACCTCAGAAAATGGGTCAATTTCCCAGGTCCGGACCTGCGAGAAATGGGCCAAAATGACAAAGTCCAGTTTTTCCTTCAAACACACTAGTTTCAATCTCTCTGGTCATTGTATAGCATCATCATGACTAGAACAACTTGTCGGTTGAATATGGAGCAAATTTTTAGACCTCGGAAAATGGGTCAATTTCCCAGGTCCGGACATGCGAGAAATGGGCCAAAATGACAAAGTCCAGTTTTTCCTTAAAACACACTAATTTCAATCTCTCTGGTCGTTGTATAGCATCATCATGACTAGAACAACTTGTCGGTTGAATATGGAGCAAAATTTTAGACCTCGGAAAATGGGTCAATTTCCCAGGTCCGGACCTGCAAGAAATGGGCCAAAATGACAAAGTCCAATTTTTCCTTAAAACACACTAGTTTCAATCTCTCTGGTCATTGTATAGCATCATCATGACTAGAACAACTTGACGGTTGAATATGGAGCAAAATTTTAGACCTCGGAAAATGGGTCAATTTCCCAGGTCCGGACATGCGAGAAATAGGCCAAAATGACAAAGTCCAGTTTTTCCTTAAAACACACTAATTTCAATCTCTCTGGTCATTGTATAGCATCATCATGACTAGAACAACTTGTCGGTTGAATATGGAGCAAAATTTTAGACCTCGGAAAATGGGTCAATTTCCCAGGTCCGGACCTGTGAGAAATGGACCAAAATGGCAAAGTCAAAGATTTAATACTAAAAGAATTGGTCAAAGTTCACTAGTCCAATTTTTCCTCATAACACACTGATTCTAGTGTTTTTAAACAATGTTTTGTCAGATGAAATTTGTCAATTTTACCAGAGACATAGATAACATGTTATTTATGTCTCTGATTTTACAGGTTCGCGATTTTGAGTTGATAAACCAAAGACCAGTTTCAAGTCCTTACTTGTAAGATACTAAAACCCTGTGATTTTGTTAAATAATGTGAAGTTAGCTTTCGTGTGTGTTATATATAGCGCTTCTTTTACAAAGAGTGTTTATTAATTAGTTGTTTTAATTAATCCAGGGGTTCCTTTTGAACAGCTTGCTAACATCAAGTAAGAAGTGCGGTTTAAATGATCCAGAAGAACAACATGAAGATGGTTTCTTAAAATAGCACCTTTTATTCTAAATTTAGCTTGTTAAACCCGTTTAAATGGTTTGCAATATTTACAATACACTCGATTAATAGCTTGTCTGTATTTTTATAAACAGGGTAGAGAAGCATTAAAAAAACCGTATTATTTCGTCAGTATAAATCTATGTTGTCATGTTTTTGGTAGAAGATATTTTACTTTAAAAAGTTAAAATCCAAATCTGTGAGATAATCTTTTTAATGCTCCTGGTATTTCATCGCCAGTATTTTACAACATTTTCCCAATCTTATCTCATGCTACCTTAACCAATTACCAAACAATAACGACATTTGACCAGTTTGTTGAAGACAACTCTGGAAAACATTGTGTGAAAAGAGAAATTTCCCCTTTTCCTACAATGTTTTCTCTCCTATCAGAAGATTAACTTTCAATTTAATCACATTTTGAAATGCCGTCTTTGAACGCTTCAATTTCAAAGATTTGGTGTTTGGTAAAGGGTAAGAATACTCACGACTCTCTGGTTGAAGCTGTTGTCCTTATGTCTTTGCAACTCATTCCCTACATAAGATTCAAACTATTTCCTCTAGTAATATTAAAGGACAGTGGAGGACATTGGTTCAGGGTTAGAGTGTCGGCTTCTGGACACGAGGGTCGTGGGTTCGAATTGGGATCTGCCTTGCGAACTTTCATTAATCCACATTCGGTGCGAGTACTGGTTATGTATCTAGGAAGCAGAATCGAAAGTTGTTAATCTAAGTTGTGAAAACATGTTTCACAATCGATGTAAAATGAATAAGTTTAAAAAAACTAAGTAATATGAAAGTTAGTACTTACTGAGATCGAAGATACCTTCTATTACCCTTTTGATTTCTGTCATATACAGTGAACCCTCGTTTATCCGGACCCCGATTATCCGGATGTCTCGCAATC